>VZQC01003469.1:504138-570741 GCA_009823505.1 Rhizomys pruinosus | reverse complement strand
TATTATATATTATATATTATATATTATATATTATATATTATATATTATATATTATATATTATATATTATATATTATATATTATATATTATATATTATATATTATATATTATATATATTTACTATAATGATATGTATATGTATATTATATATATCATTATAGTATATATATATATATTATGTATATATATTATGTATATATATTATACATATTATATATTATATATATTTATATATATGTATATGTATACATATAAACCCATAGTACACATGGTATGGGATATAACTGTCTCTGCATGTAATGCATCTGCTAAATGAATCCACATATATGTAATGCATTTTACTAATAATCTAGACAGCTATAAAAGATGAGTAGAGAAATGAAAAGGGTCAAGTACACCAATTTATTTTTTTCCTCTAGATCGTGCTTAGGTCAGCAGGATGAGCATGTCGGTAACTCAGGCACATGGACACAAAGGTCATTTGTCAAAGTTGATCTTAGGAAGGTTGTCATGAAACCTTAGTATTTAAGCATTGGGAATGTAACTTGGTGGTGGATCCCTTGCCTCAAATGCATTGTTCCTTCACAAATTTATTTACTACTTTTTGTTTTATGTACTGACTGTTTTGTCTGAGTGTGTGCTTGTGTGTGTGTGTGTGTGTGTGTGTGTGTTTGTTTGTGTGTGTGTGTGTGTGTGTGCGTGTGTACACTCATGTGTGAAATGTTGGCAGAGTCTAGAAGTGGGAGCCATATCTCCTAGAAGTAGAGTTAGGGACAATTAGGTTTTAGCCACTGTGTGTTCTGGGAACCAAACCCAGGTGCTGTGCAAGCACAGCCAGTACTCTTACCCTCTGCAGCTTCACTTTGCAACCTACCTATCCTGCTTATCTAAACTCAAGATAAGCCTTTAGAAATTCAAGATTGACTTTAAAGAGAAATTTGACTTTTATATTGTCCAAAAGGACTTGTATATTACATAAAAGTAAAACAGCTTTCAGACCTTTTTTATTATAGGACTGATGGCGAGAATTTAAATATATATTATTTTGAATATTTTATTTATTAGTTTATTTTATGTGTATGAGTATATTGCCTTCATCTACATAATTTACTTCTGTCATGGGATGTCCATGGAGGTCAGAATTGGGCGTTAGTTCCCCAGGAACTAAAGTTATGTATGACTGTAACTGTCATGTGGGTGCTTAGAACACAACCGGGTCCTCTGAAAAAGCAGCTATAGCTGATAGCTGCTGAGCAATCTCTTCAGCCCATAAAATACATTTTAAAACTATTTATTTTTTATATTTTTATGTGTATGAGTGCATTGCCTGTAAGTGCACTTGTGTCATGCAATGGATGCAGAGATCAAAGAAGGTGTCAGAGCCCTTCAAACTGGAGTTTGGGGTAGTTGTAGGCTGCTATGTAGGTGCTGGGACTCAAAACCAGGTCCTCTCCAAGAGCAACCTGTGCCATTCACTGCTGATCCATCTTTTCAGCTCTCAAATATATATTTTAAAATTTTAAATTACACAAAATAATTTTTGTCATTTAAAAATAGATGTGTATCCAAATTGATAAAAGAAAAACACACTTGTCTCCGCTTGGTACAAAATGATAACTATGATTTATAATTAATTCAAAACACAGATAAATCACCATCAGTTATAAGAGCTTTATCTGATACTTATGGAATCATTTGATATAAATAGAAGATTTTGGCATTGGTATTGCTGTAGCTCACAGATATAATGTAATCAATAAATGTTAATAGGAATTTCTGAGGAAGTCTTCTCAATACTTTAGGTAACTCAGACCATTCTTCCATCAACTGGCCTTGGCACTTTCTCTCAGTCAGGTATAAACGTGTTTTTGATATGCTTCTTGAATGATTAACTTACATGCTTGTCCAGTTCCACTAAGAATTGTTTAGAATGGTCAATTATTTGTTATAAAGAGAAAGGGAGACCACGGAATCAAATGCTTATACTGTGGTTAACTGATTCCTTCCTGAGGAAATCTGACAAGAAATGGGTAGTCAGGCTAGGGTCAGCACAGCAGTAGAATCATGAGGCCAGCTTCAGGAACTGAGATGAAATGAGTAATTGAAGGTACTGCCAACATGTTTATATGAGGGACTAAAACTGATCTGTATGTCAAGGATGAATGAAATGACTGTAATGTCATACTCATTATTTATGTGCAAGTACTGGACTGGTAGTACTAATGATTATGCATAGGTTGAGATGCTATGTTTTACTCTCTGTCAATATTATAGACAGAATTTATCTATTACTTCAAGTATTAGCACTTCCATGGAATCTTCTCTAAAAGTTCTAGCCTGCATTCAAAGACTGAAATTCTTATCCTGATTCTATTTTCTAGTAGTTTAAAAATATCCATGTTTACCGATTTATGCTACACAATAATATATTTTACATATTTATTTACAGTACGTACTTCTTACAAATAGGAATCTTAACCTTTTTTTTTTATTTTTTTTTTTATTTTGTAACTTTCCTAGTGCGCTCAGTCCTGAATCACTTCCATTGTTATAGAAGGTAGTATTTTCAGGATTTGTACCAAATTGTATTTTCCTGTGAAAATGATTGGAAATAATTGTATGGCAATTAACAAAGATGGATTTTTGCATCTTAAGCTTCTGCTGTTATTTCATTAATAGTGCGTGAGATTCACAGGCAGCAAGCAGAGATCTCATCTTAACATCTTAACACATGGCAGCATTGCAAAGATGGCCAGCTGGAGCGAGCACTCTGCTAATCTTCAGATTTTTCACATCACTGTACCTAATGCATCCCTGCCAAGAATAGCATGGAAATGTCATCACTGGTAAAGCAAAATATTCTGAGAGGAAAAAGCAGAAAATATTGACAGATAATTCATTGTTGTCTTTAGTAACACTTTGTGTTCATTGTTTTATTTCTTGATAGTCTTTGTATGTACCTGAGAGTTTCTCTGTTCAGGAATCCTAATTCAAAATATGCATGAAAATTAAAAGCATTAGGATTCTGAAAATAATTGCTTAGATGTATGTGAAAACATTGTGGAAAAGTAGAAGCTGAACAGCCCTGCCATACAATGCACAAAAATACATCTAGATAATTTTCCTATGAGATATCTATTCATTCTTCAGTACTAGAAGCATATATATATATATATATATATATATATATTCACCTTATTTTATATAAATTACTGATGACTTGAAAATAATTCTATAATTCCAGAGTTATGTGTTATAACTGGCCTATTAACATTAATGAAGGAAAGAATTGTTCCAGAAATGCAAGAAGGTTTTAATTTGAAAGAATCCACAGAGATTCTTTTTATCTAATTCTTAAAAGGAGAAGTAGGAATTTAACAAGTGGACCAGTGGAATAAAACTTTTATATATGAAGCACAAGCAATTAGATATATAGGTATTTAAACAGTACTAATTGTTATGGTGGGTTACTTTGGTATAGACACAGATGTTTGGATGGTATGTTAATCCATGAATTACATTTTTTTCTGTTAAATATGACAGGGTTTTACTGTGGCTTATAACATCTCCTAACCATTAGAGGATGCAAGCTTGTGGCATCAGCCATAGGTTATTCCTCCAAGGAGAGAGCTAATAGCCAATTAGACTTGGGATATACAGGCATATGGCTGCCACTGCTGCACAGTATTTCCAGGCAGGTGAGGTGTAGCTGGTGGTAACAGAGGAGGTTTTGCTTGCATCTAATGCTTGTGCTTCATTAGTAGGGATCGAGAAGGTTATTCCTGGACAAACTGTCAGCCCAATGAAAAGGAAACAGCCAGAACTGACCAGAGACCGAAGAACAAAAGCGCCAGAGAAAGTAGACTGTTTTCGTCTCACCCACTTGTACCCATTTTCTAAGTCTAGGGAACATCTGCGGAAGAGAGGTCTGGGTAGAAGGTAACGGCCTTGTGATTGGGTGAAAGGGTGAAACGACAAGCAATATAGTTCTGGACACTCGTTTTGATCAACTTGATGACATACAAGCCCCCACCGCCCCCACCCCCCGGTCTGGATGGTGGGACCCAATGGGCTCGTTGGGTTATGGGCATCAACTGCTTGCAAATTGGTTTTACAAAGAGCCATTGTTTTTAAAAAAATAAAAACTTAATGTTAAAAAAATGAAAAAAACTGAGAGAAAGAGGCAGGACAATTAGGCAGAATGCATGATCTTGGGGATGGGGGTGGGGTGGGGGTGGGGGGAGAGGAAAGGGAAATAAATGCCTGAACTGATGGTGGAAATGATGTATGAAATACACAAAGCATCAAATAAAAAGTTGAAAAAATTAAAAAAAACCCTTTATATATATGAAATTAAATGATATGTTATGAAAAATGTGTTATCCAGGATTCTTAGAGCATAAGATAATTGAAGAATATGTGCAAGAGATGAGGCTTGAATAGCTAAACAGTGTTTAACTGCAGTCCTTTATACTTCATATTTGACTGTTTGGTGTCAGAGAAATGATTTATAAAAGGGAATATAATATTTTCTCATTTTTTTCTAATCCTCTGGAAGCATCATAGAAAATACATTAAAATGGAAGAATCTGAAAGCAAGGATTGTGTTGTTAGTTTTATGCTTAAAATAGAGAAAAAGAATTGAATTCAAAGGAGATTAAATAGATAAAAATCTGTAAGAAAGTTGGACACTCCATTCAGATTAATAAAGAAGAGATGTAAACAATTACACTGAAGTGAATAATTTGGGCAGTTGTACAAATGGGGAAGTTTTCAATTGCTCATGCAAGAGAGAAGCATGGAAGCAAAATGGAAGAATTTGGTGAATTAATTTTTGAACTTTTCAGATTTATGGATCAATGGGAGAACTTGTGGAGATGTACTTTCATTGAAACACCAATCACAAGTTTAGGAAAGAACAAAGGGAAAGGGGCCAGGAAATTGTTATCAAGGAAACTGGGGTTTCTTGTTAGGTTTTTAGACTCACTAATAATAAAATTTAGGGGGCTGGAGAGATGGCCTAGCGGTTAAGAGCGCCGACCGCTCTTGCAGAGAACCCGGGTTCGATCCCCAGCACCCACATGGCGGCCGAGAACCGTCTGAAACTCCAATTCCAGGAGAACTCCAGTTCCAGGGGAATCCGACACCCTCTTCTGACCTCCACGGCATTGCACGACACGGGTGCACAAACTTGCATGCAGACAGTACATTCATACACATACAGAAATAAATAAAATTAATAAAAAAAATTAAAAAAAATAATAAAATTTATAAGCAGACTCAAAAGGAAGCTTGAGGATCACTTGATATTTTTTAGGGTTGATAGAAAAACAATAGATATTGCAAGCTATAAATCTGACCAGCTGAAAAGTGAGGGGAAATGGGCAGTAAAAAAAGAGAAATTCATGTCTTTTGTTTAGGTTCTGAGAAGGCAGGTGTGTTCAGCAATGGAGTCTGCAAGCAGCTGTATCGTGGAGGGTCAGGGAAGAAGGTTCAGGGAAGAAGATGGGGGTTCAGAGAACAAGTAAAAAAGCCCAGAGTGTTAAGAAAACATGCTTTGACTTTGGCTACTATTCCAAATAAGATACATGACATGGTATGTCAGAAGTTCTGTATATAGATACATTAGGGGAGAGACTTCCAGGATACATAAATATACTATATAATTAAGAGAATAATATTCCTTTCAATACTTAGCATGCCTTCAGGAGAATCAGCTTTCCTGAGTAGTAGTCTCCTGGCTAGGTCATTTACAAGCCCACCTGGATTAACTCTTATGAGAACAAAACAAAACAAAACAATAGTGTACAGTTTTCTGATCTTTGCAACAGATCAGAATGGCATGTCTTCTCCCAGGGCCAGAGGTAAAATGCATTCTTTTGCAGAGTAGAAAGTATCTTTAACTTAATGAGGTTTAACAAAGTCCTGATACCTCTACCTTTTATAAGGTATTCTAAGTTCTGTGCTGTTTCCGTTTCTGGTGTTACCAGAGAAAGAAGAGGTGAAATTGAAAGCCAAATATGAGAGAGGCATCCATCCCGAATGACCACAAAATTTGCTAATCCCGTGTAGGGATCAGATGAGAATATACCCCACAAGCTCAAATATTTGAACACTTTGTTCCCAATTAGTGGCATTGTTTGGGGAGGTTTAAGATAAAAAGACTTGCTGAAGGAAGTATGTCACCACGGATAGGATCTGAGAATTCATTAACTGATTTTGTTTGAAGTTTGCACTGTGCTTCCTGCTTGGCACTGGAGATGTTATCTCTTCACATACTGTTCTTGCTGCTGTGCCTCCCCATTATGATGGATTCTTAACCCATTTGAACCTTAAGCCCCAAGCTGGCCAAGGTATAGAAAAGGAGATTGCAGAGTGCATGTCCCTAGAGAGGACTCATATATTGAACCTCATCCACCCACTGCTCAGAGACCATCACAAAGGAAGGGGTGGAAATATTTTAAGAGCCAGTACTGGTGCAGGAACATAAGGAAACAGATCTTTTTAGGCCTCTGGGAACTTGATCAAATGAACTTGAAACAATGTAGACAACATCCAGGAGGCTCATGCAGACTTAATCAGAAAAATGCCCAGCATAGAATGAGGAAAATGGGTCACAGAACCCAACACTAGCCTAGGAATTATTGGCAAATGATTGCTGCTGGGTGAGGGAGAGATATTCAAGGGAGCGATTCTAGGTAAGGTGAATAGCTCAGTGGAAAAACTTGCACAGAGGGACATCTCGGTACAAAAACTTAACTCAGTCAGCCTTAATGTATATGGTAGAATATATAAAATTTGGTTGAGAGGGATGTAGGGTGTATGGATAGAGGAGAGGGTCTAAATTTGATTGAGATCTATTATACTAAAAACACAAAATTATGTGTCTATATGGGGTGCAATACACATGGAAGTCATAAGAGGACATTGGATCCCCTGGAACTGGAGATACAGGTCATTTGAGCCACCCAATGTGGGTGCTGATAACTGAACTTGGGTCTTGTACAAGAGCAATACATGCACTGAACTACTGAGCCACCTCTTCAGCCTGTGGGGCTTTTTAGGATCACTGTGAAACCAGAATTATAAGGGATTATGACTGAATAAGGTTCATAGTTCTACTCTTGTCTTATTTGCTGTATTTCATTTCCTTTTCTTTATATACAGATTTTTCTGTGTGTTTTAAAAAGACTGTTGCATGCCCTTGCAATTTACTTAATGTCACATTCAGTTATTAGCCTCATTAGTAGAGTATATTAGACCATCTAGCCTTATTTTGTAAATATTTATAAATAGACTTCTACTTTTTTCCTGAATGTGTGCACTATCATTCATTCTTTTATTTCCCTTTCACCAGAAGGCAATCATGACTCAGAATCAAATGTTTTTTTTTTCTTCCCTCTTCTCACAGTCACCTGCTGTCCTTGTCTGCTTTATGTTTGCTAGTTATTCCTTTCTTGGGCTGTACTCTTTCTTAGTTTATCCTATATAGCTTTGCTTTGTTCACATCTTGTTTTGTGCTGTCTGTATCCTCAATAATTTGCATTTCTCACCAGTAGCTGTGTAATTTTTAATTCTTAATTATTCTGCTATTAATGTGGAGAAAGGATTGACACCATTGTAGATGTTAATAAACATGAGATAACCATAATTCAGGTGGAAATCTCACTTATAAATACACCATAAACATTCTTGTGCAAATAACTACATTACATCTTCATGCTTTAAAATGTTACTAAAATTAGAAAATATATCTTCAGTGTATTTTTGAACTTTAACCTTGTATTGTCAGTTACATGTGAATTATCAAAGAAACTAAGAATGTATTTAAATTAGGAATTCAAATAAACTATTTATACATTTTAAATATGTAGTCATAATAAATCTCATGAATCAGAATGATCAATGGTATTTAATGCATAAAATTAATCTTTTAGAATAAGTATCAAAATCTCAAATTTAGAAATATGAAAGAAGCATAAAAATGCAAATTTCTTATTACCTTTTCAATGTAGTATGTTTGCTTTGCAAGAATTAATTATTCCTGTCATCCAGTTTCAGTGTCCTGATACCCATGTGTCATTGAGTTTGAAAGACTTTCAGTTGAAAGAGCTTATACATTTTGATCCATAGTGTTATGTCATACAAAGCTGTTATATACAGTCTTGCTACATGATACCAAAGAATTGGTCACTTCATTCTGAAATCAATCAATATGACTCTGTATATAGGTAAAAATAGAAGTAATAAAAACGCTTTTTATATTTAACACTTTATTCTCTTTAGGGTTCTTTCACAAATAATCTTTCCCTGACTCCTAATCAAGCCAATATAAGAGGCAGGATAGTTAGCAATTTTCAAGTACAATTTAAGAAATATTACCATAAATAAGTCATTTAGCCATATTTAAGCAAATGCTAAAGCCAGTGTTTTCTATCTTGCAACCTGATGACTATTATTTTGGAGAGAGAATTATAAACATGACAGAATTATGAACCAAAGACAAGAGAATTAAAGAGGTGGATATTTCCCATCAAAAATGTAAAATTATTTATTTGTATCATAAAACAGTAGTAAAAGTTTACCAGCCAGCTTATAACAAAGAAGAGCTAAAATACACATTTCTTTCTCTAACTGATTTATTAGTTTTAATAAATAGGTCATCAATGTTTTCATCAACAGAGGCTTGAATATATTTAGCAAATCTAATGTAATATAAAAATTTAAGATAAACCATATGAAATGATTATTTTATAGTACTTTTATTGATGTTTTGTGTACTTCAGACATCATTTTTCAGTTCAATTTAGACATATTCCCCTTTCCCTTCTTTCCACCCCAACCCAGTTCAGGCACTCTACCATATATGTCCTACATCTTTCTCTCAGTCTTTCCAAAGATTTTCTCTGCAAAGGTTTATTTTCCTAGGCAGAATTCAACATCAGTCCATTCCTTGACCCAGTCCTCATGCTGTTGTGGTTCCCTCCCAACTGTACCACTCCAAAGTATGCCTATGTACATGTCATATATGTACCAGAATTATGTCCTCCAGGAAAGAACTGTATGTTAATTCTGATATACGTCCAGGAGTTCATATTTTTTCCTTTTAATTTTATATTACTCTAAAATATGTAAACAAATAAAACAATATATGTATATACACCTTCTGCCCATATACATTAATTACCATGTTTGAAAGTAAGTGGTAAGTTAATTCTGGGGCTCATTATGAGATTCACATTATAACATCACAGTTACTTTCAGATAGAAAGAAATCTAAGAATAATGTTGCTCGGCTTGCCTTTCTTTTTTTATTTATTTATTTATTTATTTTTATGTGTGTGAATGTACTGTCTTCAAGGAGGTTGGTAAACCCATGTTGTGCAATGCTGCAGAGGGTGTCGGATTCCCCTGGAACTGGAGTTAAAGAAGGTTCTTAGCCGGCATGTGGGTGCTGGGGATTGAACCTGGGTCCTCTGCAAGAGCAGTTGGTGCTCTTAACCACTAGGCAATCTCTCCAGCCCCATCAGCTTGCCTTTCAATTGGGGGATTTGGTACTAGCATCCACAAATGAGAGAAACCATTCCCCATTTGTTCTTTTTTTTGAGGGGCGGGGAGGGGCTGTGTTACTTCACTTAGCATAATGGCTTCAAGTTCCAACCATTTAACTGCAAAGTTCACGATTTTATCTTTCTTTACTGCTGCATAGAACTCCATTGTATAGATGTACAACATTTTTGTTATCCACTGGTCTATTGACAGGCATTTGGGTTGATTCCATCTCTTCACTATTGTGAAAAGAGCTGCAATAAACATAGACATGGATGTATCTTTGCAGTAGGATGAGTCTTGTGTGTATATACCCAGGAGCAGTATGGCTGAGTCAGAGGGTAGGCTCATTTTGGGTCTTTTATGTGTTCTCCACACTGCTTTCAACAGTGGTTGTACTAATTTACATTCCCACCAGCAGTGGATGAACGTTCCCCTTTCCCCACAAACTCTCCAGAATTTGGTATCTTTTGTTTTCTTGATCTTATCCAGTTTTAGCAGAGTGAGATAACTTACAGTGGCTTTAATTTGCATTTCCTTAATTATTAATGATACTGAACACTTTTTAAGATGTTTCTCGGCCATCTTTTCTTCCTCACTGGTGAAGTCTCTGTTCAGCTCTTTACTCCATCTTTTTTTGAGTGAGTCATTTGTTTTCTTTTTTTTTTTGAATGGTTTATATATTCTGGATGTTAATGCTCTGTCAGATGTATCACTGGTGAAGATTTCCTCCCACTCTGTGGGTTTTCTCTTCACTTCCTTGATTGTTTCTTTTGCTGTACAGAAGCTTTTGAGTTTGATCAGGTCTCAGTTGTCAACTGTTGACCATATTTCCTGTGCAGCTGCTGTTTGATTTAGAAGGTCTTTTCCTACTCCTATATCTTATAGTTTGCTACCAATTTCTTCTTCTATCATCTTCAGAATTTCGGGTTTCACATTGAGGTCTTTGATCCATTTGGAGTTGATTTTTGTACAGGGTTAGAGGTAGGGATTTATTTTTGTTCTTCTACATATGGTGTTTAAGTTTCATCAGCACCATTTACTGAAGATGCTGTCTTTCCTCCAGTGAGATTTTTTGGCCCCTTTATCAAATATCGAATATGAGGTGGCTGAAATTATATGAGCTCAACTTTGGATCTTCAATTTTGTTCTATTGGTCAATGGGTTTTTTTTTTTTTTATATCACTACCAGACTGTCTTTAGGACTATAGCCCTGTAGTGTAGCTTGATGTCTCTTAAGGTGATACTTGCTGTATTGCATTTTTCACTCAGGATTGCTTTAGATATTCAGGGTCTTTTGTCTTTCCATATGAATTTAAGGATTTTTTTCCAAGTCTGTAAAGAAACATTTGGGGATTTTAATTGGGATTGCATTGAATCTGTATTAATTTGGGTAGAATGGACATTTTTACTATATTAATTTTCCCAATCCATGAGCATGGGAGGCTTTTCCATCTTTTAATGTCATCTGTAATCACCTTCTTTAGGGTTTAAAATTTTTGTTGTAGAGTTCTTTGGTGTCATTGGTTAGGTTTATTCCCAGGTATTTTATTTAATTTTTGAAGCTTTTATTCTTTCTTTCTTTCTTTCTTTCTTTCTTTCTTTCTTTCTTTCTTTCTTTCTTTCTTTCTTTCTTTCCTTCTTTTTGTCTATTTGAGACAGGGTCTCTCTATAGGCCTAGCTGGCCTGGAACTTAGTCTGTAGACCAGGCTGACCTTGAACTCATAGAGATCCACTTGTCTTTTTTTTTTTTTTTAATTTTATTTATTTCTGTATGTGTATGAATGTACTGTCTGCATGCAAGTTTGTGCACCCGTGTCGTGCAATGCCGCGGAGGTCAGAAGAGGGTCTCGGATTCCCCTGGAGCTGGAGTTCTCCTGGAATTGGAGTTTCAGACGGTTCTTGGCCGCCATGTGGGTGCTGGGGATCGAACCCGGGTCCTCTGTAAGAGCAGTCGGTGCTCTTAACCGCTAGGCCATCTCTCCAGCCCCGATCCACTTGTCTTTACCACCTGAGTGCTAGGATTGAAGGTGTGCACCACCACGCCTGGCTTAAAGATGGTTCTTAGCCACCATATGTGTGCTGGGAATCGAACCTGGGTCCTCTGCAAGAGCAGTCAGCACTCTTAACTGCTGAGCCATCTCTCCAGACCCTGATTTTTCTTTTTTTTTTTTCAGACTCTGATTTTTTTTTCATTTTTTTAATTTATTTTCATATGTGTATGAATGTATTGTCTGCATGCGGGTTGGTGCACCCGTGTAGTGCAATGCCGTGGAGGTCAGAAGAGGGCATCGGATTCCCCTGGAACTGGAGTTAAAGACGGTTTTCAGCCACCATGTGGGTGCTGGGGATCGAACCCAGGTCCTCTGCAAGAGCAGTCGGCACTCTTAACCGCTAGGCCATCTCTTCAGCCCCAGACTCTGATTTTTCTAAGAAATTCATATAGTCTGTGAAATGCAATTCTCATAGTCTATCAAAAGTTTTAGATAATGTGGTCTCTCAATAAAAGGCCCATCCATAAAATTTCTATGCCAGTTCCTAGATACCTTGTAAATATTATATCATATCGCTGGTAACATGGGAAATATTGTTATTGACTTCCAAAATATTAATTAAGCATAAATGGAGAGGTCTAGTTCCTCAGGCATGCAAGAATAAAACACAATTTCCTGACAAATATCTACACTAGGCATCTGTTCTTCCACTGTAATGAGCCTAAACTCTGATCTGATGAAGATGTTGTAAGACTTGAGACAATTATTTGATAACTGTTTCTTTTCTAGTTTAAATATCACACGAGGGCCATGATTAATCAATAAAACAGAAAACCAAAAGAAAGCTTTTTTAATAGATTGAGGTAATTATATTTTTTGCTTTCTTCATAAAATATTCATATACTTTAAAAGAATGACTGACAAAATAATATTCTTTATTTTAATATTTTATAGCCTATCAAAGTAAGAAGCCATTGTATGAATATTATAGTGCATATCAAGTGTTTTAAAATATATTTCATTATACTAATTTAGGTACATATGCTAGATTTGAATCAAAGTCAATGAATTATCTACAAATTGTGGTGATTAAAGATAATGAAAGAAATAGTAATTAAAATCTCTTACATTTCATTTATGTTCAAGCAAACTATGTTCTCATGTAATCTCATAAACTCAAGATTTAAGGCCTATAAGAAATAACATGATTATATTGTTAGGACATCTAATCTTATAACAGAGAGATTATAGTAGGTAAAAATTTCAAACCTTGAATATTAATTTTAGAACTTAATGATTATTTCCAGTACCCTTTAGTGTGCACTCATTCTTCAGTAGTTACTTGCATGAAAAATGATATATGGGATTTTAAAGAACCTGGAAAGTCTCAAGTCATTGTCGATGTATACAAATCATCTTAGCAAAATTAGTTTAAATCCAGTACCTTTATTTTGGAGGAGGGCTGCATATAAAACCCAGGACAGCTTATACAACATGATCAAAACAGTAACAACAGCAATCTCACTCATGAGATGCTGAGAAGCCAGTTATTGAAAGATCTTGGAAGCCGAGGTTTCAGCAGTCAGAGTAATCCCCAAATGGCTGCCTCAGACTGGAAAGGGTTAAGAACCACGTTGAGAACTCAGTCCATGAAGGTGGGTGGCTCAGAAGTCCCTAACTAGCACCAAAGAACTGGAGAATTACTGGAGAGCCACTGTCCTCAGTCCTCATTGGAAGCCTCCAAAAACACTGAATCTAAAAGCAGCAAAGGAATGATCAGCAGCAATAGCATAAATTAACTCAGTGGCCAGATGGAAGGGCAAATGAGTAAAGGCAGAACAAACTGCTCCTTGGAGCTCACTGGCCAACCACCAAAGTTGGATGGATATGCCCTGGGTTCAGTGACAGACCCTGTCTCCAAAAAAAAAATCTGTGAACAGCAATAGAGGAAGACACATAACATCTTCTCCTGTCTTCCATTTGCATGTACATGCATTCACACACATGTAAACACATACAAAACACACACATATTATAATATTAATGAATGGTAAATTAGCATTGAAATTTAAATACAATTTTGGATGGAATAATTTACAAACTATGAAAAATGAAAAAAAATTTTTTGAGACAAGGTCTCCCTGTAGTTCCAGCTGTCCTGGAACTCACTTTGTAGACCAGGCTGGCCTTGAACTCACAGAGATCAGCTTGCCTCTGCTTCCCAAGTGCTAGGATTAAAGGTATGCACCACCATGACTTGCTGAAAAATGAATTCTTAAGAGATAGTTTTGATGTACTATGTAGTATATACTAATGAATCCCAGGATTATACAATTCTCTTTACAACAATATTTAAAAAATATTAATATAGTGATGTGAAGATTCCATAGCTTGGTGACCCAATCCTATTAGACTCTACAATTTCCTCATGTAAAGAACTAATACCATCTTAGTTTCTTTTGCTATTTTTTAAATAAATAATTTATCACTGTATATTAGCTATACATAATAATGAGTTTCAATATGACATTTTCATAAAAGTGCAATATACTTTTATCACATTCACTCTTCTGTTTTAATGTATATTTTGTTGAGTTTTTGTGCCATTCTTAATGTAATTTAGACCTCTTCCCCAATTCAGACCCTCTATATCTTTCTATCCAGTTAAGTATTTGTAACCAGAATTCCTTAGATGCAAGTTCATCCACTGGAATCTAGTCAGCCTATCCAGAATCATTCCCGTAAAGAAGATAAACTCTTCCTCACTCTGCAGTTCAGCTGCCAATGATTCCTTGGAGCCTTCTGACCATGCCCCAGTTCTATGTTTGTTTTTGTCTGACTGAATCAGCATAGGTCTTGGACTATATCCTCTGTTTTTCTACCAATGTTGTATAACCCTTTTCTTCTTTTAAAAACTATCCCCCTATATTTTCATGACATCACTAGCATTGTTTGCAGGAGCATGAGTAAAGGGTGGTTTCTAGCAGCAAAGGTACCTTTTTTCTTTGGCTATACAGCTGAATAAGATATTTTTTTCTTGTCCACCAAACATTAACTACGTTTAAGACCTCAGGAATCAGTAGGTCACCATAAGCCCTTTGCCTCCCCATGACAAAGTGCTGATGGGCCCAATTTGTGCAGATCATGTAGGTGCCTGCAACCACAACTGTGGTGAGGTTAAGAGCACAATGATGGCATGTCCTGAAGTCAGTGCTTCACAGATTTCCTGCCTATCCTCTGGCTCTTATATTCTTACTGCTTCCTCTAACACAATGTTATAGAGCCTTTTAGGGAGTGATACAGATGTCTAATATATGGCTGGACATTGTGTAGTCATTCATTAATAGTTTGGCCAGGAAGAGTTTCTGCAGTCACTCATGAACTCTGCAAAAAGAAGCGTCTCTGACCAAACCTGACAACAGCAATAATCTATAGGTATAAGCAACATATTTATAAAACAGCTTTAAAGGTGAATCACGTTAATTTATCAAAACAACAGTAGTAGTTTCCCTACTAATGTTAATGACTCCCACAGCCACTTCGTTTTGACTGAGTTTATAGAACCAGACATGAATGTCATCCTATGGAGCAGACATCAAATCCAATACTAAAGTAGTTACTTTGTGCCACGATAGTTATGCCACTATTGCACAATGGATATACTTTGCTTGGTAGATTCATAGTATATGAACAAGCTCCATAGTTATAACTCTTTTTATTTTATTTTTAATACTTTTATTGATAAATTGTGTTTTTCATTCATTATTTCCCCCAGTAGCATACATAGAATCTTCCATCACTCTGAGGGCTACCCAGCAGGGAGCAAGCTTCCCTTCCAGCTCCGCTTGATTTCTATATGTCCTGTCACCAAGGCATCCTACAGTTTTATCAATAGTGTCTTACTATCTTGTTTTGGTTGTCCACCAACAGCTGTGACAATTGCCTATAATGTTTTAGATTCTTCAGGAAACTTCTTGACCAATAAATTTAGTGATATTGTCCATGCTGTGTTGTGTATTAAATTCCTCCCAGACAAAAAATTTCCATCTTTGAAGGAAGCTCCTTAAAAAACTGGGTATTCTGGGTTTTACAATTATTTTATTAATTATATTGTATGTGTATGAGGGTTTTGTCTGCATGAGTGCTTCCATGTTGTGCAGTGTCCACAGAGGCCAGAATAAGGCACATTGGATCCTCTGGAACTGGAATTATCAATGGTTGTTAGTCTACATGTTGGTGCTGGGAACTGAACTAAAGTCTTCTTCAAGAGAAGTCAGTGCTCTTAATCACTGAGCCATCTCTCTAACCTATAATGTGATATTCCAAAAGGATGTAATCCAATAAGATTTACTAAAGGGAGGTAAACAGAAGGATGTTCTAAAAGGAAGTAAAAAGCTTAATTGCTTCACTAAGTTCCTGAAATTTACAAGGTTCACTAGAACTCTTCCTCCTCAAGTATCTGTCTATAAGCCTTAAGGACTCTTGAGAGACATCAGACAAGCTGAACTGTCTAGAAGGCTCTCAGACCACCTGAGCAACCTGAAAGAAGCAGAGACTAACAGGGCTGTCTGGAACATGCTTAGACAAACTGACCCACCCAAAAGTTACACTCCTCACCCTGTTGTGCTGCCTAAAGGTTGTGCAGTGTACTCCATTTTTCCAGGTCTCAAGAGATGTCACCCAAGCTGGTTGTGGACTTTTGATGATATAACTGACTTTGAGTCATTTTTGTTCCTGTAACTAACCCAACAACCACAATGCTGTAACACCAATAAACACATAGATTCACCATGTTGGATTTTGGTTGTATCCTTTATTCTATTTTTGGTTCCCTATGGTGAGTAGAGCTTTGTTCATGTCTCCCAAGTATTAATATCACATAACTCTGTGTTACTGGGATTTTCATTTGATAAAATACTGCTCCTGAGAACAGATTTATCCACTTCCACGGGATATTTCTACTTAAAATCTGGCTATAAATTCATATATAAAATATATTTCCTTGTTTTTTCATATATTATTAATTTTGGTTTACCATCACCCCTCATCTTTTAATTTAATGATTTTTCCATTTAATTATAATGTACAAAATGGAAAGCATATAGTGATGAAATTTAGCTTTGTGGAATATCACAAAATGGGCACATACTCCTTGTTTATATTCCTGATGAATAAAGAAGTTGATGAATTTTCATATGAATATTGAATATTTAGACATAATATTTTATGAACTACCACTGTGTCCCATTTGCCCATTTAAAATTTTGACTTATTTTTTTTTATCTTAAGTGTATGTGTGTTTTGGCTGCATGTTTGTAAGTGTACCTGTGTCATGGAGTGACCATGGAGACCAGATCTCATGAAACTGGGTTTATGGAAAATTGTTAGCCATCATGTGGGTGTTAGGAATCAAACCCTGGTCCTCTGTAAGAGAAGCCAGTGCTTCTAAATTCTGAGATATCTAGCTTGAACCCTTGACACAATTTCCCTAATTTTATAGTGTTCTCATTTTACTGATTTGTAAAAGTTCTGAATTTCTAGAGTTGGTTACAAACATATTTCTACAACTCGTACCCTGCCATTTAACATTTTTCATAGTGTATTTTAAGCCATAGAAGTTCCAAAGTTTAATAGTCTTATTTCTCTCTTCTTATGTTCTATTAAAATTATCCTTCTGCACTCAGGAGGCAGAGGCAGGGGGATCTCTGTGAGTTCAAGGCCAGCCTAGTCTACAGAGTGACCTCAAGGCCAGGTAGAACTAAAGGGAGACCCTGTCTGAAAAGACCAAAAAATTTTATCATTCTCACCTTTAATATAATTGAAACATTTTATGTAGCACTTAATATGATTTATAGTTTTATATTTAATACTTGGATTTACATTTACTGAAAACTGTTTCATTTATGTTTTGTGAAATTTCTCGAGGTCAAATTACAAAGTTGCCTTTCAAATGTCTTATCGTTTTCTTATTTGATTTATTTCAAGGCTTCTGACTATGTAAACAAAAGTTTGTTTAAATTTCATAGAATATTATTCATTTCAGGATACTGGTTAATACTGAAAAAATTATTTATTCATTATTTATTCTTACAATATTTTGGAAACTCTTTTGAATATTCTACAGAAAAAAAATTTCCTTGTGATTGGCAATAACTTTTGAATAGTTAGAAATTGATATACATTTCATGCTGCTCTGCCTGGAAACTCTAAGGCATCAAAGAGATATAATGATGGGATCCATTGGCATGGTTCAAAATTTGGAGTTAAATTGTATTTGGAATAAATAGCATTTTACCATTTGTGCTATGTTTTCTTTAAATATTGCTTTGTAGATAGTATTTATCATTTTAAGCAATTTCTGTTCCTACTTTGCCAAATGTCAAGGCTATGCTAGACTGTAAAAACAAGGTAGAAAATTTCTCCCTTTTATATTTTCTAAAAAATAATTATAAAATTAGCATTATGAAGTAAAAGATCGTCCTATTAATCAAAACAAGACTGCTCAGGAAGACAAATACTGCATTCATTCTATCACATATATGAATATATAATCACTTATATATACACATATATGCCATGAAAGAAGATGGAAGACTTCCTGGGAAAATAAAAGGGAGATAGCAGGGATGGGGATAAAAGAGAGGAGAATGGTAATGTATAAAATAAACTTAGATGAAAATGTCTTCATGAAGGCCCTCATTATCTGCAATGAATTATGTAAATAAAGTATTCATAAGTGATAGCAGAAAGAGCAGATTGGAACATTTCAGGTACTTCTCTCATAGACATATTATAACATAAGCAAGGA
Organism: Rhizomys pruinosus; assembly: GCA_009823505.1. NCBI lineage: Eukaryota > Metazoa > Chordata > Mammalia > Rodentia > Spalacidae > Rhizomys > Rhizomys pruinosus. Next base: position 552,390 of record VZQC01003469.1, on the reverse strand, counting down.
CTGACTAACATAACTTCATAGGAATTCAATATACGAAAGTGAGCATTCAATCAATAAAAGTAACTTTCAAAACAGGACTTTACATCCTTAGAGCCAGAAAGAACAGTATGGTAATTATATACAAAATTACAAATGTCAATGGTTTATCTGAGAAATACAGTTTAAAGAGTTTGTGGAAGGGGCTGGAGAGATGGCCTAGTGGTTAAGAGCGCCGACTGCTCTTGAAGAAGACCGGGGTTCGATCCCCAGCACCCACATGGCAGCTGAAAACCGTCTTTAACTCCAGTTCCAGGGGAATCCGACGCCCTCTTCTGACCTCCGCGGCATTGCATGACCCGGCTGCACAAACCTACATGCAGACAGTACATTCATACACATACAAGAATAAATTTAAAAACTTTAAAAAAAGAGTTTGTGGAAAACTTCAAGTATAATAAATTACACATTATGAAAGCTTTAGAAGAAAAATGGAGAAAATATTTCAGTATATATTGGCCAGTGGTTTTCTTTAAAAATGATATGCTTTTACAAATCCAAGAATGTCAATTTATTTCAAATAAAAGAAATTCAAAAGGGATCCATATTAGACATCTAATAAACCCCCAGGAGTCAAAGATAGACAATCTTGAAAGCATCAAGTGAAAAATCATCACATAGAATTAATCTTCAGTAAGATCAAAGGCTAATTTTTCTGGAGAAACCTTGGTGACAAGAGAGCAGGGAGAAGATATAAAGCGCTGTTAAGAAATAAAATTACTGGCAACCATGAGCTTTACATGTACCAATACTGTTTTTCAAAAAAAAAAAAGGATCCACTAGAAAAACTGTCAGCCCTTGAAAGGAAACAGCCAGAATTGACCAGAGTCCAAAACGACGGCTCCAGAGAAAGTAGACTGTTTTGCTTCTCGTCCACCTGTGCCCCTTTTCTAAGCCTAGGGAACAAGCTGTGGAAGAGGGGGCATGGTAGAATGTAAGGGCTGCGATTGGGGTGAATGGTGAAACTACAGCAATATAGACTGGACACTTATTTGATCAACTTGATTGTACATACAAGCCCCCCAAGGGTGGGACCCTTAGGCTGTGTGGGTTTGGGCACAACTGCTTGCGAATAGGTTTTACATGAAGGATGCTTGTACTCATAAATTATTACTTATTGTTAAAAAGTGAAAAAAAGAAGTAATAAAAGAAAAAAACAAAAACAAAAAATATAAAAAGGATCCAATAATGAAGGCAGTTTGGATAAACAAAAAATGGTTTTGAAAAAAATATATTATGAGCTAAGATAGATGAATATTTACTTAAATTTTCTATATAAATGAGATTGCGATATTAGACTTATTAGAGTGTATGTAATAGATTATTAAGAGTATATTTTCACTACCAGAACTCTTAAAAAAATAGTTATTAAAAACATATTTGACTTGATACACTGTTTTCTTCACATCTACTCTTTTCTTTCCTTTCAACCTCAGTTATATTGTCAACATTTATCCAGGGGTATCGTGACATCTGATTTCCCTTTTTTTGTTGTTTCTATGGACTGAGTGGACAACAAAGAGTAAGAGGAGAAGCAGGTGGTGTGTTTATCCTTTGGAAATGCACTGGGATTGTAGTTTGGAATTACTCCCATCATCTATACATCAACTACAGTGCAGCTCATGCATTCTGCCAAACATGCTTTTCGTCTCTTAGTATTTCTCAAAATTATCCATGTGGAAGCTGACTGTTTTGAGCAGAAGTTCACTGTTTCAGTCTTTGTTGTTGTTGTTGTTTCCAAAATGCATCACTCCCAACTACTTGGACAAAAGCTCAAGGGGCCTTGCACAGGAAATATTTACAAATAAGTAATTGGCACTAGCATCTACAGATGAGGGATACCATTCATCGTTTGTTTTTCTGGGACTGTGTTACTTCACTCAGCATGATATCTTCTAGCTCTAGCCATTTTCCTGCAAAGCGCATGATGTGATCTTTTTTTACTGCTGCATAGAACTTCATTGTGTAGATGTACCACATTTTCTCTATCACTCATCAGTTGAGGGGCATTTGGGTTGGTTCCAGCTCCTTGCTATTGTGAAAAGAGCTGAAATAAACATGGCTGTGCATGTATCTCTGTGGTAAGATGAGACTTGTGGGTACATGCCCAGGAGTGGTATGGCTAGGATGGGTGGCAAGTTCATTCCAAGTCTTCCAAGGGTTCTCCACACTGCTTTCCATAGTGGCTGTATGAATTTACATTCCCACCAGCAGTGGATGAGTGTTTCTCTTTTCCCACAACCTCTCTAGCAACTTGTTGTCATTTGTTTTCTTGATCCTAGCCAGTCTTATTGGAGTAAGATGATATCTTAAAGTGGTTTTGATTTGCATTTCCTTAATGATAAGTGATGTTCAACACTTAAGGTGTTTCTCAGCCATCTCTAATTCCTGCCTTGTGAAGTCTCTGCTCAGCTCTTTGCTCCATCTATTGAGTAGGTCATTTGTTTGCTTTCTTCTTTGTTTTTTGAGTAGTTTATATCTTCTAGAAATCAATACCTTCTTCAGATGGTTTAGTGGTGACAGGTTCTCCTCACAACTCTGTGGGATTTACTTTCACTTCCTTGATTGTTTCTTTGATGTTACCAGAAGCTCTTGAGTCTTAATGAAGGTCCATTTCATAAATTGTGACCTTAATTCTGCACAAGCTATGTCTGACTCACCGAAGTCATTTCGACGGGCCTATGTCCTTGCAGTCTATGCCAACTTTTTTTCTATCGACTTTCAAGAGTTCTGGGGTTTCACGATGAGGGTCTTTAATCCATCTGGAGTTGACCTTTGTTACAGGGTGAGAGGTTCGGCGGTTAATTTCAATATTGCTACAGGTGGTTGATCCAGTTTTGCCAGATGCCAGTTGCTGCAGATGCTGTCTTTCTCCATTGAGTTTCTTGGTCTCCTTGTCAACATTGTATTACTCCAATCGTGCGCATCTTTCTGTTTTGTTCATTGGTCCAACAGGTCTGTTTTTGGCACCAGTTACCCTAGGTTGCTTATGATATAGCCCTTCCCGTTAGTACAGGCTTTCATACTTTTATACCCAGTGGTGGGTTATTTGGGAATCCTAGAACTGTGGCATGTTCGAGGAAGTCACATAACTGGGGGCGGGCTTGCGTCGCTTTCCAAGCCTTGTGTTCTCCGTGGCTCTCTGAAATTGTTCATCTGTCCTGTCAGAATCACACCACTCAGTGTTCCTTGACCCAGTCCTCAAGCTGCTGTGGTTCCAACCCAACTGTACCACTCCCGAGTATACACATGACAAGGTTCATTCTGTACCAGATTATGTCCCGGGAGATCACATTTTTTCTCTTTAATTTTAAATTTAACATTATTAAAATATCTCTATAAAAGAAATACAAAAAAAATATATATGATGATATATAGATATTATATTATCTATATTATATATATATATATATATCATCTGGCCATATATATTAATTACCATGTCTGAAAATAAGTGGTTGGTAAGTTAATTCTGGGGCCCATGACAAGATTTACATTATAACCTCACTGTTACTTTCAGATAGAAAGAAATACAACAATAACATGCTCAGCTTACTTTTCAATTGGGGAATTTGGTACTAGCATCCACAAATGAGGGAAACCATTCCCCATTTGTCTTTTTGGGGGGCAGCCTATGTTTCTTCCCTTAGCCTAATGGCTTTGAGTTCCATCCATTTACCTGCAAAGTTCATGATATTATCTTTCTTTACGTCTGCATAGAACTCCATTGTGTAGATGTACCACATATTCGTTATCCACTGGTCAGTTGAGGGACATTTAGGTTGATATCAACACCTCACTATTGTTTTTTGAGTAGTTTATATATTCTGGATGTTAATGAACTGTCAGATGTATTACTGGTGAATATTTCCTCCCACTCAGTGGGTTTTCTCTTCAATTCCTTGATTGTTTCTTTCACTGTACAGAAGCTTTTGAGTTTGATGGAGTCCCACCTGTCAGCTGTTGACCTTATTTCCTGCACAGCTTCTCTTTGATTTAGAAAGTCTTTTCCTACCCCTATGTATTGTAGTTTGCTACCAAATTTTCCTTCTACCACCTTCAGAATTTCGGGTTTCACTTTGATGTCTTTGATCCATTTGGAGTTGATGTTTGTACAGGGTGAGAGGTAGGAGATTATTTTTGTTCTTCTACATATGTTGATCCAGTTTTGCCTGCACAATTTGTTGAAGATGCTATCTTTCCTCCAGTAAGCTTTTTTGGTCCCTTTATCAAATATGAGGTGGCTGAAATAGTATTAGCTCAAGTTTAGATCTTCACTTTTGTTCCATTGGTCAATGGGTCTGTTTTTGTGTCACTACCAGGCTGTCTTTAGGACTATAGGCCTGTAGTATAGCTTGAAGTCTGTTAAAGTGATCCCCCCTATATTGCATTTTTCACTTTGGGTTACTTTAGCCATTCCAGGTCTTTTGTCTTTCCATATGAATTTAAGGATATTTTTCAAGTCTGTGAAGAAACTCTTGGGGATTTTAATTGGGATTGCATTGAATCTGTATATTAATTTGGGTAGAATGGAAATTATTACAATATTAATTTTTCTAATCCATGACCATGGGAGGTTTTTCTATCTTTTGATGTCATCTTCAATCTCCTTCAGGGGTTTGAAATTTTTGCTGTAGTGATCTTTGTTGTCCTTGGTTAGGTTTATTCCATGTTATTTTATTTTTCTGAAGTATTGTGAATAGGAAGGTCTCCTTATATTCCTTCTCCAGTTGCTTGTTGTTGGTGTAAAGAAAGGCTATTGATTTTTCTAGGTTAAGTTTGTCTCCTGCCACTTGACTGAAACTTTTAATTGTTTCTACGACTTTTCAGAATTTTTACATGTGTGTTCATTAATCACATGGGTCTATAGTTTTCTTTTTTCATTGTGCCTCTGCCTGGGTTTAGTATTAGAGTGATGCTGGACTCATAGAAGGAGTTTGGAAGATTTCCCTCTGTAACCTTCTGAATAGTTCGAGTAGTAATGATTGTTAAGACCTTTTTAAATGTTTTATAGAATTCTGCTGGAAAACCATCTGGGCCTGGGCTTTATTTTAGTTGGGAGGTTTTTTTATTACATCTTCAATTTTCTCGAATGTTATGTGTCTGTTTAAGCTGTCAATCTCCTATTGGTTAAGCTTTGTTAGTTCCCAGGATTTCAGATATTCAGCCATTTCTCTTAGGTTTTCAAACATAGTAGAGTATAGATTTTTGAAGTATTCTCATATGATTGTCTGGATCTTTTCTTTATCTGTTGTGATGTTTCCTTTTTCATCATGGAGGGTATTAATTTGAAGGTGCTTTTTCTTTCTTTTGGTTAACTGAGCTAGAGGTCTGCCTATCTCGTTCATCTTTTTAAAGGACCAGCTTTTTGGATTCATTGTTTTTTTATAGTGTTTTCTTTGTTTCTATTTCATTGAATTTCGCTCTGATTTTTGTTATTTCTTCCTGTCTGTTGGGGTTAGGGTCCATTTGTTGTTACCTCTCCAGTGATTTTAGCTGTAGTGTTAGATCATTAATTTTTTCCCTTTCCATTTTTTAATGTGGGCACTTAGGGCTATAAATTTCCCTCCTAGGACTGCTTTTAAAGTATCCCATAGGTTTGGTTTTGTTGTATTATCTTTATCATTTGGTTCCATGAACACTTTATTTCATTCTTTATTTCTTCCCCGACCCATTCATTATTCAGGATTGTGTTGTTTAGTTTCCAGGTGCTCTTTTAGCTAGTCAGACTTATTCTCATGTTAATATTGAGCTTTATTGCACTGTGGTCTGATAGAATGCATGAAATTATTTCAATCTCTTTATATTTTTTGAGTTTTCTTTTGTGTCCCAGTATGTGGTTGATTTTTGAGAATGTTCCCTGGGGTGCTGAGTAGAAAGTATGTTCTCTGGTGTTTGTGTGAAATATTCACACTATGTGAAATATTCACATAGATATCTGTGAGGTCCATTTGTTGTATTGTATTGTTCAGTTCCAATGTCTCTCTGTTTAGTTTTTGTCCAGTCCATCTATCCAAGGGGCTCAGTGGGGTATTTAAATCCCCCACTATTAGTGTGTTGGGATTAATCTGTGTCTTGAGGACCCACAGAATTATTTATTTATTTATTTACTTATTTATTTATTTGTGTAGCTTGGTGCACCTCAGTTTAGTGCATAAACATTTAGGATTGTGATGTCTTCCTAGTTAATTGTTCCTTTGATGAGGATGTAGTGGCCCTCTGTCTCTTCTGATTGACTTTACTCTGAGGTTTATTTTGTTTGATATTAGAGTTGCAACTCCTGCTTGCTTTTTGGTACCATTTGCTTGGAATATTTTTTTCCATTCTTTCACTTTGAGTTGGTGTCTGTACTTGAGGTTGAGATGGGTTTCTTGTGGGAAGCATGTATAGGGATTTTATTTCCTAATCCATTCTCCCAGGCCATGTCTTTTGATTGGGGAGTTTAGACCATTAATATTTAAGGTCATTATGGAGAGATGTATGTTGTTTCCTTTCAACTTATTCCTGGTTTGAATTCTTCATCTAGGTTTGCATTTATGCTTCTATGCTTTTATTAGTTTCTCTCTTCAGTTAGTTGGGGATACTTGCTCCTTTCCTTTGTTCTTTGAATTGCTTCTAGTATTTTCTGAAGTGTTGTTTTTGTGACATGTATTCTTTCATCTTGTTTGTGTCATGAAATATTTTTCTTTATCCTTCAACTATAATCAACATTTTTGCTGGGTATATAGTCTGGGTTGGCATCTAAAGTCGTTTAGCATTGGGAATACATTGGTCCATGTTCTTCTGGCTTTCATAATTTGTACTGAGAAGTCAGCTGTAATTCTGATGGGCTTCCCCTCATATGTAATTTGTTGTTCTCTTGTAGCTTTCAGTATTTTGTCTTTGTTTTGAGCATATAACGTTTTAACTATGATATGGCTTGGAGAATTTATTTCTGGTCTTGTCTATTTGGTGTTCTATGTGCTTCTTATATTTGTATAGTTTCATCTTTTTTCAGTTTGGGAAAATTTTATTCTATTAGCCATTGAAGATCTGATCCATACCATTATCCTGGGATTACCTTACAATATAAGACTGTTCTGTAGCACTCAATTGACTTCTTATAATATTTCTTAGATGCAACAAGGGCAAATTAGTGGAAAATGAACACATCTTTTTATTTTTATTTTTATTTCTATTTATTTATTTATTTTCATCTTTTTGAGACAGGGTCTCCCTGTATCACTAGCTGGCCTGGACCTTGCTCTGTAGACCAGTCTGGCCTTGAATTCACTAAGATCTGCTTGCCTCTGCATCTCAAGTGCTAGGATTAAAGGCATGTGCCACCACACCCAGCTATTTTGTTGTTTTTCCTTTTTCTTTTAAAGCAAATGCTCTTTTAAAGGAAGTAAAGGATTTGTTTAAGTTCACTCAGGTTCATTAAATCAGTCATTTTAAATGAACTATTATGATGGATTCATTAATATTGCTTGTTTTTTCAGATAGGGCAATAATAGGTTCAGACATTTTATGAAGAGAAAGTAACATGGGTAAAAAAATTTAAACATATTTTTAAAAACTATGTTAACAAATATGATTTAGAGTAATACAATAATGAAAGAAAAATGAAATTAAATTATGTTGAATAAAAAAAATTAAACAGTACACATAACATGATTTGGTAGGAATATAATAAACAGCATGAAAACAAATGCAGACAATCTTGGATCTGTTAGGATGCCAGGAATATTAGTTTATTTTTGATATAGTAGGCCAGAGACACTCAATGTCCTATAAGTATAACTCTTAGGAAAAGCATAAGAACACAAAGTCAAATCAATGACGTCTTTTTTTCCTGTTAATTTTTTATTGAGCTTTTGTGCTTTACATAAAACTTTTATGATCATGTTTAGACCTGTTTCCTCATCCATGTCCATCCCTACCAGAGCATATGCATTCTATGCATATTAAGTCCTGCCTTGCATGTTTTTCTTAGTCTTTTTCAACTTTTTCAATGTAAAAGTTTACTATTTTAGTCAGTTGTTTGAGAAAGCCTTTTTTTCCTTTAATTTTATGTTACTCCAAAATACACATATATACACTCCACACAAACACCAAAACAAAACATGTTTAGGATTCACATTTTAACAGTAAAGTTGTATGCAGGTAAAAACAATACAAGTTTACATTCTTAAGTTACACAGCAAATTTATGTATATTTTAATGCATTTTTAAGGAAAAGATTTATTCTTTCTCATAAATCTTAGAAGTTAGGAAAATAGAGACATAAAATTCAAGGTATATCTATAGTAGCATCAGACAATGTGGTATTTTTACTAAAAAAATGAAGTCTTATGAAGCATTAGATGGATAATTTGGAGATCGCATGACATTATTCACAAGGGCTTAAGAACTGATCTGTGGACAAAATATAAAAATCATATTTATATTCTATTAGTAGCTCCAAAAATTCATATATTACTATGACATGACTGAAAGAATTTATGTTTAAACTGAAATACTATAGATAATGTATTTTCCTTTGTTATAATTTATTAATTTTTAACAGATAATATAAGTAAATGACAAGATCATTGAAACAGTCAAAGCTCTCTTTTAGGAAAATTAATTTATCTTTAAGGTAAAATAAATTATATAATTAAGGCCAATGAGGACCTATTGGGATTATGAAGAGATTATCTGGAAGAGAGTATATGAAGAACAATGCTTCCTTGACAAACAAAATGAATTTAGAAAGCAGAAATAAAAAGAGGATGGGGAGTGCAACTGCCTCAGTTCCTTCCTAAGATCAATAACCTGAATTGGAACACTAAATGTAATATAGTGGAAGGAGACAACTGACTTGGACAGGTTGTGCCCTGACCTTCATATATGCACATTGGCACAAGTACAACCACCAATCCACAAAATAACTAAATATGTGCTAAAAATTAAAAAGAACTATATGTAGATCATCACATGGAAAACATGATTAAGGAGGAGGGAAGAAAAAAATTAAGTTATTTGCAAGGGTATATTTTCAGAATATTATAGACAGAAGACAAACTACAAAATAATTTAAAGGCTCACATTTTTGAAGGAAATAGTAAACATAAATGGTTAATTCTCAAAAGCTTAGAATTAAATTTGTGTACGACCACAGGTGGCTTTTCAGATCTTCCCTCTTGTTTCGAGGCAATTCTTTCTTTTAAATTTAATTCAGTTTGGCTAACATCTATCTATCTATTTATTTATCTAACTATCTATCTATCTATCTATTACTCAAATTTATAAAGTTTAACAAATTTAGAGAAAGACTCATTTGTTTGGAACATTCATTCCCCTATGAAGGCAAATCTCCCAAATTATCAATAGAGTCACTGCAATTTCCAGAACCAGACATACATGGAGAGATTATTAATGATAAGTATATGAAAAGCAAGTCTCCAGAAAGTATATTAGTAGGCATATTATGTACATATGAAGAGGGAGAAAAATTTGATTCTTGTCTCTTACCACTTAAAAATTTGATTCTAAGTGAGCTGTAGTTTGAAATATGGAAGATAAAGTAGTTTTTGTAAAGTGAAAGAGATTATTCTTGTGTTGTCTAGGTTCTTTTATAAATTCTTTTATAAAATTTAAATTTTATAAAATTCTTTTATAAAAATTAAAAAAATGCTTGTTGGTAGGGGCAATGAAAGGATGGTAACTGCAGTTTGGAAGATGGACAAGAGTAGAAGGGAAGGAGATAGAGTGCAGTGACATAAAGGGCAAAGGTAATAGAGGAGAATGGGTTAAATGTTGTGAGTAATGGAAAGGCAGGGTAGAGGAGGGAGAATGGGGAAAGGTAAGTGACATTAAAGGACTTTAGGCAAAGCCATATGGAAATCTACTCTATAGAACCCTGTAAGCTACAACAAATGGCCTGAGAAGATATGCCTATTGGTTCAATAATGGTATGGTTATTATGGGAGGAATGACCAAAATTTAATTGTATATAAGGTCAGTTTCATAAGATGGAGTCCATACTTGACATTGATATTAGGTCTAAGAACCTGTGTCTAGACAGATAACAGGACATAGAGCAAAGCCAAATCCTATTATCCTGCTAAATAGACATAATATTAAACTAACTTTTAGTGATATATTGTTTCACCCATACATTTCTCTATCTTTAAACTCCCACCAGAGAAGTTTCCTTCTGCACCAGATGGTGAATAACACAGAGAACTACAATGGGCTAATGTGTAGAGAATAAGAGGCTGCAAAGTTCTTATCCTTGAATAAGACACCTATGTCAGTCTTCTGCCTCCCAAGGGTCAGGCATCATTGCAGAAGTGGGGGTGGAAAGATAATAAAGTCAGAGAATGTGGCTGACCACAAGGAAACAGTTTTCTAGACAGCAGGGCAGTTTCTCACAATAGCAATGCCATCATGCAGAAGTCCCAAGTAAACTCAAGCCAGACAAAATCCTAGCATAGACATGGGGAAATGGATAAGAAACCACTGAGATACTATTGGCAACAAATGTGTGATGGGAAGGCCAGATTCAGTCTCCTTTAAGTATAACTTGTGAGTTTAACCAGGCTTCATTGGATGGACCCACACTAAAACCAAACAAATTTGGGACCACAAATTTGTCTCTTTAGGACTTTATGCACACAGAGAGAACATACATATAATATAATATAATATAATATAATATAATATAATATAATATTAGCAAACATATATAATAAAGTACATGAAATTTGGCAGTGGTAGCAAAGGGGGAACAGAGATTGAGAACTAAATATAATAAAAATATATTGCATGAAATTGACAAATATTCAATTGAAATTATAAAATAGAAAAATACAACACAGAACTATTTTATTAGTCTAGGAAAAGACAAGAACATATTAGTAGATAGAAACTAAGGCACCAGATAAAAGTTCACAACCCAAACCAGAAAGTAATTCTGTTATGGCACAGACTTAATCATAATGGTATTTATATGAATAACATATATTTACACACATATTAGATAACAAATATAATGTATTATTTATTATGACTTTTTTGTACAGTATAAACTCTGCCTAGCATACATTTAAGTGCATAATACATAATAAATATTACTTTAAAAATCTATTGTTGTACATTCACTGTACATACACTGAAGATTTATAAAGATATTTTCATTCAAGCATATTATACACTGTAAACATATTCCTCTCCCATAGCCTTCCCTTTTCCCTTTCTATCTCTCTCACTAGTCACCTACCTTCTATGAGATAGCCTTACTTTTACTTTCATGTCATATATATATAATTTGTAAAAATATATAGTATCTAGAAACTACATATAATAGGAAATATGTGAAATTGTCTTTATGAGCTTGACTTACATTAGTTGATATGATCATAATATACCTGGGTGAATAAAATGCAATGGGGTCTTTTTATCATAAGTTCCTAACACATTCATCTGTTAATGGATATCAGAGCTGATTCCATAACTTTGGTCTTGTGACTATAGCTGCAGTAAACAGGGAGTATATTCCCTAGAATGATATGACTAGATTATATAGGTCAAATTTGCTTTCTGAAGAACCTCCATACTAATTTCTCTAGTGGCTTAAGACATTTTTATTTCCAGCAGCAGTGTAGAATATTGATAATAAAATATTCCATTCTTCCCCTATAGGCTCACTAGCATTTGCTATTTGTTTCATTTTTAGAGGAACAAGGGGCCGAAATAATAATAAACAATAATAATGTAACTCTCAAATCTCATCAACAAAGCTACCTCATGCAAAAGAGAAATACAAAATGATACAAAATGCTAAAGCATAAAGAATTAGTCTGCAGAATGAGGGTTTTTGGACAGGACTCCAGTATTAAACTTTACCTACCCAGGGATCATAGGCCATTTATTATAGAATAGGGGATACAAAGATTGCAAGAGCCAGGGAGGAGGTACATGAACATATGGAAATAAAGACCTACAGACAGGATCCTGGGACCCTGCTCATATGAATCTATAGCAATGGTGTCAGCATGCAGAAGACCCATGCAAACTTTAACTTATAAAAAACGAGTTCAGAACTGGAGAAAGGTGCAGCAGGCCCCAGTCTTAGCCAAAGAGCTACTGACAGCTGATTACTGCTGGTTGAGGAAGTGTTGATCTTCTTAAAGAGAGGGACTCTAGAAAGGCTGACTAGACCCCAGTAGATGAAACTTGTACTGAAGGAAGTATCAGACACTAACTTGAGTCAATATGCCTTAACACATATGATAGAAATCTGGAATCCTTGGAGGGGGATGTATGGGAGGGTGCCAATGGCTAAAATACTATAAAGAAGCTTACAGTGTTAGGGCTGGAGAGATGGCTCAGCGGTTAAGAGCAACGACTACTCTTACAGAGGACATGGGTTTGATTCCCAGCACCCACGTGGAGGCTAAGAACTGTGTTTAACTCCAGTTCCAGGAGAATCTGACACCCTCTTCTGACCTCCGCAGCATTAAATGACACGGGTGCACCAATCTACATGCAGACAGTACACTTAGACACATAATAAATAAATAAATAAATAAATAAATAAATAAATAATCATTAAAAAAGAAAAAAAAGATTATGGTTTTTTTATGGAATATGCAAAAATTCAATAATACATTACAAAATTATTTATATTTATTAATTTAATTATGTGTACGTCAGTGTATGCTGATATGTACTCTACTGTTTTGTCTCTTTTTAATTTAATTGGTTTTTATTTTTCTTTTAGTGTCAGAAAAAGGTGTTGAATCCCCCAGAGCTGGATTTATAGGGACAATAAGTTGTAATTGCATTTCTCTGGTGGATAAGATTATTAAGTATTTTCCATGTTAATTATCCACTTGTGCTTCCTCTTTCAGAATTGCCTGTTCATTTCATTTGTACATGTATTAATAAGATTTTGTAGTACTTAGTTTTCTTTAAATTCATTGGATATTTTAAATAGTAGTCCTCTATCAAATAAGCAGCTTAAAAATATTTTTTCACGTTCAATTGTTTCCCTCTTCATGTGGTTAACTATTTCCTTTGATGAGGATAAGCTTTACATCTTCATCCAATACAGTTTTCTAAATTGTATTATTTCCACAGCTATTATAATATATTGCCGCATATTCTTGCACAATTGCATTCTGTTGGTGTGTTTTTCCACTGGGCTTTTAATTTGATTTGTTAAACTTTTCTTTCCAAAATTTCAATTTGGTTCTTCCTAGCATTTCTAACTCTTTGTTGAATTTTTATTGGAACCTTGTATGGCATTCATTATTTTATTCAATTGTTTATTTGTATTCCATTTAAATTAATTCAGGAGGTATTTTATAATTTCATTTATTTATGTATTTATTTAGGTCTTTTTCTTTTGAGACAGGGTCTCCCTTTAGTTCCAGCTGGCCTGGAGCTAGCTATGTAGACCAGGCTGGCCTTGAATTCACAGAGATCTGCCTGCCTCTGCCTCCCGAGTGCTGGGATTAAAGGTGTGCTCCACCACGCCCGGCCTAAGACGGTTCTTAGCCTCAATGTGTGTGCTGAGATTCGAACCCAGGTCCTCTGCAAGAGCAGTCAGTGTTCTTAACTGCTGAGCCATCTCTCCAGCCCAGGTATTTTATAATTTCATTGAACATTCATAATCATTTTTATTTCATATACTTCACGTTTTATAGTTATTTAATTTTTTCTAATTTCTATAAATTTTATTGAGTTTTGTGAATTTCATAAAATATACCTTAATCATATTTAGACCTCCTCCTCTTTCTGCATACCCACATAATCCTCCACTTGATTTCATGCCTTCTGTCATATAATTTGTGTCCACAAATTTTTCTTAGTGTGACTTTGCTCACTGGAGCCTGATCAACCTATATAGTTTCTATGTCTTAAAGAAACCAACTATCCCTCTCCTAGTAGTTATTGGTTGCAAATAGTTTTCCAACTAGTGTTGGTGTTTCTTACCCATGTCCCCATTTCTATGCTAGGCTTTTGTCTGGCTTGAGTTTGTATAGTTCTTGTGCATGCTGTCATCATTGTGGTAATTTCATATGAGCAACCTGGAAAACTCTGTCTCTCTGTGTCTCCAATCACTTCTGGCTCTTACAAAGTTTGTCATTATTTTATTTGAATTTTGTACTGTTTTCTACCAGTATAATTTTTTTCTGCTGCAACAGGATACTGGGGATTACATACCTTATAAAAGAAGGTTTATTTAGATCATAGTCCTTGAGACTGTGATGACTAAGAGCATGGCCCTGGGATCAGTTGGGTTGGGCTTTGCACTGTTTCTTATCATGGAAAAACCCCTTAAAGGCATGTAGGTATATGAGGAAAAACTCATATTTGCAATAAAACCAATTTTGCAAGAAATAACTAAGTCTTGTGGGAACAGCCTAAAATATTTGAAAGGTGCAACATTATTAATCAAATTCTTTCTTATGCCCCATATACCACTATTATGACATTCAGAATTAAGACCCCACCACAAACTTTAAGGGGATATTTCAAAACATAGCAGTATAAGGGTATATAAATTCTGTTTTAAAATAAAGAGTACTTACAACCATTAATTCTCAAACTGTTCAGAAATATACAGAGAGACATCTCCCAAATTCCTTCTATGAAGCCAGAATCACTGTAATACCAAAAGCAGGCAAAGACACAACCAAAAATAAAACTATAGACACATCTCATTAATGAACATAGATGCAAAAATTCTCAACAAAATACTTGCAAATCACATACAAACCAACATCAAAAAGTTCATCCATCATGATCAAGTTGGATTCATACCAGAGATTCAGGGATGGTTCAACACACATAAATCAAAAAATATCATAAGACACATAAATGGACTGAAAGACAAAAATGACACTATTATCTCAATTGATGCAGAAAAAAACCTTCAACAAAACCCAGCATCTGTTCATGCTTAAAGTCCTAGGGGGAATTGGACTGGAGTGATCATTCCTCAATATAATCAATGCCATATACAATAAACCCACAGACAACATAATCTTAAATGGAGAAAAATTAGAAGCATTTCCCTTAAAGGTGGGAACATGAAAATGCTGCCCCCTATTGTCACTCCTCCTCAATATAGTGCTTAAAATTCTTGCTAATGCAATAATGTAAGAAAGGGAAATAAGAGGAGTACTAATTGGAAAAGAAGAAGTCAAGCTATTCTTTTCTGCAGATATGATAGTTTACCTAAGGGATGCTAAAAACTCCACCAGAAAACTCCTAGAAATGATGAAGAGTTTCAGTAAAGTGGTGAGATACAAAATTAACCTAGAAACATCAGTAGTCTTTCTTTACACCAACAATAAGCAACAGGAGAAGGAATATAAGGAGACCTTGCCAATCACAATATCCCCAGAAAAAAAATACCCTGGAAAAAACCTAAACAAAGACACCAAAGACTTCTACAGCAAAAATTTTAAATCCCTGAAGAAGGAGATTAAAGATGACATCAAAAGATGGAAAGACCTCCCATGCTCATGGGTTGGAAGAATTTATATAGTAAAAATGTCCATTCTACCCAAATTAGTAGACATATTCAATGCAATCCCAATCAAAATCCCCATGAGCTTTTTCACAGACTTGGAAAAACATCCTTAAATTCATATGGAAAAACAAACGATCCTGAATAGCTAAAGCAACCCTGACTGAAAAGTGCAATACAGGGGGGATTACTTTACCAGAGTTCAAGCTATATTATAGGGCTATAGTCATAAAGACAGCCTGGTATTGTCACAAAAACAGACCCATTGACCAATGGAACAAAATTCAAGATCTAAACTTGAGCTCATACAATTTCAGCCACCTCATATTTGACAAAGTGGCCAAAAAAGCTCAGTGGAGGAAAGACATTATCTTCATCAAATGTTTTTGCAAAACTGGATGACCATTTGTATAAGAACAAAATTAGACCCCTACCTCTCACCCTGTACAAAAATCATCTCCAAATGGATCAAAGATCTCAACATGAAGCCAGAAACCCTGAAGGTGATAGAAGAAAAATATGGCAGCAACCAAGAAGACATAGGCTTAGGAAAAGACTTTCTAAATCAAACAGCAGCTGAGCAGGAAATAAGGTCAACAGATGACAGGTGGGACCTCATCGACCTCAAAAGCTTCTGTACAGTGAGAGAAACAATCAAGGAAATGAAGAGAAAATGCATAGAGTGAGAGGAAACCTTCACCAGTGATACACCTGACAGAGCATTAACATCCACAATATATAGACTACTCAAAAAACAAAGAAGTAAGAAAATGAATGACCTACTCAAAAGACAGAGTAAAGAGCTGAACAGAGTCTTCACCAGTGAGGAAGTAAAGATGGCTGAGAAACATCTTAAAAAGTGTGAAGCATCACCATCATTAATAATTAAGGAAATGCAAATAAAACTACTCTAATATATCATTTCACTTCGATAAGACTGGCTAGGATCAAGGGAAAAAAACAAAGACGACAAATGTTGAAGAGGTTGTGGGGAAAAGGGAACACTCATAAACTTCTGGTGGGAATGTAAACTCATACAACCCCTATTCAAGGCAGTGTGGAGAATCCTTTAAAAACTCTAAATGACCCTACCACCTGACCCAGTCATACCACTCCTGTATATATGCCCACAAGACTCATCCTACTGCAAAGATGCATGCACATCTATATTTATTGAAGCTTTGTTCACAATAGCTAAGAGCTGGAACCAACCCAAATTCCCCTCAACTGACGAGAGTGAATAACAAAAATGTGGTATATCTGCAAAATGGACTTCCTTCCAGTGATAAAGAAAGATGACATCAATAACTTTGCAGGTAAATGGATGGAACTGGAAGCCATTTTGCTAAGTGAAGTAACACAATCCCGCCCCCCCCCAATAAAAAGGGTGATGCCTATCCTTGAGGGTGAGATGATCCATTCTCCCAATCTATGTCTTTTGACTGGGGAGTTTAGACCATTAATATTTAAAGTTATTATTGAGAGATGTATGTTGTTTCCTTTCACCTTACTTTCTGTTTCATTCTTGGTTTAAGTTAGTATTTTCACAGTTATACTCTTATCAAATATTCTCTCCAGCTTCTTGGGGATAGTTGCTCCTTTCCTCTGAGCTTTGAATTGCTTCAGGCATTTTCTGAAGGGTTGGTTTTCTGGACATTAATTCTTTCAGCATGTTTATGTCAGGGAAGATTTTCTTTCTCCTTCAACTGTAATCAACATTTTTGTTGGGTATAATAATCTGGGTTGGCATCTATAGTCGTTTAGCACTGCAGATACTTTGGTCCATGTTCTCCTGGCTTTTATTGATTGTATCAAAAAGTCAGCTGTAATTTTGATGGGTTTCCTTTTATATGTAACTTGTTTTTCTCTTGTGGCCATCAGTATTTTGTCTTTCTTTTGGGCATCTAATGTTTTAACTATGATATGGCATGGGGAATTTCTTTTCTGATCTTGTCTATTTGGTGTTCTCTGTGCTTCTTGTTTTGTATGAGTTTGTCATTTTTCAGTTTGGGGAAATTTTCTTCTATTATTCTGTTGACAATCTGATTAATACCATTTTCCTGTGATTCTTCTCCTTCCTCTATCTTTATGATGTGGAGGTTTGGTCTTTTCACAGTGTCCCACATTTTCTGATTGTTCTACTCTTTTGTTTTTTTTTTTAATTTTCATAATATTTACTTGAGCATTCTTGTTCTTCTATCTTATCTTCCCAACTTGATATTCTATTTTCTGCTTTATCTAATCTGTTAGTGAGGTTTTCTCCCATCCTTTCCCACTGATTGGTTGTGTGTTCAATTTCCTTTTTCATTTCATCCTGTGATTTCTTTAGTATTTCCATTTCTTTCTGGAGCTGGTCTTTATCTCTGCCTAGAACCTCAATTCTCTGCTCAGTTTCCTGTTTCATTTCAGCCTGGGATCTTTTCAATGTTTCCACTTCCTTCTGACATTCATCCTTCTCTCCCTCTAGTTCCTTCTGGAGTTTGTTATTCACTCCCTTCAGTTGTTTGATTTGTTCTTTATATTCCTTGATTTCTTTGAGTATGTATATGATTGTTCTTTTAAAATCTGTGTCCTGGGTTACCACCAGGGAGAACTCTCTACAATGAAAATTTTAATTCTCTGAAAAAGGAGATGGAAGGAGGTACCAGAAGAAGGAAAGACCTCCCATGCGCATAGATTGGAAAAATTAGTATAGTAAAAATTTCCATCCTACCCCAAGTAATGTACAGATTCAATGCAATCCCATTCAAACTCGCCATGACTTTCTTCTCAGACTTAGAAAAAAAAAATCTTTAAATTAATATGGAAACAAAGGACCCTGGATAGCCAAAGCAACCCTGAGCAAAAAGAGCAATGAAGGTGGGGGGGATAATAATATCTGACTTCAAACTATATTACAGGGCTATTGTAAACAAAATAGCCTGGTACTGGCACAAAAACAGACAAGTATATCAATGGAACAAAGTTGAAGTTCCAAACCTGAGCACATGCAATTTCAGCCACCTCATATTTGATAAGGGTGCCAAGAAGACCCAATGGAGGAAAAACAATATCTTCAGCAAATGGTGCTGGCAAAACTGGATTGCCACTTGTAGAAAGATGAAGCTGAACACCTACCTTTCACCATGTACAAAAATCAACTCCAAATGTATAAAAGACCTCAATGCAAAACCAGAAACTCTGAAAATAATAGAAGATGTTGTCAGTAAACTACAAGACACAGTCATTGGAAAAGACTTTCTAAATCAGACAGCCACCACGTTGGAAACAAGGTCAACAATAGACAAATTGGACCTCATTAAATTCAAAAGCTTCTGAACCACAAAAGAAACAATCAATGAAGTGAAGAGAAAACCCACAGAGTTGGAGGAAATCTTCACCAGTGATACATCAGATAGAGCATTAACATCCACAATATATAAATTACTCAAAAACCAAAGGAATAAGAAAAAATGACACTATAAAAAGATGGAGTAAAGAACTGAATAGAGAATTCACAAATAAAGAAGTAAAGATGGCTGAGAAACATCTCAGAAAGTGTTCAACACTGCTAATAATTAAGGAGATGCAAATTAAACCCAGCTTAAGTTTTCATGTTACCAAAGTTAGTTTAAGATTTAAATTGAAAATTTGACAAAAAGGTTTAATATATAACTGTATCCCCCCTTTTTTATTTTAGGTTTTTATTTTTTGACCCATGAGTCTCAAAAAGGCAGTTGTAGTACACATACCTATAGGCAGGAATCAAGGTGTAAATTTCATTAAATTTACCAAAGCTGTTTTGGGTGACTATATGTTGTTAACTTGGGAAGCAACCGTAATTCCTAAAGTTAAATTATCCTACAGGTAAAAGAGAATGTTACAAGATGATACTGAATAACACAGAAATTATAGAGAACGTTTGTATATGTTAATCCCAAGGTTATTGTTATAAAGATTTTAAGTAGAACAAATGTGGACAACAATTTATATTTCCACTTAGCTTAGATGTATTACCGTCTTTATTAAAACCTTTAAACCAATATTGTTTAATATAGATATTTTTACTTTTACTGAGTCCTAGAATACCATGTAGTTTGTAGAGTTTGAGCAAAATTGGATACTTGTTGAACTCACATAAAGTAATTATATATTAATTGAATATAGACCCGTGTCTCTCTCCCACCCTTCCCACCCCTCCAGATTCACCATTTCAGTAAGTATTTGATGCAGTCTTTCTGTTGTTGTTCTTTCCAATATGCATCCCTCCCCACAAGAAGAATTTACAACTGGGTTATTGTTGGTAGCATCCACAGTTGAAGGATATCATTCGTCATTTGTTTTTCTGGGATTGTGTTACTACTTCACTTAACATATCTACTAGTTCCATCCATTTACCTGCAAAGTTCATGATGTTATCTTTCTTTACTGCTGCATAGAACTCCATTGTGTACATGTACAACATTTTCTCTATCCACTCGTCAGCTAGGGACATTTGGGTTGGTTCCAGATTTTTGCTATTGTGAACAGAGCTGCAATAAATATAGCTGTGCATGTATTTCTGCAGTAAGATGATTCTTGTGGGTATATACCCAGGATGCTAATGGTGGTCATGGGCAAGGTCATTTTGGTTTTCCAAGGGTTCTCCACACTGCTTTCCAAAGTGGCTGTCAAGTTTATACTTCACAAGCAATGATGAAGTGTTCCCTTCCCCACAACTCTCCAGCACTTGGCATCATTTGTTTTCTTGATCCTAGCCCAGTCTATCAGAGTGAGATGATATCTAAAAGAGGTTTTAATTTTGCCATTTCCTAATTATTGAGTGATGTTGAACTTTTTTTTTTTATTTTTGTATGTTGTATGAATGTCTGTCTGCATGTAGGTTTGTGCACCCATGTCCTGCAATGCGCAGAGGTCAAAGAGGGTCTCGGATTCCCCTGGAACTGCAGTTCTCCTGGGATTGAGTTCAGATGGTTCTAGCTTGCCATGTGGGTGCTGGGATTGAACCCTGGTCCTCTGCAGAGCAAGTAGGTGCTCTTAACCACTAGACTATCTCTTCCAGCCCATGATGTTGAACATTTTTTAGATGTTTCTCAGCCATCTCTAATTCCTCACTTGTGAAGTCTCTATTCAGTTCTTTGCTCAATCTTTTGAGTGATTCATTTGTTTTCTTCTTTGTTTTTTTTTTTTTTTTTGAGTAGTTTGTATACTCCTGTCATCAATGCTTTGCAGATGTATCTTCAGTGAAGGTTTCCTCCCACTCTGTGGGTTTTCAATTTAAGTCTTAAAACTAACTATGAGAAAAGATTTGTATGCTCCCACAGGTCAAAACTTCACCAACTTAATGCCTGAGAAAGAAAAGATACAGCTTTGCATTGTGCAGGATGTACCAAGAAAAACTGGCAGAGAAGTTGGCCCATCTAAGCATTAAAAGGAAGAAAAGCCTCAGACCACTACAGACATCAAACATCTCTGTGGATCCTATTTGTAACAACTGTTTATAATGAGTCCAATGAACCTTACTTTCTAGGGGCCACAAAGTTTAATATGAGAGACCTTCTTATCTCCTTTTCATAGAACAAAGAAATACATGATGGTAATGAAGTCATTCTCTAACCATAACTGAGAGTCGACTGTTATAGAGGTAATCTCCTACAGAACCAGTATAACTGCTTTAACTGACAAATAGACATAGGAAATGTGAAACGGGTTATTCTCTATTCAGAGCCAAATATAATACTAAAGTCTTTTCAAGCTGTGCACTTAAGCAAAATATAATAATACAGGAGAGCTATGATATCAGCAATGGATTATTCTGTCAAGGAGATGTGGGCCAGGGGATCCAAGCCCCCACAAAATGTAAAGGCTTCTTGCCTGTAAACTGGGATACCTGCAAGAAGAGAGGCAGTAAGGCCCTGCTGTTGAAGACCTGATGCAAGCATGGGAAAGATGTATTGAGACCGCACTTGCAAGTGTACATTTGGTCTCTGGAATGCCAGAGAGTGTCACTGAAGGCCAGTAAACCAATAAAGCAAAAATTGGTCTCCTTGAGTCAAGAAAGACTCCTCCATCAGCATCAGTTACACCTCACCTGCCTGGAAATACTGTGCAGCAGTGGCAGCCACATGTCTGTATATCCCAAATCTAATTGGCTCTTAGCTCTCTCCTTGGAGGAATAATTCATGGCTGATGCCACAAGCTTTATATCCTTTAGTGGTTAGGAGAAGTTATAAGCCGCAGTAAGACCTTGTCATCTTTTACAGAAAAAATATAATTCATGGATTAGCATTCCATCCAAACGTCCGTGTCTATACCAAAATAACCTACCATAATAATTAGTACTGTTTAAATACTTATATATCTAATTTCTTGTGCTTCATTAGTAGGATTGAAAGGTTATTCCTGGACTAACTGTCAACCCATGAAAGGAAACAGCCAGAACTGATCAGAGTCCAAAATGACATCTCCAGAGAAAGTGGACTGTTTTGCTTCTCATCCACCAGTACCACTTTTCTAAGCCTAGGGAACAGTCTGGGGAAGAGGGGACATGGTAGAATGTAAGGGCTGCAATTGGGGTGAATGGTGAAACTAGAGCAACATAGTCTGGGCACCTATTTGATCAACAGTATTGTACATATAAGTCCCACCAGCTGGATGGTGGGAGACATGGGGTGTGTGGGTTTGGGCATAGCTGCTTGCAAATTGGTTTTACATAAAGGATGCTTGTACTCATAACTTATTACTTATTGTTAAAAAACAATTGGAAAAAAAAAAGAATTCCTGTTACCCAGGTAAGGATGGCCAAGATCAGGCAAACAAATAACACTAAATGCTGGAGAGGCTGTGGGAAAAGGGGAACACTCATCCACTGCTGGTGGGAATGCAAACTCGTGCAACTCCTATGGAAAGCAGTGTGGAGAAATTTTAAAAGACTGAAAATGATCCTACCACCTGACCGAGTCATACCACTCATGGGGACATAACCACAAGACTCATCCTATCGCAAAACACATGCAAATCTATGTTTATTGAAGCTCTCTTCACAATAGCAAAAAGCTGGATGCAACCCAAATGTCCCTCAACCAACGAATGGATACAGAAAATGTGGTACATCTACACAATGGAGCTCTATGTAGCAGTAAAGAAAGAATACATCATGAACTTTGCAAGTAAATGGGTGGAACTACAAGACATTATGCTAAGTGAAGTAATACAGTCCCCCCAAAACAAACGATGTAGGATGTCCCTTATTTGTGGATGCTAGCACAAAATCCCTAGTTGCAAGGCAAACTGAGCACCATCTTTTTTATATTTATTTTTTATATGAAAGCAGAAATATGGTTCAAAGTTGAATCCTTTAATGGGCTTGAGAATTAACCTACCACTTAGATTCAGATTTTGTAATATTGGTATATAGGTGGAGGATATGTATGTATATTTTGAAGTAATATAAAATTAAAGTGGGAAATGTGGAAAAAAAGACAGAGAAAGATGCATGACATGTATGGCAGAATGCAGCAACAGGGAAGGGTGGGAAGTGAATGTGTCTTAATTGAACTGAGTAATGATATCTGAAATACACAAAATGTTAATTAAAAATCTAAAATAACAAGGGTGAATTGTTTCCCTCATTTACAAATGCTAACACCAAATCCCCAGTTGAAATGCAAGCTGAGCAACATTATTGTTATATTTCTTTTTATCTGAAAGCAACTGTGTTTTTATAATTTGAATTGCTTAACGGGCTTTAGAATTGACCCTCCACTTATTTTCACACTTTGTAATTGTGGTATATGGGTGGAAGGTATGTATTTATATTTTAGTGAAATATAAAATTAAAGGAAAAATGTGAATGTCAAAACATATTTTGGAATTAGTGTACAGTTTATTCTTGGAGGTCATAATTTTGATACATATGTGATGTTTACATAGGCATATTTTGGAGCAACTCAAAGGGGAGGGAATAACAACAACATAAGGACTGGATCAAACAACTGACTAATGCATTTAAATTCTGCCCAAAACAACAAGTCTCTGCAGAACAAAAAAAAAATCTTTGGAATGACTGAGAGAAAGATCCAAGACATGTATGGCAGAATGCATGAACTTGGGTGGGGTTGGGGGGGGCAGGGAGAGGGGAATGTATCTGAATTGGACTGAAAGATGATGTATGAAATACAGAAAACATCAATTAAACATTCTTGCTTTGTTCATTTTTTTATTGTATTACTGTTAATGGTTATGGTTTTGTTTGTTTGTTTCGTCTTTTTGAGACAGGGTCTCCCTGCAGCCTCAGCTGTCCTGGAACTCACTTTGTAGACCACACTGGCCTTGAACTCATGGAGATCCGCCTCTGGAGTGCTGGGATTAAAGATGTGTGCTACCACACCTGACTTAATGGTTAGTTTTAATTATAAACTTGATGCAGCCTAGAATCCCCTGAAAAGGATGTCTCAGTGGGGAATTTCCTAGATCAGGTAGGCCTATGGGTATGTCTGTGAGGGATTGGCTTGATTATGCTAATTGATATGGAAAGACACATCCTAAAAGTGGGTGGGATCATTCCCTGAATTTTGGTCCTGAATGAGACTAAAATGCAGACAGAACCCTTGGAAGTAGGCACATGTATACATATTCTCTCTCTGTTCTTGGATGTGATGTGACTAGCTGCCACAAGTTCCTATGTTGACATCTCTGCAATGTTGGACTGTATCTTGGAATTGTAAGCTACATATTTACCTCTTGCCTGAAGTTATTGTTTTTATTTTTTCTGGAGGATTTGTCACAGAACAAAAATTAAACATAACACATTTTTTGGAATCAGTTTCTGTGGAATTTTTAATTTTGGAAGAATCCTGTTGGATGATTTTTTTCATGTTTTGTGTGTTTTTGCATTGGGATGTGTCTATCTGGTTAATGCTTGGATTTTGTGCATTACCAGCATTTTTCAGGTGAATTATTTTCAATATTCTGGTAGGGTGAGATTTCAGGAGAGTTAAGTAGAGTTTCTTTCATTGGACATGGGGGGTGTAGCTTAGTATCTAAGTCATCCGGTATTTCCTCAAGTCATTGAGAACAATCATAAACACTTTTATGAGACTATGTTAAGAATTTGAAAATCAACCACGACTGATAGATAGGCCTAACATGTAAAGAGCATAATGACCATTTGAATACAGCTTCTGTTCAACTGCAATAAACCAAGAATAGTTTTGTGTGTTCTAAAACATCACTTGTTAAAGGGAAGACAAAAAGCAGAGAAAGATGGATTATTAGTATTTGAACAATGTAGAAAAATAGAAGACAAAAAATTAATTAAAAGGAAGGAAAAAGGCCAGGTGTGGTGGCTCATGCCTTTATTTTTATTTTTTTTCTTCTGCAGCAAACTTTATTGTGTACAGCTCTCTTGTGAGAAGGAGCCTGAAATGGGCAAGAAGCACTGCTTATATAGCAGTCTAGAGGGCTTGTGCATGCTCTGGATTGGTGCATCATCCGATGCCTCATTTGCATACCAAAAGCATGGGCTGGAACATCCTGTGGTTAATGAGCATCCTGTTTGGCTTACAGAGGAGGAAGTAAGGAGGGGAAGGGCAGGATGAAGATAAGCCTGGAATGTCCTGTGGGCTGGAACATCCTGAGGCTTATCTTACGTGGAGGAAGTAAAGTGAAACTAGCCTTCCTTGCTCGATGGGTGGGGGTGAGTTTCACGAAACCTCTAGCACAGGCTTTCTTTAACGAAGCAGGCTACCAACAGTTCCCCCTTTTCTATTATATGGCTGGGAGACCCTGCCTTTAGTCCTAGCACTTGGGAGGCAGAGGCAGGCAGATCTCTGTGAGTTCAAAGCCAGCCTGGTCTACAGAGTGAGTTCCAGAACAGCCAGAGCTACAGGGAGCCTCTGTCTCAAAAAAACAAAAAAAAGATAAAAAAGGAAGGAAGGAAGAATGAAGAAAGTAAGAGATAAGGTAAGCCCAACTAATGGTAGAGTCAGAAGAGGAAAAGGAAAAAGAAATGCAACCAGACAATCTAAAACAACCTCAGCACTGAGGAAGCTGACATACAGAGCACCCTGACACAAGGCTTATCTGGCGCAACGCTGAGTGAAAGACAGAGAATGTTTTCCCTCATTAGTGGATACTAACACCAAATCCCCCAGATGAAAGGCAAGGTGAATAATATTATTGTTATATTTCTGTTTATCTGAAAGCAACTATGTTGTTATAACATGAATTTCTCAACGGGCTCTAGAATCCACCCACCAATTATTTTCAGACTCTGTAATTACTGTATATGGGTGGAGAATATGTATGCATATTTTAGAGTAATATAAAATTAATGGAGGAAAATGTGAATTACTAAGCATAAAAAAGACTGAAAGATGCAAGAAAGTTATGACAGAATGGATGATCTGGGGTGGGGTGAAGGGAAAGTGGAATATGCCTGAACCAAATTGAAAAATGATGTCTGAAATAAACAAAACATCAATAAAAGATCAGAAAAAATAAAATGAAAATTTAAAGCATGTATTTGAAGGAGTAGGGAAAGAGTAAGTTGATCAGCACATCTGGATATTAAATAAACATAAAAGTGTAGAAATGAGAACTAGTGAATAAAAAAACAAAACTTTGTATCTAACTATGTAATATTCTCTAATTTAATTATTCCAATTTAAATAATCCCTATAAAACACCTATAGTCGCAGAAGAGTGAAAGTGACAAAATGAAAGAGAATGCAGTAAAATAGAAATAAAAATAATTACAGAATAACAATGGTTATTCAAATGAAAACAGTGAAGATAAAGAGGCCCTCAAGGATGTTCTTTAATATTAGTTCAGAGACTCTCTCTCGGTTACATCTTCTTTCCCTTTCCCAGCTCTTTAAGTTTATTTCTTTTGATGAGAACAGAATTGTTTCAGTATTCTACTTCCTCACCTGATTTTTCGTGATTTGCTGAATATCTACTTAGACCCACTTTACTTGGAAGTGAGTGCTCCTGTTTGTATCTGAGTCTTCTACAAGGATTCTGAGGTCTCTTATTTTGTTTCCTTTTTAAAATTACTGTTCAGTTTTTTTCCTATTGAAATTTCAGTGCCTTTCTGCTGGTATCACCCACATCAGAAGATGGCTGCTGCATAAATATCTTTAATTTATTGTCTAGAGATTCTAGCAATAGGTGTGTGAGTCACTCCTCTACCAGTTCTGTAAGCATCATAATTTGTTATTTATTTTTCCTGTTCCATTTTATTTGTTCTATTCTAGATACAACATCCTTCAAAGTGGCCCCGTCATGGTCATCATACTTGCTGTTCATTTCCTTAGAATGCTTATGTCCAAAATGTACACATAGTTAAGTTCTTCATTTCTACAGTTCTATATTCAAATGCTACAGTCTGTGAGATTCTTGCCTAAGTCAGGTAACTCTCTTGTTTTATTCTTTTTAATTAAAAATTTTGTTGGCCAAGTGTGTTGGTGCACACCTCTTTTTTTAAATTTTATTTATTTCTGTATGTGTATCAATGTACTGTCTGCATGCAGGTTTGTGCACCCGAGTCGTGCAATGCCGCGGAGATCAGAAGAGGGTGTCTGATTCCCCTGGAACTGGAGTTCTCCTGGAATTGGAGTTTCAGGCGGTTCTCGGCCGCCATGTGGGTGCTGAGGATCGAACCCGGGTCCTCTGTAAGAGCGGTCGGCGCTCTTAACCGCTAGGTCATCTCTCCAGCCCCAGTGGACACCTTTAATCCCAGCACTTGGGAGGCAGAGGCAGGTGGATCTCTGAGTTCAAGGCCAGCCTGGCCTACATAGTGAGCTCCATGCCATCTGGGACTAAAAGGAGACCCTGTCTCAAAAACTCCAAAAAAAATTGTTGAATTTTGTGTATGAGAGATAAAACAAAAAGAGCCCTGTAAGTGATGATTTCCCTCATTCATTCTGTAGGAGAACCCATGAAACTCACTACACTCCCCTAAACTGGAGTTTCTCTGAAAAGTCTGTTCCTCAGTCCATCTTTGGTCAGAGGGGCAGAGGAGGAGGCAAGGCACCAAAATGGCTACCAAATCTTTCCATTGTAGAGCAAACTGGAGTGCTGCTCTCTTGAGAAGGAAATTTTTCTGCTACAGTGTTTTTCATAAAAATACATTGATTATCTTTATAGCCCCTACCTCATTCATATGCTCCAATGACACCCTCCCCCACACCGTATTTCATGCATTCCGTCACTATGTTAAAGTCTATCCAGTCAAGTTAGCTTCCCCAGATGTCCCTCAGTGCAAGTTCACCATTTGGGTCTACTCAGCCTATCAAGAGTCACTCCCCTAAAGATCAGCTCTTCCTCACTGAGAAATAATCAGCTTCCAATAGTTATTCAGCTAAGATTGAGAACTGCTCCCCACTTCTATGTTGGATTCTTGATTGCTAGAGTGCCTATGGGTCTTGTGTATGCTGACAGCATGGTTGTAGATTTATTGTATTTATTCATTTTAAAATCTCTTGATGTTAGGGATTAGGCCAAGGCTTCATGAGAGCTAAGCAAATTCCATGTGATTGATCTAGATTCCACTGACCAACTGCTTAATTTTTATTCAAAGTAATTTTATTTTCCATATATGAGTGTATTCCCGGCTTGTATGTAAGTGCACCTGTGTCATGAAATGGCTGTGGAGATCAGAAGAGGGTATCAGATTCCACTGGAAGTGGAATTATGGATCATTGTTAGCTCCCAAGTGGGTGGTGGAAATTAAACCCAGGTACTCTGCAAGAGCAGCCAGTGCTCTTAACCACTGTACTGCGAATTTTATACTACACAAAAGTACTAAGTAGGAAAACAAAAGATATGGATATACATATTTTAGACCATTACATCAGAATAATTTTTCCCTCCAGTGTATAATAGAGCTATATATTTCAGTTATAATTCTTGTTTCTTACTCACATAGTGTATTTCAAACACAAAGCCAGACGGCAGTTCAGTCTTAATATTCCCTATGTCCTTAAATTCCCTAATTAAATGATGACAAAATATCTAACAATGAAAAATTATCTCACAAGGAAAATATTTGATTTTTCTCATTCTGACAGGCATTCAGAACAAAGAGACTCAGACACACAAATTTTGATAAAACTGTATTTATATTAGAACAATATAACCAGGCCTGAAAAATTCATTTGCATCTATATAAGTTAAAGTGCCTTATTACAACTGTTTTCTGCAGCAAATTAAACAGTTTATATTTAAATGAATGAATAAAGGCATGACTACACACCTTGACTTGGAGTTCTGGTTTATTGTATTCTGTACAGGGAGGAAAATTGATACAATTTGAGAAGAGGACAATAAATAATACATCCAGGTTAAAACAGGTAAACTACTAGATACAGTATTTCTCTGTCAACAAAATGCAGCCAAACTCTTGAAATTTTTAAAGGATTGTGCTAGAGAAATGAGCTCTGGAAGAAACTGTGTTTATTGTATGCAAGAAAGCAGCTAAGGAACTGAGGTGGGTGGTGACTGTAGATTAAGAACTGGAAAAATCAGCTGAAAGTATTGGTGTGTGGAGTACAAGTTTCACATGAAATTTCTAGAGCAAGTTATGTTTGTCTTTATGTAATTGTCTATTCAATATTCAGAAGAATTTCAGACATTTCATAAATGAAAATAAAATAAATGAGTAATGAACACAGAAATCAACACATAGAGCATATCATCAAGAATATTCATACTTTTCTATAATAATTTCTAAGCACAACCCCAGACTTCAACTAGGATGAACCTCATGCTGACTTCAAAACCTCATGTTTGTACTGTATATGAATGGAATTATACATAGCAAATATGCACAGCACATTGTCTGCATATATATCCCATAAAAATACACATAACTCATTCTCTGAATTTATAACCCCTTACTACTGATGGATAATATGTTTATTTAAAGTCTAAGGTCAATAAAAGTGAAATTAATATGAACATTTTAGTGCCTGTCTTTTGGTTATATGAGTTTATTTCTGTTGAATATTTTTCTGGGTCTTGTGATATGTTTCTTTTCAATTTTAGGTGTTGACAAATAATTTTCTAAAAATGGTTGTATGAGTTTTATTATTCCAAGCAGTAGAAGCATCTTGGACTCCAAAATTTTTTTTGACTTCACATTGTGTTTTTGGAATTACCATTATTGTCAAATTTTGTGGGTGCATAATGGTAGTACATTTACTCTAGTAAAGCTTTTTTTGAGATATTATTTTATTAATTTTAAATGATTATTTATTAATTTCATACATTTTTATCAAATTTATATCTCAACCACTATCTGCACACCTTTCTAATACCCCTGCCAAATTTCTATGCTTAAATTATATATGTACATATACATATTTGTATATGTTAAGGCCTATAGAGTTAGGTTTGGGTCCTCAAATACCCTTTGGATTAGGTTTATCTACTGGGGCTTAGTCAACTTACTAAGAGATTCACCGTTAAAGGTGACTGAATCTACCTTTCCCAGGAGCCATGAGTTGCCAATAGTTCAGTTAGGGTTAGTATTTCTTTTTTAAATTCATTTTTATTGAGTGCATAACATACAACATTTCTCAACCAAATCTAGACTTTTCCCCTCATCCATGCTCACCCCTTACATCTTCCCACTCCCTACCCCCTGCCAGAGCTCAAGGACTCTGTCATACATGTTAAGTCCTGTCTTGCATCTTTTTCTGTCTTTTATAACATTTTTGATTCACAAGTTCTTTGATTATATTTTTCTCTCTCTTTTCCCTTTAATTTTATATTATTCCAAAATATGCATATATGTACTCCACACATACATCAAAATTACAAATTCTGAAAATAAACTATAGGTTAATTCCTAAACACATTCAGAGACTCACATTTTAACAGTAAAGTTGCATGCAGGTAAAAAGGATATAAGTAGAATATGAATATATATCTTCCATTCATATATGGTATTTACGATGTGTGAATACAAGTGGTAAGACAATTCTAGAGCCCATTAAGAGATTCACATTGGAATAACACAGTTGCTTTCTGATACAATGAAATATAATAATAAATTTACTCAGTTTGCCTGCCAACTGGGGATTTGGTGTTAACATCCACAAATGAGGGAAAACATTTGCCTTTTATTTTTTTTCTGGGACTCTGTTACTTCACTTAACATAATGGCTTCAAGTTCCATCCATTTGCCAGCAAAGCTTATGATGTCAACTCCATTGTGTATATGTACCACATTTTTGTTATCCAGTCATCAGTTGAGGGGCATTTGGTTTGGTTTCAGCTCTTTGCTATTGTGAAGAGAGCTGCAATAAACATAGCTGTGCATGTATCTTTGTGGTAGGATGTGTCTTGTGGGTATATACCCAGGAGTGGTATGGCTGGGTCAGGTGGTAGGCTCATTTTGAGTTTTTAAGTTTTCTTCACACTGCTTTCCACAGTAGTTGTAGCAGTTTACATTCCCACCAGCAGTGGATGAGTGTTCCGCTTTCCCCACAACCTCTCCAGCATTTGGTGTCTTTTGTTTTCTTGATCTTGGCTAGTCTTACTGGAATGAGATGATACCTTAGTGTGGTTTTAATTTGCATTTCCTTAATTACTAATGATGTTGAACACTTTTTAAGAAATTTCTCAGCCATCTTTACTTCCTTACTGATGAAGTCTCTGTTCATCTCTTTACTCTATCTTTTGAGTAGGTCATTTGTTTCTTCTTTGATTTTAAGTAGTTTATATATTCTGGATGTTAATGCCCTGTCAGATGACAGTGGTGAAAGTTTCCTCCCACTCTTTTGCTTTTCTCTTCACTTCCTTGATTGTTTCTTTTGCTGTACAAAAGCTTTTGAATTTGCTGAGGTTCCACTTCATCAGCTGTTGTCCTTATTTCCTGTGCAGCTGCTGTATGATTTAGAATGGCTTTTCCTACGCTTATATCTTGTAGATTGCTGCCATCTTTTTCTTCTACCACCTTCAGGGATTCAGGTTTCAGGTTTCAGGTTGAGATCTTTGATCCAACCTTATTTTTGTACAGGCCGAGAGGTAGGGGTTTAATTTTGTTCCTCTACAAATAGGGATCCAGTTTTGCCAACACCAACTGCTGAAGATACTATCTTTCCTCCATTGAGCTTTTTTGGCTCCTTTTTCAAAAATGAGGTTGCTGAAGTTATATGAGCTAAGTGTGGATCTTCAATTTTGTTCCATTGGTCAACGGTTCTGGATTTTTGCCAGTATCAGGCTGTTTTTATGACTATAGCCCTGTAATATAGTTTGAAGTCTGGTAATGTAATCCCCCCCAGTATTGCACTTTTCACTTAGGGTTGCTTTAGCTATTCGTGGTCTTTTGTTTTTCCATATGCACTTAAGGATTTTTTTTCTAAGTCTGTGAAAAAGCTCATGGGAATTTTGATTGGGATTGCATTGAATCTGTATATTAACTCCAGTTGCTCATTGTTGCAGTAAAGAAAGGCTACTGATTTTTCTAGGTTTATTTTGTATCCCATCACATTACTGAAACTTTTAATCATTTCTAAGAGTTTTCTGGTGGAATTTTTAGCATCCCTTATGTAAACTATCATATCATCTGCAAAAAGGGATAGCTTTACTTCCTCTTTTCCAATTAGTACTCCTTTAATTTCGCTTTCTTGCCTTATTGCCCTAGAAAGCATTTCAAGCAATACATTGTGTGGTGTCGGTGCCGGGATTTGTGGCAGGGCCCACTTAATCCTAGGATGGCCCACGTGAAAGCCTGTGCAGGAAATCACGCCATATGTATGCAGGTTGAGGTTCGAATGCAGAGAAATTTTATTCCAACTTGTCTGCTTAAATATCCATCATGACTCAATTCATCACTACACCCCACCTCGTGGGTGTGGCCAGGGTGGTACCATTGGCTTAGAACCCAACCTATTCTAACTAAGTTTTCCCATATCTCACCCTTTTTTTTTTAATTTTTCTGAGAGGCAGGGGAGCACATGGGTGAGACTAAGAACCCAAGAGTTTTGAATAGCCAGCTGCTCAAGCCTGTTTTGAGTGCTAGGCAGTGGGAGACAGGTCGGACCTGAAACTTTATTTTCACACTAAGGCCAATTAATATCCAAAAATCCCAACCATAAAGTAAGCTGATTGTCAAGCATAAGCAATGAATGTAAGTAACATTCATGTAAAACCAATTAGCAAGTATCTATGTTCATATTTTGAACAACCCAAGGTTCCCATAGTCCAGTTGGAGAAGCTTGTATGCACAAGCAGGTTGATCAAATAGGAGTCCAGTCTATATTGCTGTAGTCTCATGATTCACTCCAATCTCTCCACAGCCCTTACATTCTACCATGCCTCCTCTTCTGCAATTTGTTCCCTAGGCTTTGGGAAAGGGGCACAAGTGCATGAGAAGCGAAGCAGTCTATTTTCTCTGGAGATGTCATTTTGGACTCTAGCCTGTTCAGGTTGTTTTCCTTCATGGATTGACAGCTTATCCAGGGTACTCTTTTAATCCTACTAACAAAGAACAAGCAATTAGATGTACAGGCATTTAAACAGGCATTTAAACAGTACTAACTATTATAGCAAGCTAAGTTGTAAGCATAGACACAGATGTTTGGTTGGTATACTGATCCACAAACTGTGTTTCTCTACAAAAGATGACAAGTTCTTACTGTGGCTTATATCATCTTCTAACCACTAGAGGATGTAAGCTTGTGGCATCAGCCATGAATTATTCCTCCAAGGAGAGAGCTAATAGCCAATTTGATTTGGGATATATATAGACATATGGTTGCCACTGTTGTACAGTATCTCCAGGCAGTTGAGGTGTAGCTGATACTGACAGAGGAGTACTGCTTGACTCAAGGAGACCAATATTTTGCTTTATTGCATTAGTGGCCTTCGGTAATGCTCTCTGACATTTCAGAGCCCAACTGTAAATTAGCAAGGGATGTCTCAAAACATTTTTTCATGTTTACACACCAGGTCTTCGGCAACAGGCACTTACCACCTTTCTCCTTGCAGATATCCCATTTTTATAGCCAAAGGGCCTTTATAATTTGGGGGGCTTAGATCCCCTAGCCAACATCCCCTTGGCAGAATAATCCATTGCTGATATCAGAGCTCTCCTGTATTAATATATTTTGCTTAGTTACACAGCTTATAAAGACTTTACTATTATATTTGGCTCTAAATAGAGAATTATCTTTTCACAATTCCTATGTCTATCAGTCAATTAAAAAAGGTAGTTATACCTGTTTTATATTAAATTACCGCTATAAAAGTTGGCTTTAATTTACAGTTAGGGAATGACTTCATTACCATTATCTTTTTCTTTTTCCTATAAAAGGGAGAGGTAGGAAGGTTTCTCAGCATCTAGAAGGTAAACTTCATTAGGGCACATTATGAACAGTTTCCCAAACAGAATTCAGAGATATGCTCTGTGTCTGTGACTCAGGCAATCTGAGGTTCCTCTTTCTTTAATGTCCAGATGGGTCAGCCTCTCTGCTGGCATTTCCCAGTCCATCCTGCACAGCCAAAAGTTGTACGTTTTCAGGCATTTAGGTTGGTGTTTTTACCTGTGGGATCATACAAATCTCTTCCCATTGTTAGTTTCAAGACCTCAAAATTAAAAATTTATCAAAAGGTTTGGAATACAGAAGGAATATTATACCACCTCCCTCTTTTTGTTTTTAAATTTTTATGATTTGACCTATAGATGCCTAAGTTGTCCTACAAGTAAAGGAAAAATGTTACAAAGTGATACTCTATAACACAGAAAAATATAGAGACCATTTGTACCTTAATTCCAATGTTATTGTTGGAAATTCAATACAGATTACAAATAAAGCAATTAACATTTTAGATTCCCAATTAGTTCAAATGTATTACCATTTTAAACTGCAAACCTTACAAAGTGGATTTTAATAACTATCTTTCTCCAAGCTCTTGGCCGTCTCAGGCCTGGCATGAAAACCTGCTTTAAAGATTTTTCAATATCTAGTTCTTTTTTTTTTTTAATTTTTTAAATTTATTTTTTATGTGTATGAATGTACTGTCTGCATGTAGGTTTGTGCGCCCATGTCGTGCAATGCCGCAGAGGACAGAAGAGGGCATCAGATTCCCATGGAACTGGACTTACGGACGGTTCTTAGCTGTCATGTGGGTGCTGGGATTCGAACCCGGGTCCTCTGCAAGAGCAGTAGTCGCTCTAAACTGCTAGGCCATCTCTCCAGCCCCCAATATCTAGTTCTTAATAAAATTTTCTTTTACAGTTCTTATGCCCATCAGTTAATTAAAGAATGGCTAGATATGCCCAATGAGATGTTGTTACCATCATAACCGTCTTGATTTTTTTTTTTTTTTTTTGTATTTGTGGGAACTTCTAGGAAGCTTCCTTTGTCACAAACATGTGCAGCACAGTCCTGGTAAGGGGAGAGGGATGCACAGTGCCAACTTTGTGGACATTGTGGGGAACTGGCCTCATTGCATAGAGGACAGTTGGTCACTTCTATGACCTGAGCAGAGAGGTATCTTCCTACTTGGGTCCTTACCCTGGGATAACAAGACACGTTTCCCACTCTTGGCTGAAACTTTCCACCTGCCCAAGTCCAGGACAGGAATTTCACAACAACTTCCCAGGTTGGTGGTCCACAAAGGGAGACTTTTTCCAAACCATCTGGTCACCCACAGGCCTCAACACCAGCTACCCACTGGTCATCTGAACAAAATGCAGGCTTAGCCTGTATGCACGCAAAAAATTTAAAAAGAAAAATGGCGGCTGCGAATTCTGCAATGATGTTAATCGGAATTCAAAATTTTTTTATTTTTTAAATTTTTAAATTTTTATACCTTTAACTTTTTATTCCCAAATATCAAAAAACTTATTAACACTTTAATACAATGAAAACCTGGTTGCATCTTTGTTTTAGATGTTGAAAGGGCGTAAGCAGTAGGTGGCAGTGTAGATCCATCATTTTAAGATTTTTAATAGATAACCCATAACCTTTGTTGAAATTGAATTATGATGTTTTGGCTGTTTAATATAAATTTGCTTCTTGAGAAGGAAGGGCCACGTTCTAACTCAGAGACAATGTTTTTACTGGTATCATGGCTTTTAACATTGAAATATACTTAGAACACATGTACACACATCCATACATACGTGTGCATGCACATATATACATACACACATACATACATAAGAAAGATTTGTTAGGTTGACCTGTAAGAGAAGAAAGCCATATCGTTTGATGTCCAATGAAAAACATGAAATTTTTATAATTTGTTATAGGGTTATTTTTACATAGAATAAATGTCCTAGTAACTCATAAAATCGCTGAGATCCATAAGCCACCTCTTAGGCCCATTTGCAACCATTTGCCTTCAATGAATTATACCTAAAGTTTACTATTCTTTCCCTATTCTATCCCTTCTGGTTAATTACTCCTAAGCTGTCCCTCTGCTAAGCCTAACTGTCCCTATGCCATTTACAAATCTAAACATTGAGGATTCCCAAAAGTAGACAGGCCAAAGTTGTTTGTAGTTTTGGACCCATCCATCTTGTCTTGCTATTAAGGACATTGGAAGAATAATAATAATTATCCACAATCACAACAATAATCACAAAAATTATAACCATTATTAATTATTATTAATTATTAACAATTATTATTAACCATTATTAATCACAGCAATTATTAATTATGAATAATAATCGTCAATAATAATAGCCAAGAACAATTTACCATTAGACTGAATTTTTATCATTTATTATTAATAATTATATTCTACCACAATAACTATAACAATCAATAACAATTACTACTAATAATTAACAACAATCTATCATTAAACTGAATAATATGCATACTATAAACCCAATTAAAAATTGTTAACACTAAGGGGTATAACACAAACATTTTCTATGAATTGAATCTCTTTTTGTTTATAGTTAGCTAAATAGATTTAAAACTGTAGGATTATAATGAATTAAAAGCGGGAACTTGCATTCACTCATACATACACACAGCTTGAAGATGGGCTTAAAGAAACATAAAACAGTTTTTCAAAAAATTTCTCATTTAATTTGGACCAAAATATTAATTCATGTTGTTAAAGAGATTTTACCAATGGTCCTTAAAAAAAGACAATTTATCAAAGCAAATTTGTTTTGTTAGAACTTCAAGGCCTGTAAATTCTCTTAGAAATCCATCTATCTTTTTTCCAAAATGTTGAAGTCAAAAGAATGTTGCCTAAAATCAAAATTTAGTGGACATGATTTAGATACCATGTGCTGAGTCTGTAAGCTGGTACGCATGCACAGCAGGCAGGCTTATGGTGCCAGGCCAGAGCTCAGACTATGTGGGATCTAGAATTCTGTGAGAAGAGATTTTTAAGGTGAAACACATTTTAAAAGGAGCAAGATAAAATTAAATCAACCATATGTAGGGTACCCAGGGTTAAGTAAAAATATTACACTTTAATTTAAACATGCTGAGATGGATTTGAATTACTGTTAGCTAAAATAAATCCCAACCTTGGATCTACAAATAGCTGGCAGGTTTTAGGTAAGAAGAATTAGATTTAGAAAAAAAAAAAAAAAAAAAAAAAAAAACCCATAAGAGTACAAGAGAGCAACACACTTTTATCCAAAAACAGATTTTGTATACAAAATTTAAGAGAAAAATGGCCAAGACTTGAAGAGGATGCTCTTGGAAGAGGACAGTTTCCCTGAAAGGCCTTAATTTGCAACAGAAAGAAGTGGGCTCAGGTCTAAGAGAACTGCCAGGAGACAATTTTCATATGAACAAGTTAAGATTGGAACCAAACTTGAGGAGCTAGAGGAGCAGGTTCCTCACAGCAGGAGTCTTTCTTTGGGGGGTGGAATTTAAAACCAGAAAGTTTTTCAGACCTGTAGAATTATAAAAAATGGTTTTAAGTCCAAACATAACTGCTAAGGCTTAATATTAAATTCATCCTTGAGGTCACTGGCTTTTATAGCCTGCAGGAGTGACCATGCCAGGAGGCACATGCCTGGAAGGGACTGGGTGCTCCCTCTGAACCAAATCAGAGGCAGGCTCTCCACATGTACAAAGCCACATGCCCTCAGACCACTGTCCCATCCACAGAAACCAGCAGAAAAGATGGCTCCACCATAACAGATAGATATCAAGAGAGAGAGAAGAAAAAGGCAAGATTTAGGGTTATGCATACCTAAGTTGTTAAGATTTCCTTCTGCCCCACGTTCGGATGCCAACTGTGGTGTCGCCACTGGGATTTGTGGCAGGGCCCACTTAATCCTAGGATGACCCATGTGGAAAGCCCACACAGGAAAGCACGCCACGTGTATGCAGGTTGAGGTTTGAATGCAGAGAGAGATTTTATTCTGACATGTCTGCTTAAATATCCATCATGACTCAATTCGTCACTACACCCCAGCCCATGGGTGTGCCCAGGGAGGTACCATTGGCTAGAACCCAACCCATTCTAAGTTTTCCCACAATATTGAAGAGGAGTGGTGATAGTGGACAGCCGTGTTCCTGCCTTTAAGGGGAATGCTTTCAACTTTTCTCCATTTAGGATGATGGCTGTGGGTTTCTTGTATATGTTTTGATTCTATTGAGGAATGATCCCTCCAGTCTAATTCCCTCTAGGACTTTAAGCATGAAGGAATGCTGGATTTTGTTGAAAGCTTTTTCTGCATCAATTGAGATAATCATGTGGTTTTTGTCTTTCAGTCCGTTTTTGTGTTTTATAATATTTATTGATTTACATATGTTGAACCATCCCTACATTGCTGGTATGAATCCAACCTGGTCATGATAGATGATCTTTTTGATGTGGGTCTGTATGTGATTTGCAAGTATTTTGTTGAGAATTTTTGCATCTGAGTTCATTAATGATATTGGTCTATAGTTTTCTTCTTGTTTGTGCCTTTACCTGGTTTTGGTATTAATGTGATGCTGGCTTCATAGAAGGAATTTGGGATATTTCCCTCTGTTTGTATCCTAAAAAGTTTGAGAAGTAAAGGTTGTAAAACCTCTTTAAATGTTTTATAGAATTCTGCTGTGAAAACTTCTGGGCCTAAAAAGACTACTTAGTTGGGAGTCTTTTTATTACATCTTCGATTTCCTCAAGTATTATGGGTCTGTTTAATGTGTCAGTCAACCTCTTCTTGGTAAAGCTTTGTCGAATCCCAGGATTTCAGATATTCATCTATTTCTCTTAGGTTTTCAAATTTAGTATGGTATAGGTTTTTGAAGTATTCTCATATGATCGTCTGGATCTTTTCTTTATCTGCTGTGATGTTTCCCCTTTCATCACGAATGCTATTGATTTGGAGTTGCCCTTTCTTTCTTTTGGTTAACTGGGATAGAGGTCTGTCTATTTTGTTTATCTTTTCAAAGAACCAGCTTTTGGATTCATTGATTTTTTTTATTGTTTTCTTTGTTTCTATTTCATTGATTTCTGCTCTGATTTTTGTTATTTCTTCCTGTCTGTTGGGTTTAGGGTTCATTTGTTGTTGTTTCTCAAGTGTTTTTAGCTGAAGTGTTAGATCATTTATTGTTCTTTCTGTTTTGTTTTGTTTTGTTTTTAATGTGGGAATTTAGGGCTACAAATCTCCCTCTTAGGACTGACTTTAATGTATCTCACAGGTTTTGTTGTATTGTATTGTCATTTTCTTTTAGTTGCATGAATACTTTTATTTCATTCTTTATTTCTTCCCTGACCCACTCATTGCTCAGGATTGTGTTGTTTATTCTCCATGTGTTCTTATGGTTAGTAGGGCTTACCCTAGTGTTAATATTGAGCTTTATTGCACTGTGGTCTGATAGAATGCATGGAATAATTTCAATCCTTTTGTATTTGTTGACATTTCTTTTGTGTCCCAGTATGTGGTCGATTTTAGAGAATGTTTTGTCAGGTGCTGAGTAGAAAGTATATTCTCTGGTGTTTGGGTGGAATAATAGGTAGATATCTGTGAGGTCCATTTGGTGCATTGTATTGTTCAGTTTTGATGTCTCTCTGTTTATTTTTTGTTCCGTTGACCTATCCAGGGGACTCAGTGGGGAATTGAAGTCCCTCACTATTAGTGTGCTTGGATTAATCTGTGTCTTGAGGTCCTGAAGGGTTGTGTTTATAATGTTCAGTGCACCAGAATTTGGTACACAAATATTTAAGATTGTGAAATCATCCTGGTAAACTGTTCCATTGATAAGGATATAATGGCCCTCTTTGTCTTTTATGATTAATTTTAATCTGAGGTCTATTTTGTTTGATATTAGAATAACCACCCCTGCTTGCTTTTTGGTACTGTTTGCTTAGAATTTTTTTCCTATCCTTTCACTCTAAGGTGGTATCTGTCCTTGAGGGTGAGATGAGTTTCTTGTAGACAGCATATAGATGGATTCTGTTTCCTAATCCATTATCCCAGTCTTTTGACTGGGGAGTTTAGTCCATTAATATTTAAGGTTATAATTGAGAGATGTGTATTGTTCCTTTTCAACTTACTTTTCATTTGCATTTTTGGTCTAGGTTTTTATTTACTGAGTCATGGTTTGGTAATTTCTCTCTTGGGTTGCTTAAGGGTAGATGCTCCTTTCCTCTGTTCTTTGAATTGCCTCAAGTATTTTCTGAAGTGTTGGTTTTTTTGACGTGTTCTTTCATTTTGTTTATGTCATGAAATATTTTTCTTTCTCCTTCAACTATGACTGACACTTTTGCTGGGTATAGTAATCTGGGTTGGCATCTAAAGTCATTTAGCACTGGGAATACTTTGGTTCATACTCTTCTGGCTTTCATAGTTTCCACTGAGAAGTCAGCTGTGATTCTGATGGGTTTCCTCTTATATGTAACTTGTTGTTTTTCTCTTGTGTCTTTCAGTACTTTGTTCTTGTTTTGAACATCTAGTGTTTTAACTAAGATATGACATGGGGAATTTCTTTTCTGGTCTTGTCTATTTGGTGTTCTATGTGCTTCTTGCATTTGTATGGGTTTGTCTTTGTTTAGTTTGGGGAAATTTTGTTCTATTATTCTGTTGAAGATCTGATCAATACCATTCTCTTGGGATTCTTCTCCTTCCTCTATCCCTATGATGTTGAGGTTTGGTCTTTTCATAGTGTCCCACATTTCCCAGTTGTTCCACTTTTGTGTTTTTTTTTTTTTAATTTTTCATAATCTTTACTTGAGGTTTCTAGCTGTGCTGTATTATCCTGTAGGTCCGATTTTCTTTTTTCTGCTTCATCCATTCTGCTTCTGAGGCTTTTCCCCATCATTTCCTGCTGATTGGATGAATGTTCAATTTCTTTTTTTATTTCATCCTGTGCTTTCTTCAGTATTTCCACTTCCTTTTGGAGCTTTTCATTCTCTTCTTGTTGCTCCTTGCTTCTCTGGTCAGTTTCTTTTTTCCTTTCAACCTGAGATCTTTTCAATGTTCCACTTCCTTCTGGAGTTTGTAATTCTCTACCTCTAGTTCGTTTCAGAGTTTGTATTTCTCTTCCTCTATTTCTTTTCTGAGTTTGTCAATCTCTTCTTTTAGTTCTTTCTGGAGTTTATCATTTTTTCTTTAGTTCTTCCATTCTTTGCATCTCTCCCTTTATTCGCTTATGTCTGACGTTGTTCTGTACAGTCTTTGAAATATCTTCGGACAATTGTATTCTACTCTAGAGGTTGGGTGCTTGGTTTCCTTCCATGCAGATGATACTTGTTTGGGGGTTATTCCAACGGGAGGGTTTGAGTTCAGTAGTGGGGAATTTATTTTGAGCTTTTCCCATATTGTTTTTTCTGTTGTGTCTTTGGCATGGGTATTTTTGTTTGTTTATCCCCCCTTTTGTTATTTGTTGTAACCTTCTGTTGCAATCTCGATCAAGTTCATATGGGGCTGGTTGGTCACCACGTTTCTCCTGCTGGTTTTCTTGCCCGTTTGCCTACTGCAGCCTCAAATCACTCCGCACTGTTTGGTTCCTCCCTTACCGGTAAACCACGCGCTTTTTGTTTCTCAGCAGCCCCGTATCAAATAGCTTGAGTGTGGGGGAGGAGGGTGTGCATCCCTTTGGCCACCACAGCTGGACCCCCACCTGGGCACCTGGGGGCATGGAGATTGTGTGTGGCCTGTGCTGTCGTTGGACACACACCTGATCCTCTGTATGGGCTAGAGTTGGCAACAGTGGGCCACGGGTGGGTGCACAATGCCTGCATGCCAGAAACCATCCTGGGCAACTGGGCATGGACTGTGTGCGACCTGGCTGTCCTATCACACGAGGGTTTAGTATTTTCTTTTTTTTTTTGAACATTTGAAACGTGTTTTGCAAACACTAGTTAAATGTTTCTTCAGTTCTTTTGTTGTGGATCTCCTCCAATTTTATTTTACCGCTCTCTCTAGTCTCTCGCTCGCGTCGCTCTCTCGCATATATATTATATATATATCTCTATATATATATCCCTTTAATTGTAGGATTTTTTTTTTCCTAAAAGATGTCATGTTTCCTTAAGGAAGTGTTCAAAAGTTCCTCCTTGGCTATCCCAAACAACTATCAATCCTGCACCTTTGCTCCACATGGGGGTCTTTCCCTCCCAAATGAAGTCCAGTAACCACACATCCTCTCTCAATCCCCCTGCACTGGCCTCCATGATACAGCCCAGGTAGTCCAACAATGGCAATCTATATTATGACAAGGCTGACATCCTCTTAGCTGTTTAGTCCACAATCTGGGTATCTCAGTAGTCCCCATCTGGCATTGAAGGTTTGGAGGATTCCTAGAGAGACATGAGTCCTCAGTCCATATTGGAAGATTACAAAGCTGTGTCTCATGTCTTTG
Organism: Rhizomys pruinosus; assembly: GCA_009823505.1. NCBI lineage: Eukaryota > Metazoa > Chordata > Mammalia > Rodentia > Spalacidae > Rhizomys > Rhizomys pruinosus. The sequence continues at coordinate 510,072 of VZQC01003469.1, read as the reverse complement.
AGGAGTGCCAAAAGTGGTGGCAGCCACAGAGTTGATGCAACTGCCAGTACGAATTGATGAGAGGCCAAACAACAGTACTCTCTCTTTTTTCTATTTGTCTCTTTACTAAGATCTCAAGTTTTATGTCTGCAGTACAGTTTCTCTAGTCTTACTGATTATTTATATCTGGTTGTATTTTCCTTTTGGATGGTTAAGGCCACACAGTTACCCAGATTATCCAAGGTTTATGTTTTCTCAAGGTCAGTTGAGAATCTGGTCCTCAGGGGTCTCTCTCTTCTTGTTTTTGTGTTTTTTTTGGTGGGGGAGGAGGGTGGGAGCCCCTTGCTCTTTCAGCTTATCATTTACCAGTTCCATCCACTTGAGGATAAAATCAGGTCTTGCTATTTTCTTTTCTGAAGCATGAGCAGACTTTCCTCTTTATAGACTGGACACTGGCTGAAATCCTATTAGTGGCTCTCCAAGACTTCCCTGAATAGGAAGACTGCTGACACACATTTGCAGGACATTTCAAGAGATGCCTCCATGCATAATCCCCTAAGACTTAGTTGACCTCTGAAGACAAGGAACAAATTTATCCCTTAGGTCCCTTGGCCAAATTAATATGGTCATTAAGTATGCTCGTTAAGCACCCAGAAAGGCTAAGTTGCATGTGCCTATTACATTGCACCTATATTAAAACTGTATCATTTGGAAACAAATTGTATGTTATTTCCATGTAATATTTCTTGCTTCATATCTTTCCATTTTACTCCCATATTACTCTAAAAGATGCACACATACCCTCCATCATGTACCAAAACCCAAGGACTGAAAATAAATGTTAGGTCATCTCTATAGCCTGTTTAGTGTTTCACAATGCAAGAGCACAGCTCTCGTTAGATCATGAGGTATATAACATTAACATTGTTCAGTTTGTCTTACAACTAGGTAATTGGTAATAGCATCCACAGATGAGGGATGCCATTCATCTTTTGTATTTCTAGGATTGTGTTATTTCACTTAGCATAAAATCTTCTAGTTCCATCCATTTACCTGCAAATTTCATGATGCCATCTTTCTTTACTGCTGCATAGAACTCCATTTTGTAGATGTCCCACATTTTCTCTATCCACTTGTTGATCAAGGGGCACCTGGGTTGGTTCCAGCTCTTTGCTATTGTGCAGAGAGCAGCATTAAACATGTCTGTACACGTATCTCTGTAGTAGGAAGAGTCTGATGGATATATTCCCAGAAGTGGTATGGCTGGGTCAGGTGGTAGGCCGATTTTGAGTCATTTAAGGGTTCTCCATACTGCTTTCCATAGTGGTGGTAAAAGTTTGCATTCCCACCAGCAGTGAATAAGTATTCCCCTTTCTCCACACCCTCTTTAGCATTTAGTATTATTTGTTTTCTTGATACATGCCAGCCTTATCAGGGTGAGATGACACCTTAAAGTAGTTTTAATTTGCATTTCCTTAATTATTAGTGATATTGAACGCATTTTAAGCTGTTTCTCAGCCATCTCTATTTCCTCACTTGTGAAGTCTCTGTTCAGCTCTTTACTCCATCTTTTGAGTGAGTTGTTTGTTTTCTTGCTCCTTTGTTTTTTGAGTAGTTTTTATATTCTGGAAGTTAATGCTCTGTCAGATGTATCAGCAGTGAAGGTTTCCTCTTCCTCTGTGGGTTTTCTCTTCACTTCCCTGATTGTTTCTTTTGTGGTGCAGAACTTTTGAGTTTAATAAAGTCCCACTTACCAATTGTCGACCTTATTTCCTGTATAGGTGCTGTCTGAATAAGAAAGTCTTTTCCTACACCTATGTCTTGTATGTTGCTGCCAACTTTTTCTTCTATCACCTTCAGAGTCTTGGGCTTCACATTGAGGTCTTTGATCCATTTGGAGTTGATTTTTTTACAGGGTGAGAGGAAGGTGGTTAGTTTTAGTCTTCTACAATGGTGATTCAGTTTTACCAATACCATTTGCTGAAGATGCTCTCTTTCCTCCATTGAGTCTTTTTGGCCCCCTTGTCAAATATGAGGTGGCTGAAATTGTATTTGCTCAAGTTTGGATCTTCAGTTTTGTTCCATTGGTCTACAGTTCTGTTTTGTGCCAGTAACAGGATGTTTTTATGACTATAGACCTGTAGTATAGTTTGATGTCTGGTATAGAAATCCCCCCTGTATTGCTCTTTTCACTCAGGGTTGCTTTGGCTATTCTGGGACTTTTGTTGTTCCATAATATCATTAAGAATTTTTTTTCCAAGCCTGTGAAGAATGTCCTTGGGATTTTAATTGGAATTGCATTGAATTGGTATATTAGTTTGGCATTTAAAAATATTTATTTATGTGTATGAATGTACTGTCTGCATGTAAGTTTGTGCATCCATGTTGTGCGATGCCACAGGGGTCAGAAGAGGGTGTCAGATTCCCCTGGAATTGGAGTTCTCCTGGAATTGGAGTTACAGACGTTTCTCAGCCACCATGTGGGTGCTGGGGATCGAACCCGTGTCTTCTGCAAAAGCAGTTGGTGCTATTAACCCCTAGGCCATCTCTCTAGCCCTAGAATGGACATTTTTACTATATTAATTTTTCCAATCCATGAGCATGGGAGGTCTTTCTACCTTCTTATTTCTTCTTCAATCTCCTTCTTCAGGAGTTTATAATTTTTATTGTAGAGAAATTTGGGGTTTTTTGGTTAGATTTTTTTTCCTAGGTATTTTATTGTTTTAGAGGCTATTGTGATTGGGAAGGTCTCCTTGTATTCCTTCTTCAGTTGTTTGCTGTTGGTGTAAAGAAAGGCTACTGATTTTTCTAGGTGGATTTGGTATCCTGCCACTTTACTGAAACTCATAATAGTTTCTAGGAGTTTTTTGGTGGAGTTTTTAGCATCCTTTAGGTAAACTATCATATCATCTGGAAATAGGGTCGTTTGACTTCCTCTTTTCCAATTACTATTCCTTTAATTTCTTTTTCCTGCCTTATTGCCCTAGCCAGTATTTCAAGCTCTATATTAAAAAGGAGTGGTGAGAAGGCCAGCCTTGTCTAGTTCTTATCTTTAGGGGGAATCCTCACTTTTCTCCATTTTGGATGATGCTGGCTGTGGGTCTTTCATATATGGCTTTGATTATGTTGAGGAATGCTCCTTTCAGTCCAATTCCCTCTAATACTTTAATCATGAAGTGATGCTGGATTTTGTCAAAGGCTTTTTCTGCATCTATTGAGATGATCCTGTGGTATTTGTCTTTCAGTCAATTAATGTGTTTTATGATATTTACTGATTTTCATATGTTGAATCATCCCTGCATCTCTGGTATAAATACAACTTGATCATGGTGAATGATATTTTTGATGTGGGTTTGTATATGGTTTGCAAGTACTTTGTTGAGAATTTTTGCATCTGAGTTCATTTGGTTGCATCCTTGCCTGATTTTGTTATTAGTTTGATGCAGTCTTCATAGAAGGAATTTGGGAGCTTTCCCTCTGCTTTTATCTTTCTGAACAGTTTGAGTAATAATGGTTGTAAGTCCTCTTTAAATGTTTTATAAAATTCTGCTGTAAAGCCATCTGGGACTGAGCTTTTTTTTAGTTGGGAAGTCTCATTACATTTTCAATTTCTTCATATATTATGGGTCTGTTTAAAGGATAAGCCCTGCTGCTTACATGAACACATGGAGACTAAACAACACACTCCTGAATAATGAATGGATGAAGGAGGAAATAAAGGAAGAAATAAAAACTTCCCTGGAATTAAACGACAATGACAGTACAACACAACAAAACCTATGGGACACTTTAAAAGCAGTCCTAACAGGGAAGTTTATAGTGCTGGGTGCCCACATTACAAACCAACAGAAAGAGCACAGTTAAATAAGCTAACTCTGCAGCTAAAAACACTTGAAGGACAACAACAAATAAACCCCAAACGTAACAGACAGGAAGAAATAACAAAAATCAGAGCAGAAATCAATGAAATAGAAACAAAGAAAACAATACAAAAAAAAATCAATGAATACAAAAGTTGGTTCTTTGAGAGAATAAACAAGACAGACTGACCCCTAACCCAGTTAACAAAAAGAAAGAAGGAATAACTCCAAATCAATAGAATCTATGATGAAAGGGGAAATATCACAACAGACAATGAAAAGATCCAGACAGTTATATGGGAATACTTCAAAAAACTACACTTTACTAAATTTGAAAACCTAAGAGAAATGGATAAATATCTATAATCCCGGGAATCACCAAAGCTAAACCAAGAAGAAATTTGCAGCTTAAACAGAGGGTTAGTATTTCTTACCAAACCTTCCCCACATCTATGCTGGGATTTTGTCTGACTTGAGCTTACATGGGATTTATTCATACTTTTTACCATTACTGTCAGTTCATATAAATAATTGAGCAGCAGTCTGAAAAACTCTATTCCCTTGTGGTCATCCACTTACTCTGGCTCTTATAGTCTTTCCTTCTCCCCACTTCCTCAATGATCCCTGAGACTAAAAAGGCAGAAATTTCTAATGACATTATTGTAACCGTCCAATAATTCATCACTCAATACACAGAAGAGAAGTGCCCTTATACAGCAGCTGTGATTAGGGAGAGAACCACAATTTCTCAAAGTGCAAAGTAAGAATCTGCTTATCCATGAATGGAACATTTATGAATCGTCATTTTCATTCCTTATTAGTAACTTGTGTTTTATTTTAATATGCCTTTTCTAGCCACTCTGAGGGCTAGCTTATTCTTTATGTTATAGGTATCCTATAAATATTGTATAAAACCCTGTTTTGGTTATAAGGACTGGGAATATATTTTCTCACTTTGAATTATTTTTCATCCTTTCTTCATGGCAATTTTCATTAAATAGATCTTAGATTTAATATGCAAATCAGTATTATTTTCATTTGATGATGGATGTTTTATTTTTAGTTTCAGAAACTTTTGGCCAATGCTAACTTGGAAATATGTAGTTACTTATATTTGAGATACAGTATATTTGTAATTAATGTATATTGAACTATCAACTTTCAATAAAATTTTGCTTTCTAATTCACATTTGAACATTAGATGGAAAAGAAAACTTATATAACACCAGAAAAGGTATCTAGTTAAGCTGACAGTTTAGGGTTAGATTCCATTTCCCCTAATGGAAAATAATTAAACCCCAGAAGGAGGCCTGACATCTAGGATCTAAAAATTTAATTGGGTCAGAGGACATGTGTTCTTCCATTCGTTTAGTAAAAACGTGTTCTGGAAGAGTTATTAAGTGTGGGTTAAGGACCAATTACATGCACACTAAGTTAGAAGTGCTGGTTATGGGACCTGGATTTTTGCAGTGGATAGTTCTGACACAATAATGAATTACTCACCAGAGGGTAACAGCTAATCATTAAGAAATCCAAGCCCGGGGCTGGAGAGATAGCCTAGCGGTTAAGAGTACCGACGCTCTTGCAGAGGACCCGGGTTCGATCCCCAGCACCCACATGGCGGCTAAGAACCGTCTGTAACTCCAATTCCAGGAGAACTCCAGTTCCAGGGGAATCCGAGACCCTCTTCTGACCTCCGCGGCATTGCACGACATGGGTGCACAGACCTGCATGCAGACAATACATTCATACACATGCAAAAATAAATAATAATAAAAAAAATTAAAAAAAAAGAAGGTATAAGTTTCATTAGGACTCATTATAAATAGTTGTTACATGTAGGATCCACAGAAGGGTTCGATGTTTATGGCAATCTGAGGCTTTTCTTCCTTTCAATGTTCAGACAGGTCAACCTTTCAGTTGCCACTTTTTGGTACATCCTACTCAATGCAAAGCTGTATCTTTTCTTTCTCAGCCGTTAAGTTGGTGACATTTTGTCCTGTTGGAACAAACAAATCTTTTCCCGTAGTTAGTTTTAAGATTTGAATTGCAAGGTTTTTGACTAAAAGGTTTCATGTCTGTCTGTATCCCCCCC
>VZQC01003469.1:459738-502654 GCA_009823505.1 Rhizomys pruinosus | reverse complement strand
TTGTACTCATGGATTATCACTTATAGCTAAAAATGAAAAAAAAAAAAACTGAGAGAAAGATGCAGGACAGTTATGGCAGAATGCATGATCTGGGATGGGGTGGGGGTGGGGGGGAGGGAAAGGGAAATAAGCCTGAACTGAATTGGAAAAATGTATGAAATGCACAAAGCATCAATAAAAACTAATTAAAAAAAAAAAAAGATTTGAAAGCTAAGGTATAGCATAGGTAAAGTAGGCTCGTGTTACACAATTAGGGACAAAGGAATCTAATTTGAACCTGGGTGTTGGGATTTAGAGCCCACATGCTCTGCCACTTATCTGTACTCCATTCTTGACCTGAGATTTCAATAATTGAAGTGTCAATCAGTGACATAAAAATAGATAGACTAGAGAAATGAGGAGGTTAACTATTGCTGCCAAACTCATTTTAATCCTCCTGTGAGAACCATACTTTGCATTTTCAGAAATAATTGACAGATACTAAGGAAAAGTAGTTTCCTCCTTGATAAAAGTATTTAAATATGCATATGAATGTAAACTGGATTTATATTTTTGTGGACAACCAGCTGGGGCGCCTGGAAATGGATGGTTTGGCTGTTTCCTATATAACTCATATGAGCTAATTACTATGGTATATTTTGCTGAGTATTTCACCTGGTAACCATCTACATTGGAATAATAATATTCTACCATCTGATTGCTGCAAATGAAAGAGTAGATTATGTCCTGAAATCCATGTTCTTAACACTTAGTACAAAATGGCTTTCTAAATGGCACATGGTTTTTGATGATTTCCTTTTTAACATTCTGCTTTTTGAGGCTGAGCAGAGAAGAATGTGTCATTTCATATCATGTGGAGCATATTTAAACATAAAGTCAAGCTGTTGTGAATATGCCATGTGTTTATAGCTAATGTGGGAAATAACTTTCATCAGAAAAAATAAACTGCCCACTGGGTATTCAGTATGGTAATCAGGTTGCAACCTTTTGTTCTGCTTCATTTAGACAGCTGTGCTGGCATCTTAACAGGAACCTTGGAAAATACTTTTAAGCTGCATTACCTCCCTAATGATACAGGGCAGAACTTTGCAAACGTAAGGTGATTTTAAGAGATTAAATCAGGGTTTAAAACTCTAAACATTATAGGACAATGAAAAATGAAGTTGCATTTTATTTTTGCAAAATGCTGAAATAGAGTGAAAATGTATTATACTCCTGTCAGTGTCCAGTCTCCTATTCAATGTATTGTAGACTCTCTTTTCTCAGTTCTAAGAATTTTGCTTTTCAATCCTCTTTCAAACGTGAACTCTGAATTATTCATATAAGTAAAATTATATGCTCTATTAATTCCTGGATTTACCATTTTTATATTATCAAATCTCTATAGGGTTGTGCATTCTCCATCAAACATAAGCATAAAAAGTTGTTTTCTGATCTTTGGATATTCATTTCTTATAATCCCCCTTGACTGTGATAATTTTTCCAGCTTTACTTGATTTTTTATATTTCTTTGACACTTTTTTGAAATATTGTTCATTAATATTATAGAATATCCTTTGTCAGTCATCTAATTACTTTCTCCTTATTAAATAGGTATTGCTAGTTCTGGAAAGAATGTAGAGGTAAATTACTACCCATTTTGAATTATATTACAGGTAATATGTACTTACCAACCTTACCATTGGTGACAATAACATTGACTGCCTCAAGGAGGTTAGTGAGATTTGTGCACTCTGATATTGTTTTCTGTTGTATATTGTGTATTTCAGAAAGAATTCTCTAATCATATATCCACACTTACACAGGGTGCATTTATTCTTTACTTCTCTGATTGTGGAGTTAGGTAGAACATAAATTAATTAAACTCTTCTACCTAGAAATGCCTTTTGCAATTGTTCAAAATTGATAGCAATATGAACACATGGATGTTTTAGTATTTGGAATGTAATTCAACATACCTTTATTTCATAACTTCCAGTTTATATGACCCAATTTTCCACTTAGTTTTAGTACTGTCTTACTTTCTGATGATATAATGCTTTCAAAGTCATATGACACGTTCATTGACCATTTCTGAGAATCATCAGTTTGTTTCAGTGATATCTGCTTATCTTAATAATATTAGAAACCAAGATTTGGGTAGTAGCAATATTCATTTCTTATGGACAGTTGGTTTTAGGTCCACCCAGCTGACAAAATAAGGAAACGTATGTGTATATGCTAATTCTTGTGTATATACATATCTATAAATATTTCTCTGTGCCACCATCTGTATTTATATTAAGCCAAAATAAATTGAGGATTGGTATCTGAGATTCCTGTTATTTACCACATGGACCATCCTGGCCTTGCTGTCTATGAACTCCCACTCCAACTGTGAGAAACCTGTTTCTCACCATATGCAATGTATTTATTTAGTTATTCAGTTCCAGTCTGTATTTATAGCAATATCAAAATTTCTGAATGATACGTACAAAAAACAATTTTACCTAATAAGATTAGTATTTTCATTTTTTTCCTTTCTTTTTATTATTATACACTCCACCCATTTCCATTTAAAAGGAAATACTTCTAGCATGACTTATTCAAACAGGGTTATCCATAAAAATATTTCACTGGGTTCAATCATCCAAGCACTCAGAGCCAGCTGCATCCTTGTTCCAAGGGGGAATACACACCATTTATCTTTCCCCATACCTTAAGAACTTTCAAATGAACTTGGTTTTGCACATATGCTAACTAAAACAGTTAAGAGATCATAGAAGGTGCAACCTGATTTCAAGGAAAATGTGGTAGCCCACAACCTTTGCAGTAGTGTTTTGTCTAAGAGGGCAAAACAGGAAAATCTTGACAATGAATCCAAAGATGTATTGTCGAGATCAGAAATTTAAAGATGATAGAACTATGTGGAATGTTGGCATCATAAAGGAGAAGTTATTGAGTAGAGTCATCCTGAAAGGCTGAGTCTGCCTAAATAAGCATAACCAAAGGAGTGGGGCTGCTGAAGCTTGGAGCTTACATCACGACAATCTGTGATTCAGATACCAGACTTGAAAATACAAGACTTAATGTTATCCTACTGAGTTTCTGTTTTCCTTTCCTTATATTACTATTTCTATGCCCCAACCCTTCCCTTTCAGAAGGATGCTAATACTGGTTCATTGTATACTAGAAGCATATAATTCGCTTTTCGAGTCTCATGGTTAAGAGTTCATCTGGAATCTCAGAGGGGACATTAGAATGGAATGTTTGAGCACTGCTAGAGTTGTTGAGGCACAGGGGGAAAGAAGGAGTGCATTTTCATTTGTTCATATGATGCTCAAATCTTTGGGCCAATCAATTATTTTGATATTGTTATTGTCCTTATTTAGAGATTCAGTGTATCTTAAGTAAATTTATTTGGATGAAAATTTAACAAGTGGTAAACCTTAACTGACAACTGGCTAGATTAACACTTCTGAGTACCACTGTGAATGTGTACCAGGAGACAACTATGTGTTAAGGACTCATCTTGAACGTGAGCAGCATCATCCAATAGTATAGGAGTACAAATAGAGTAAAAGGAGAAAATGGAAGAAGTCAGCTAGTACAGCCATGTTCTCCTTTTCCTGATTGAAATAGTTGAACAGCTTCTGTACCCTGCACTTGTGGCCATTTTATCTGCTTTGCTTTAAGCTGAAAGTGATGGATCCATATTTGAAGGAATGAAACCTTTGGAAATATGGAATAAAGTAATTCTTCTGTTGTTGTCATGTATTTCTTTCACAGTTATGAACAGTATGACTGGCACATACAAATATTGTAGTTTAATGCAGTACACTATGTTCAATCCCATTATCATATGATTGACTAGGAGATCTCACTTGCACTGCAGACTATGTTACTGCATATTTTGAGCTAAGGAAATTATCCAAATTCAAAAGTCAAGGCAAGATTTCTGCTAAATATATATCATTTATTCAAAGTTTCAAATGTGAAAAAAAATCATAAGTCAAAATCTTGTCCGTTTCTGTGCATGGTGACACAGGCCTTTAGTCCCAGAACCTGGAAGGCAGAGGCAGATGCAGGCAAATTTGTGTAAGATAAAGGCCAGCCTGCTGTACATAGTGAGTTCCAGGGCATCTAGGGCTACAGAAAAACCCTATCTCAAAAAACAAACTAAAACATAGTCATCCATGGACTGTGTTTACCATGTTCCCTATTCTTTCCTTGAGTTGACAACCACTAATCTTTTTACTCTTTATGGTTTTGCTTTTCCTAGTATGTCAAGAAACTAAAGTCACACAATACACTTTCTTAACTAATTTTCCTCATTCATAATATATTTATTTAACATATATCAGTGATTTTCAAAACTGGATGACTCATTTCTCTCTATTGTTTCATAATGCATGTTCATATGTATAAATCATAGCCTCCTTGCTTACACATATAAGGATAATCTAGATAGTTTCAGATTTGGGTGACTATAAATGGTTATTAGCCACCATATGGGTGCTAGTAATTGAACCAGGGTTCTCTATGAGAGCAGCCAGTGCTATTAATTGCTTAGCCAGCAGTGGATGAGTGTTCCCCTTTCAACCCAACCTCTCCAACATGTGGTAACATTTGTTTTCTTGATCCTAGCCAGTCTTATCAGAGTGAGAAGATATCTTAAAGTGATTTTAATTTGCATTTCTTTAATTATAAGTGATGTTGAACACTTTAAAAAAATTTTTTATTAATTTTATTTATTTCTGTATGTGTATGAATGTACTGTCTGCATGCAAGTCTGTGCACCCGTGTCGTGCAATGCCGCAGAGGTCAGAAGAGGGTGTTGGATTCTCCTGGAACTGGAGTTCTCCTGGAACTGGAGTATCAGACGGCTCTCAGCCGCCATGTGGGAGCTGGGGATCGAACCCGGGTCCTCTGCAAGAGTGGTTGGTGCTCTCAACCGCTAGGCCATCTCTCCAGCCCCGATGTTGAACACTTTTTAAGATGATTCTCAGTCATCTTTACTTCTTCACTTGTGAAGTCTCTGATTAGCTCTTTACTCCATCTTTTGAACGGATCATTTGTTTTCTTGCTCTTTAGTTTTTTGAGTAGTTTATATACTCTGGATGATAATGCTCTATCTGATGTTTCAGTGCTGAAGCTTTCCTCCCACTCTATAGGTTTTCTCTACACATCTTTGTTAGTTTCTTTCACTGTACAGAAGCTTTTGAGTTTAGTGAGGTTCTGCTTGTCTATTGTTGATCTTGTTTTCTGCACAACTGCTGTCTGATTTAGAAAGTCTTGTAGGTTACTGCCAACTTTTTCTTCTCTCATTTTCAGAGTTTCAGGTTTCACACTGAGATTTTTGAACCATAAACATTCTTAAGGCAACATTATAACCTGTCTTCCAAGTAGCAAATTTGATTAATTAGTATATTATGTAATGACCAATAAAGAACTATTCATTACTAAATCTTCTAGTAGACCCTGCATTTCCTTTCTTCCCTCCCTTTATCTGTCCTCACTTGTAGTTATCATTTTCTAACTTTTACTTCAGTACTTAGGAAATGCTTCAAGCAAATTCTGATAGCATTCCATAATTGTTCATATGTTTGTATGTATTTCACCCTTTAATCTGTCTATGGGAAATTTATTTCAACAGATATAAGGAATTGAATTTTTAATAAAATACATTTATAGATATTTTGTATAATTCATGTATCATTTTTTCAGTCCAATTTAGACACATTCCCCTTTCCATGCCCCCCACCAGACCCCAGTTCATGTATTCTGCCATATATACCTTTTTCTCAGTCTTTTTAAAGTTTTCTCTGTAGAGTTTTATTGTTTGGGGAAGGATTTAACTGTTTCAGTCAGTCCTTTGACCCAGTCCTTATGTTAAAAACATTTTTATTGCGGGCTGGAGAGATAGCCTAGCGGTTAAGAGCACCGACGCTCTTGCAGAGGACCCGGGTTCGATCCCCAGCACCCACATGGCGGCTAAGAACCGTCTGTAACTCCAATTCCAGGAGAACTCCAGTTCCAGGGGAATCTGAGACCCTCTTCTGACCTCCGCGGCATTGCACGACACGGGTGCACAGACCTGCATGCAAACAATACATTCATACACATACAAAAAAAAAAAAAAAAAAAAAACCATTTTATTGCTCCAAATAATCCTAATAAAATAACGGATTGTCATATACAACAAAATTATGACCTCTAAATAAAAGCTTGTAATGGTTAATAATTCCAAATATGTTTGGAGGCACATTTTTCCTTTACGTTATTTATTCGAAAATAAATGAAAACAATACCTGCAGCAACATAGACCACAATTACAAATGCTGAAAATAAGTGGTAGGTTGTTTCTAGATCCCAGTAAGGTATTCACATTATAACGCAAAAACAGTTGTAAAAAGTCAGATAAAAAAAAATATTAAGCATTCTGTAGTCAGATAAAAAGAAGATATACATAACATTGCTCAGCTTTGGCCTTAACTAGGGATTTGGTATCTAGCAAGCAATCCACAAATGAGGGACACCACTTTGCATGTGTTTTTCTGGGATTGTGTTTTACTTCACTTAGCATAAATGCTTCGAGTACACAATCCATTTACCTACAAAGTTCATGATGTCATCTTTCTTTAACTGCTGCATAGAACTACATTGTGGATAGATGGAGCCATATATTTGTTATCCGCTCGTCAGTTGAGGGGCTTTAGGTTGGTTCCAGCTCTTTCTAACGGTGAAGCGAGCTGCAACAGACATAGATGTGCATGTATCTTTTCAAGTAGGATGAATCCTTGTAAGTATAGACGAGGGGTAAGTATGGATGAGTCAGGTGGTAGGCTCAATTTTGAGTCTTTTAAGGTTTCTCCACAATGCTTTCCACGTGTGGTATAATTTTTGGACATCTCACCAGCAGTGGATGAGTTTTCTTCTTTCCTTTCCCCACAACCTATCCGGCATTTAGTGTCTTGATTTTCTTGATCTTAGCAAGTCTTGTTGGAGAGAGATGATAGAGTGGTTTAAATTTGCATTCCGGGGCTGGAGAGATGACCTAGAGGTTTAAGAGCGCCGACCGCTCTCTTTTTAAGAAACAAGGACCGGGTTCGATCCCCAGCACCCCACATGGCGGCCGAGAACCGTCTGAAACTCCACTCCAGAAACTCTCCAGTTCCGGGGAAATCCCGAGACCCTCGTCTGACCTCCGCGGCAATTGCACGACACGGGTGCACGACTTGCATGAAGAACAGTACATTCAAACACATACAGAAATAAATAAAAATTAATAAAAAAATTAAAAAAATTTTGCGTTCCATAACTATTAATATGTTGAAACACTTTTTAAATTGTTTCTCAACCATCTTTCCTTCCTCCCCTGTCGTAAGTTTTTCTGTTCAGCTCTCACTCATCTTTTTGAGTGGGTCGTTTTTTATTACTTCTTTGTTTTCTGAGTATTTTTTTTTTTTTTCTTTCTTTGTTTTTTGTCAGATGTTTCTGTGTTGAATGTTTCCTCCCAGTGTGTAGGTTTTCTCTTCCTTCATTCATTGTTTTATTTTGGTTTACAGAAGCTTTTAAGTTTAATGACTTCCCATTTGTCCATTGCTGACCTTATTTCCTGTGCAGCTGCTGTGTGATTTAGAAAGTCTTTTCTGCCAGGTGTGGTGGCACACGCTTTTGATCCTAGCACTTGGGAGGCAGAGGCAGGCAGATCTTTGTGAGTTCAAGGCTAGCCTGATCTACAGAGCGAGTTCCAGGACAGCTGGGGCTACAGGGAGACCCTGTCTCAAAAAGACCAAAAAAAAAAAAAAAAGTCTTTTCCTATGCCTATGCCTTGTAGGTTACTGCCAACTTTTTCTTCTATCATCTTCAGAGTTTCAAGTTACATGTTGAGGTCTTTGATCCATTTGGAGTTGATTTTTATACAGGGTGATAGGTAGGGGTTTAGTTTTATTCTTATACAAACGGTTATCCAGTTTTATCAACACCATTTGCTGAAGATGCTCTCTTACCTTGTGCTGGATAGCTTTATTGTCAACTTGACACACCTGGGTTGAGGGAGCCTCAATTGGGGAATTGGCTCCATTGGATTGGCCTGTGGCCACATCTATGGAGTATTGTCTTGATTGTCGAGCAGTGTGGGAGGACCCAGCCCACAATGAGTTGTGCCACCCTGGCCGGGTTGTTATGTACTATATAAAAATGCAGGCTGGGCATGAGCCAGAGGAGCAAGCCAGTGAACAGCATTCCTCCATGGCCTGTGCTTCACCTCCTGCCTCCAGATTCCTGCCCTGAGTTCCTGCCTTGGGCTCCCTAAGTGATGAACTGTGACCCAGGAGATGTAAGCTGAATAAACCCTTTCTTCCCCCAGTTGGTATTGGTCAGAGTGTTTTGTCACAGCAATTGAAGGGAAGCTAGAACAGAAATTGGTACCAAGAGAGTGGGGTATTGCTGTGACAGACCTGACCTTGGTGTTTTGGGGAAGGATTGTGGAAGCATTTGGAACTTTGAGCTAGAAAAATCATTGAATGCCTAAAGATCGTTGCTGTGGAACTTGGAACAATTTTGCTGAGAGAGTTGTAGAGGATGGAGGCCTGGGTTGTGAAGTTTCTAGTTTCAAAGGGAAGCAGAGATCATCAGGACTGTTTAATCTGTGGGTTCTGGTCAGCTGGGGCTGAAAAATCAGCTGTAAGTAACAAGAGACCAGAACCTGAAGTGAAATCTTTGCTTTACTGGGACAATTGATGCTGGTTATCTGGGGCTGAAAAATCAGCTGTAAGTAACAAGAGACCAGCATCACTGTGGTGCAATCTTTTGGGAAGAATTTCTTCAGGGTCAGCAAGCAGAAGCTATGTTCCAGAAGGGGTCCAAGCCTCCATGTCAAGCCAGAAGCAGGACTTGGTAATGTGTAAAAGCCTCCTATATGGTTCTGGTGTTGAAAGCATGAAGGTGTCACAGAGAGCAGCTGAGGCCTGGCACTATGAGAAGCCAGGAAAGGCCACTGGTCAGAGTGTGGCCTTGGTTGCAGGGAAGACCCCAGGATTCCAGGGGTCAGGAAGAGAAGCTGAGGTTTTTCATAAGGAGAGGTCAGAAGCAACCTCAGTTTCAGTGGCGACCCCAGCCTTTTGGAGATGCCAGGACAGTGGGACGACCACCAAGAGCAGTGGCAGGTGAGGAATGGAGTCAGCCTGAGACTGCGAGATGAGCTGTGTGTGCCCCAGATGGCAGAGTCAGAGAAGGGGAGCTGCCAAAACCCTTTGGAGCCCAGAAGATTGTGAGTGAGTCCCAGGTGTCCAGCCTTGAGCTACTTTGCTGGACTTAGGTTTTGTTTGAGTATGACTGATTCTTCCCTTTGAAATAAGACAGTACTTTTTTTGGATTTTACAGCAGCCCACAGTTAAGAGACTGTGAAATTTTAAGTGTTTGGAGATTTTAAGGACTGTGGGGCTTTTAAGGTTGTACTGTCTTAGGTTGTGATTAATGTTAACATATTTTGGAGATAAGAATTGGAAAGGTGGTGGTTTAATAGTGATGTGCTTTGTGTGTCAAGTTGACAAGGGGTCAGTTGTGCTGGATAGCTTTAGTGTCAACTTGACACACCTGGGTTGAGGGAGCCTCAGTTGGGGAATTGACTCCATTGGCTTGGCCTGTGGCCACATCTGTGGAGTATTGTCTTGATTGTCGAGCATGTGGGAGGGCCCAGCCCTTGATGAGTGGTGCCACCCTGGGCAGGTTGTTATTACCGTATAAGAAGGCAGGCTGGGCATGAGTCAGGGGAGCAAGCCAGTGAACAGCATTCCTCCATGTCCTGTGCTTCAGGTCCTGCCTCCAGGTTCCTTCCCTGAGTTCCTGCCTTGGGCTCCCTAAGTGATGAACTGTGACCCAGGAGATGTAAGCTGAATAAACCCTTTCCTCTCCAAGTTGGTGTCAATCAGAGTATTTTGTCACAGCAATTGAAGAGAAACTAGAACATACCTCCATTGAGCATTTTCCCCCTTCCTCAAATATGAGGTGGCTAAAATTGTATGAGCTCAAGTTTAGATCTTCAATTTTGTTCCATTTGTCAATGGGTCAATTTTTGTGACAGTACCAGGCTGCCTTTATGACTATGGCCCTGTAATATAGCTTGAAGTCTTGTAAAGTGATCCTCCCTATATTGCACATTTCACTCAGGGTTATGTTAGCTATTTGAGCTCTTTTATTTTTCCATATGAATTTAAGGACTTTTTCCAAGCCTGTAAAGAAACTGTTGGGGATTTTAATTGGGCTTGCATTGAATCTGTATAAATTTTGGTACCGTGGACATTTTTAATATATTAATTTTTCTTTTTTTTTTGTTTTTGGTCTTTTGAGACAGTGTCTCCCTGTAGCCCCAGCTGTCCTGGAACTCACTCTGTAGAGCAGGCTGGCCTTGAACTCACACAGATCCACCTGTCTCTTTCTCCCAAGTGCTAGGATTAAAGGCGTGCACCACCAATTTTTCTAATCCATGAGCATGAGAGGTCTTTCTATCTTTTAAGTCATCTTCAATCTCCTTCTTCAGAGGTTTGAAATTTTTGTTGTAGAGATCTTTGGTGTTTGTGGTTAGGTTTGTTTCTGGGTATTTTTGTTTGTTTTTGAAGATATTTTGAGTGGAAAGATCTCCTTATATTCCTTATCCAGTAGCTTGCTGTTTGGGTAAAGAAAGGCCATTGATTTTCTTAGGTTAATTTTGTATTCTGCCACTTAACCGAAACTGTTAATCAGTTCTAGGAGCTTTTTGGTGGAGTTTTTAGCATTCCTTTGATAAACTATTATGTCATTTGCAAAAAGGGATAACTTGACTTCCTCTTTTCCAATTAGTAGTTCTTTAATTTCCCTTTCTTGCCTTATTGCTCTAGCAAGCATTTCAAGCACTATATTGAAGGGGGCAGCCTTGACACATTCTTGGCTTTAAGGAGAATGCTTTTAAATTTTCTCCATTTAGAATGGTTTTGGCAGTGGTTTTCTTGTATATGGCACTGATTATATTGAGGAATGTTGCCTTCAGACTAATTCCCTCTAGAACTTTAAACATGAAGAAATGCTCAATCTTGTCAAAGGCTTATTCTGCATCAATTGAGATGATAGTGTGATTTTTGTCTTTCAGTCAATTTATGTGTTTTACAATATTTATTGATTTACATATCTTGAACCTTGTCTGCATCCCTGGTATAAATGCAACTTGGTCATGATGGATGATCTTTTTGATGTGTGTCTATATGTGATTTACAAGTATTTCATTGAGAAATTTTTCATATCTCTTCATTAAAGAGATGGGTATGTAGTTTTTCTTTCAGTCCATTTATGTGTTTTACAGTATTTATTGATTTACATATCTTGAACCATGCCTGCATCCTGGTATAAATGCAACTTGGTCATGATGGATGATCTTTTTGATGTGTGTGTGTCTGTATGTGATTTACAAGTATTTCATTGAGAAATTTTTCATATCTATTCATTAAAGAGATGGGTCTGTAGTTTTCTTTTTGATTGTGTCTTTGCCTGGTTTTGTTATTAGAGTGATGTTGGATTCATAGAAGGTATTTGGGAGATTTCCCCTGTTTGTATCTTTCTGTACAGTTTCAGTAGTAATAATTGTAAGATCTCTTTAAATGTTTTAATGAATTCTGATGCAAAGATGTCTGGGCCTGGGCTTTTGTTAATTGGGAGGATTTTATTAAATTTTCAATTTCCTTGAATATTACGGGTCTGTTTAACCTGTCAGTCTGTTATTGGTTAAACTTTGCTGATTCCCAGGATTTATCTTAGGTTTTCAAATTTAGTATAGGTTTTTGAAGCATTCTCATATGATTGTCTGGATCTTTTCTGTCTGTTGTGTCGTTTCCCTTTTCATCACATACACTATTGATTTGGAGTTGCTATTTCTTTCTTTTGGTTAACTGGGCCAGAGGTCTGTCTATCTTGTTTATCCTTTCAAAGAACCAGCTTTTGGATTCACTGATTCTTTATATTCTTTGCTTTGTTTCTTGTTCATTGATTTCTGCTCTGATTTTTGTTATTTTTTTTCCTGACTGTTGGATTTGTGGTTCACTTGTTGTTGTGTCTCAAGTGTTTTTAGCTGCAGTGTTAGATCCTTTATTTGTTCCCTTTCTGATTTTTATTTTATTTTATTTTTTTATTTTTATTTTTTTTAATTTTATTTATTTCTGTATGTGTATGAATGTACTGTCTGCATGCAGGTTTGTGCACCCGTGTCGTGCAATGCCGCGGAGGTCAGAAGAGGGTCTCGGATTCCCCTGGAACTGGAGTTCTCCTGGAATTGGAGTTTCAGACGGTTTTCAGCCACCATGTGGGTGCTGGGGATCGAACCCTGGTCCTCTGTAAGAGTGGTCGGCGCTCTTAACCGCTAGGCCATCTCTCCAGCCCCCCTTTCTGATTTTTTAAAGATAGGCATGTAGGGCTATAAATTTCCCTCTTAGGACTTCTTTTAAAGTATCCCACAGGTTTTGTTGTATTGTATTTTCTTTTTCATTTAGTTCTGGGAATAATTTTATTTCATTCTTTATATCTTCCCTGACCCATTCATTATTCAGGAGTGTTTATATCTTTGTCTCCATGTGTTCTTGTAGATATTAAGGCTTATTCTGGTGTTGATATTGAGTTTTACTGCACTCTGGTCTGATAGAATGCATGAAATAATTTCAACTTTTGGACTTGTTGATGTTTATTTTGTGTCCAAGTATGTGGTTGATTTGGGAGAATGTTCTGTGGGGTTCTGAGTAGAAAGTGTATTCTCTGCTGTTTAGGTGGAATATTCAGTACATATCTGTGAAGTCCATGTGGTGCATTGTATTGTTCAATTCTGATGTATCTCTGTTTATTTTTTGTCCATTTGTTCTATCCAAGGGGCTCAGTGGGGTATTGAAGTCCCTCACTATTAGCATGCTTGGAATAAACTGCAAACTGAGATCCTACAGCATTATGTTTATAAAGTTCTGTGTATCAGTGTTTGGTACATAAATATTTATGATTGTGAAATCCTCATGGCTAATTGTTCCTTTGATAAGGATGTAATGGCCCTCTTTGTCTCTTCTGAATAATTTTACTCTGAGAACTGTTTTGTCTGATATTAGAATAGTAACTCCTGCTTGCTTTTTGGTACCATTTGCTTGGAATATTTTTTCCATCCTAATCAATTCTCCCAGTCTATGTCTTTTGACTGGGGAGTTTAGACCAGTAATATTTAAGGTTATTATTGTGAGATGCATGTTGCTTCTTTTCAACTTAGTTTTTGTTTGCATTCTTGGTCTAGGTTTGTATTTACCCATTATGCTTTTATTAGTTTCTCTCTTTTATACGCTTTTATTAGTTTCTCCTTTCCTCTGTTCTTTTAATTCCTTCTAGTATTTTCTGAAGTGTTGTTTTTCTTTTGTGATATGTATTCTTTTATTTTGTTCAAGTCATGAAATATTTTTTCTTCTTACTTCAACTGTAATTGACATTTTTGCTAAGTGTAGTAATTTGGGTTGGCATCTAAAGACATATAGTACTGGAAATACCTTGGTCCACGTGCTTCTGGCTTTCATAGTTTGCACTGAGAAGTCAGCTGTAATTCTGTCTTTGTTTAGAGCATCTAGCATTTTAAATATGATATGATGTGAGGAGTGTCCTTTCTTGCGTTGTCTGTTTGGTGTTCTATGTGCTTCTTGCATTTGTATTAGTTTGTCTTTTCTCAGTTTGGGGAAATTTTCTTCTATTATTCTATTGAGAATCTGATGGATACCATTGAATTGGGATTCTTCTCCTTCCTCTGTCCCTAAGATAGAGATATTTTGTCTTTTCATTAGTCCTGAATTTCCTGGTTGTTCCACTTTTGTGTTTTTTTTTTTTATTTTTCATAATCTTTACTTGAGCATTCTAGTTAGTTCATATTATCCTCCAGGTCTGATATTCTTTTGTTTTGTTTTGTTTTGTTTTGTTTTGTTTTGTTTTGTTTGCTTCTTCCATTCTGCTTCTGAGGCTTTTTCCCATCCTTTCCTGTTGACTGGATGAATGTTAATTTCCTTTTTCATTTCATTTTGTGATTTTTTCAGTATTTACACTTACTTTTGGAGCTTCTCATTCTCTTCTTGTACCTCTTTGCTTTGCTGGTCAGTTTGTTTTTTTCATTTCTGTGTGGGATCTTTTCAGGGTTTCCACTTCCTTCTGGAGTTTGTCATTCTCTCCCTTTAGTTCTTTCCAGTGTTTGTCATTCTTTCCTAGTTTCTTCCTGAGATTTTCATTCTCTCCCCTTAGTTCTCTGATTTGTTCTTTATATTCTTTGATTTCTTTTTATATGTCTACAATTGTTCTTCTAAGATCTGTGTCTTGGTTTCCTTCCAAGGAGATCTTGTTGTAGGGATCCTTTATAGGACTGGTAGAATTCCATGTGGATTTATTAAGACCTTTTCCCGTGTGTGTGTGTGTGTGTGTGTGTGTGTGTGTGTGTGTGTGTGTGTGTGTGTGTGTGTGTGTGTGTGGCATGTGGATTGGTTTCATTGCTTGGATTCTGGTGTTAATCTCCAATGTTAAAATGGAGTACTAGTTGGTCACCCACTCTGCTTCCCACTGGCCAGTTCCTCTATGTTGGCTGTGCAGCCTAGAATCACGAACACTGCTGTCAGTGGATAATCCTTGCTTGAGCAATGGAGGGGGGTTGCTCCTTTGGCCTGTGCACCAGTACCCTGTACTCCTGCTGTTTTCCTGTCTATCTCCACCCACACAAATTTGAATGTTTTTACCACAGGTGGGGCTTTCCTTCTATGCCAATGCCACTGTGAGTGGCAGCATCCAGGCAGGTTCATCTCATCTAGCTGGTGTGCTGTGGCCCTGCTGTCTGCCTGTCTAGCTCTGCCCATGCTGCTTTGCATGGTGGTACCCCAGGTGGGGTTTTCCGGGTGCACCCATGCTGCTGGGAGTGGGGGCCTCCACGCAGGTTTGGCTCACCTAGCTGGCACACTGTGGTCTCCAAATCTAAGTGAGGGAAAAGATTCTCTTTATCCAAACTACCATATCCTACCCTATTTCCTATCCTGTATCACTACCTTACTAATAATTATCTTTTCTTACTGATATGTAATTTTCATACAGATCTATACTTTATATGTTTTGCTTTCTCTCTTGCATATCTCAAATCATTAAGTATAGAGAGTAAGTAGAAAGCCAATATAGTTGTTGAAAAGATTGCCTTATGTATGTCTTTGCTACTGAGGAGTCTGTTTTCTTCCAACTATTGTTCCTTTTCTTACTCTTTTTTTCATAATCCCCTTCTTGGTGCTATCTCTCTGTCTAAATTTTTGTTGCTTTATTGCTTTTCATGAGAAACGATCTCCCTCTATCTCTAGCTGGCCTGGAACTTGCTATATATAACATCCTGGCTTCTAGCTCACAGAAATTAGCCTGCCTTGTCTCCCGAGGGTTGAAATGAAAATGAAAGGCATGTGGCACCAAACCATGTTCCATGATCTTTTTTTTTTTTAATTATACTTTGCTTGTTATATATAGCTTACCTATAGTTAGGGTCATAACTCTGTATTTTTTTCCTCAGCGGTTTCAGTATGTGACTTCTTTTTGAATATATATTAGATATGCTAGTACAGTTCTTATTACCTTTTTTTTTTTTTTTGTCTTTTCGAGACAGGGTCTCCCTGTAGCCCCAGCTGTCCTGGAACTCACTTTGTAGACCAGGCTGGCCTTGAACTCACAAAGATCCACCTGCCTCTGACTCCCCAAGTGTGCTGGAAATAAAGGCATGCGCCACCACGCCCGTCATTCTTTTTTTTTTTTTTTTTTTTTTTTTTTTTTTTTTTTTTTTTTTTTTTAATTTAATTTTTTTGCTGTGCATGGTGGCACATAACTTTTCTTTAATTCTAGCACTCAGAAGGCAGAACAGGTAGATCTCTGTGAGTTCAAGGCCATCCCGAAAGATATAGTGAGAACCAGAATGGCTGGCACTAATAGGGAGACACTGGCTCAAATGACAAATAATGTAAATAATGTAAATAGAATAAATTAAAAATGTATTTCTAAAATAAATCCCAAATCTCTCAGTTTCCTCCCAGTTTTGTTTTGATTTTTTTCAAATAAAAAAAAAATATATATATATATATATATATATATATATATATATGCTTAATGTATATTTGACTTGAAAGGTTCATTTTTTAAAAACTTCTCATGGCACATGTCTTTATTTATACCATGTTTTATTAGTACTGATTTACTGTTTTAAAGTACAGTGTATTGAATTCTATAATATCAGTCCTTAGATACTGCTAATTATTATATCAAAATACTATTTGTTATGTGTTATGGTTTGAATGAGACTGTCCTCCATAGGCTTTAAGCATTCGGACATTTTGTTCCCCGTTGGTGGTGCTGTTTTGGGAGGTCTTAGAAGGTGTGGCCATGATGGAGTTAGTATGTCACTGGGGACAGGTTTAGAGTGCAGTAGGAAGATTAATGTTGGAGCCTAGGCATATGAAGGAGAGGATCCCTTTGATAAGATATAAGTGATTAAGGAGAGGCCAAGAGATTTAGAATTAAACAATAAAAACTTTACCTTCAGGGCAAGACCACACCCAGCTAAGCCTCCAACTTTTGAAAGGAAAATACTGAAAAGATTTTCTTTTCCAACAAGTCAGGACAGAGAGCTGCTAAGGCCAGGCAGAGTGCAGCAGGGGCGTCCCTGCATAAAGAAGGCCCTGATAGGCCATCGTGTGAAGCTGTGAAGCCTGATTGGCTGTGGAGACCCTATGAAGACATTCTAGATGCCAGAGCTGTGAGATATTTGCCAAGGAGGGTTGCATACAGGGAATGGTACCAGCCTAAGGAAGACATGTATGTTGCATGCAAAGCTGGAAGAGCTGAGCCGTCTAAGCCCTTTGGAAGTAAAGTCCAAGAAGTCACAAATGGAGCTACTGGCCTTGGTGTTTGCCCTGCTGATTTTTGGTCTTGTTTTAGTCTGGTATTTCTTCACTATGCCTCTATTCCTCTCTTTTGAAATGGGAAAGTGTATTCAGTTCCACTGTATGTTGTGAGTATCTAATTTATCTTTTGAGTTTTACAGGAGTTTACAGTTAAGAGATTGGCCTGGGTCTCAGAAGTGACTTTGGACTGTAGACTTTTGAATACAATTGAGACTGGTAAAGACTATGGGGTCTTTTAAGGTTGGACTAAATGCATTTTGCGTTTTATATGGTAGTGAGGCTGTGGGAGCCAGGGAGTAGAATTTAGTGGTTTGAATGAGACTGTCCCCCATATGCTTCTAGTATTCAGATATTTTGTCCCCAGTTGGTGGCGCTATTTTTGGAGATCTAAGAAGGTGTGGCCATGCTGGAGGAAGTATGTCACTGGGGGCAGGCTTAGTACATTCAACAAGCCTTGAAGTTTCCAGTGTCTCTCTCTCGGCTTCCTGTGCTCATTGGGAGATGTGACCCTTGGCTTTCTGCTCCAGCTCTTCCCACCATGCCTTCCACCACAATGGACTCTATTTCCATGGAACCATCAATCATAAGCTCAAATAAACTCTTCCTTTTATAAATTCCCTTATTCATGGTGGTTTTATCACAACAACAGAAAAGTGACTAATACACTATGGTCAAATATTATTTTGTAAATTTTCGTATAGTTTTCAAAACTAAAACTTAAATTTCCATGATAACCCTTGAATGAATCGGAATAGTATTCTGAAGAGTTGTGTCTTTCTTGTCATTTTATCATAAGCTGAAGTTCAAGAGATATACATTGTAATAATAGTCCAACATTGTAGTTTTTATTTAATACATTTAGAGAAGATGCAGACTGTGAATGGAACCAGGCAAACTGGATGTTATTATATTATACTGCACTTAGAATACTCTAAGAACATTAAAGCAACTAAGATGAGCTCTTCTGAACTACTAGGAATCTCTGATATATATATATATATAATATATATAGATATATATATATATATATATATATATATATATCGGAAATACATATTATATATGTAAGTTCCACTCATTCGTGACATCATGAACGTATAAAAACATGAGCCCATTAAAGTCTTCAAATACTATGGTTGTAACTAAACTTTCTCTTTTTCTACCCAATAAAAGCTACAGCACCAGCTGGAAGTGGTGGCACATACTTGTAATCCCAACACTTAGGAGGCAGAAGCCTGGCCTACACAATGAGTTTCAAGAGAGATAGGGCAATAGGGAGTCAAAAAGACCAAACAACAACAACAACAACAACAAAAAAGCTGCAGAAGCAATAAAATAAATGAAGCACTCAAAAGATGGAGTAAAGACCTGAACAGAGAATTCACCAGTGAGGAAAAAAAGATATCTGAGAAACATCTTAAAAAGTGTTCAACATGGTTAATAATTAAGGAAATGCAAATTAAAACCACTCTAGGATATGATCTCACTCCAATAAGACTGGCTGAGATAAATTCTGGAGACGTTGTGGGAAAGGGGAACACTCATCCACTGCTGGTGGGAACATACAACCAGTATGGAAAGCAGTGTAGAGAACCCTTAAAAGACTCAAAATGAGCCTACCACCTGACCGAGTCACACCACTCCTGGGTATACACTCACAAGAATCATCCTATTGCAGAGAAACATGCACAACCATGTTTATTGCAACTCTCTTCACAATAGTGAAGATCTGGAAGCAACCCAAGTGTCTCTCAGTCAACCAGAGGATAAAGAAAACGTGGTATATCTACACAATGGAGTATATGCAGCAGTAAAAATAAAAGGTGACATCATGAAATTTGCAGGTAAATGGATGGAACTAGAAGACATTATGCTGTTAAGTAATACATTTCCACAAAAACAAATGATGTATGGTGTCCCTCATTTGTGGATCCTAGCAACAAACGCCTGTTTGTAAGGGAAACTGGCTGTTTATCTGGTGTGTGTAATATAATACCTGATGTTGCTCATCAACTTCCCATGTAATGTAGGAATGTAAATTTATATTTTTTCTTTACCTGCATACAACTCTACTGTCAAAATGTGAATTTTTAAACACGTTTTGGAATTAATTATAGGTTATTTTCACATGTCATAATTTTGGTATGCGTTTGACATGCATATATGCATATTTGGAAGCAATACATATTGAAAGGAACAACAACAACAACAACAAAATACCTGGTCAAAGAACCAAATGAAACAGTAAACTTCTCCCCAAAACAGTAAACTTCCACATGGAAGACATTAAAAAAAAAAAAGCACTAGGGAAAAGATGCAAAACATGTATGGCAGAAGGCATGAACTCTGATGGGATGGAAGGCACAGAAGGAGTACACATTTTATTAAGAAATGTGTATTGAGCCGGGCATGGTGGTGCATGCCTTTAATCCCAGCACTCGGGAGGCAGAGGAAGGTGGATCTTTGTGAGTTCAAGGCCAGCCTGGTCTACAGAGTGAGATCCAGGAGACTTGGGGCTATAGGGAGACCCTGTCTCGAAAAGACCACAAAAAATAAAAATAAATGTGTATCAAAGGCACAAAGGTTCAATAAAAAATAAAAATAAATTTAAAAAAGCTACGGCTATGGCAGGTTATTTCAAGAGTACTGGTCATTTATCTATTTTTCTTCATGTTGTTCCCTGGCCTTTCTATGATTCTTCTATGTTCAACTACATGTTTATGAGAATGCTTATTTGTCACATTGTAGCATTTATCATAGGGAAAATTCTGATAAATTTTATTTAATATATTATTAATACAATAATTTATTAAATTTTCAATGAACTCTAAACTTCTACCAATATCACTCCAATATAATTCCTTTTATGGCACAGAGCTTAGATCTGAGGATTTCACCAGGGTCTGGGCGTTTCAGCCAGGCAGATTGTTGTATAATTGAAGCATTGGCTTGTATGGCTGTGGGGCCAGAGTCGCCCAGCTAGCTGGTATAAAGGTGGGCCTGTTGCTACTGGGGAACTTGAGTGCACAGAGCTTAGTTCAGGGGATTTTGCCGGACCACCTGAAGTGCAGCATATTGAGCCACTCACCCTCCACCCCCTCTCAACTGGAATTGGGGAGGGAGTGTCCAAGTGGAACCACAGTAGTGTTTCTGGGGTACAAGCCAATAAATGAAACAGTGAACCTGAGACAACTCCAGTCCCGCAACACCAAGCCCTACAAACAACCTAGAGGAACTGGCTGGCAGGAAACAGAGTGAGCACATTGCTCCACAGGGTACCAACTGGGTTGTAACCTACCCAGTTTTTGGAGAACCTTCAGAACAGAAAGGGTAGAGTGAGTTAAACTTCCAATATATAAACAAAATTTAAAGCCAGAAAACTAGATAAGTCAATGATCCATAAACAAGAAGAAAACAGTGGGGGCTGGAGAGATAGCCTAGCGGTTAAGAGTGCCTACCACTCTTACAGAGGACCTGGGTTCAATCCCCAGCACCCACATGGTAGCCAAGAACCGTTTGTAATTCCAATTCCAGGACAACTCCAGTTCCAGGGGAATCCGACACCTTCTTCTGACCTCCGCAGCACTGCACGACATGGATGCACAAACCTGCATGCAGACAGTACATTGATACACATACAAAAATAAATAAAAAATTTAAAAATGTATCTATTTAAAGAAGAAAACAATGAAGGCATGTGAAAACAGCAAGCAAATTCAGCTTTCGACATAGTGAAAAAATATTTAAGCTTCGCAACAGAATAGTAAAAAAAAAATGCCAAAATCACAAAAAAAGATCAACATGGCAAAAGCACCGAATAATTCCACACCAAAGTCTACCACCCTATAGAAGATACCTACAATGAGCTCTCTCTACAGGTACCTTAGGACACAGATCTTAGAAGACCAATCACAGACATATTCGAAGAAATCAAAGAATATAAAGAACAAGTCAGATAACTAAGGAGAAAGAATGAAAACCTAAAGAATGACCTAGAAGGAAAGAATGACAAACTGGAAAAAACTAAAGGGAGAACATAACAATCTGCAGAAAGAACTAGAGGGAGAGATTGACAAACTCTGGAAGGAAGTGGAATCATTGAAAATATCCCATGCTGAAATAAAAAAGGAAACCAAGTAGTGAAGCAAGGAGCTACAAAGAAGACATTGAAAAGCTTCAAAAAATATGGAAATACTAAAGAAATCACAGGATGAAATGAAAAAGGAAATAAAACACTCATCCATCAAGAGGAAAGGATGGGAAAAAGCCTCAGAAGTAGAATGGAGGAAGCAGAAAAAAGAATATCAGACCTGGAAGATAACAAAGAACAACTAAAAAGCTCAAGTAAAAGATTATGAAAAATTTAAAAATATACGAAAGTGGAACAGCCAGGAAATGTGGGACACTATGAAAAGAACAAACCTCTGCATCATAAGGATAGAGGAAGGAGAAGAATCCCAAGAGAATGGTATTGATAAGATCTTCAACAGGATAATAGATGAAAATTTCCCCAAACTAGAAAAAGACAACCATACAAATAAAAGAGAAGCACATGGAACTCCAAATAGACAAGATCAAAAAAGAAACTCCCTATGGCATATCATAGTTAAAACACTAGACCCCAAAATCAAAGACAAAATTCTGAAATCCACAAGAGAAAAACAACAGGTTACATATAAGGGGAAAGCCATCAGAATTTCAGCTGACTTTTCAGTGCAAACTATGAAAGCCAGAAGAATATGGACCAAAGTATTCCCAGTGATAAATTACTATAGATGCCAACCCAGGTTACCATACACAGCAAAAATGTTGATTGTAGTTGAAGAAGAAAGAAACATTTTGCATGACATAAATATTGCATGACAGAATACATGTCTGGAAAACCAACCCTTCAGAGAATACTTGAAATAATTCAAAGGACAGAGGAGAGGCACCTATAAAGAGAAATTAATAAAAGCATAACTGCAGAAGTAGAAACCTAGACCAAAAATGAAAATGGATAATAAGGTGAAAGTAAGCAACACACATCATTCAATTATAACATTAAATATTAATGGACTAAACTCCCCAATCAAAAGACATAGTCTGGGAAGATGGATTAGGAAACAGAACCCAACTATATGTTGTTTACAATAAACCAATGTCACTCTCTAGGATAGGCACCAGCACAAGGTGAAAGGATGGAAAAAATATATCCCTACCAAAAAGCAAGCAGAAGTTGCTATTTTAATACCAGACAAAATAGACTTCCATGTAAAAGTAATCAGAAGAGACAAATAGAGCCAATAAATCTTTATCGAAGTGACAATTAACCATGAAGATTTATATATATATATATATATAGATATATATATATGTGTGTGTGTGTGTGTGTGTGTGTGTAGGAATTGGTTTCTCTGCTACATCTTGCAAAAAAGGAATTCTGTTTTATTTTTTTAAACCCATAACCAGAGGATACTGAGCAATACAAGGGAGATAGAAGAGAGAAAGACTTTGTTTTACAGATGCTAATTTTGTAATATTATTTTTATGAGGCCAAATACCTACAAATATCTATATTGTTTGTGTTTGTTTGTTAGTTATAAATCTGCTGAAATTCTGTATCATGCCCAATTTACTTGGAGACATAGCTCCACTTGAACATCCCCCCATTAGGAATATTGTTTTTCTGCCAGAACTGTAGGAGGTATGTGCATCTACTCCAGTCTATGATCTGAGACTATTAATTTTGCTATGATATATGGAGAAGCCATGAACGGGGCTGTTATTGAGAATCATAAAATATTTTGTGCAGTAGTTTAAATATTTCATGCAATACCCCCCAATTGAAAAAAAAACTGAGTTACAAAAGACATCTATTACCAGTTCCCCTAGGTATATTTTATATCTTTGCTTTCTAAATTTATTACCATTATTTAGTATGATCCTCCTTGTGGCTTCTTTGAGCAGTTTATACACATGAGATTTTCTTTGCTTCAAGTGGGTAATCAGTGTACATGTGAATAAAACAGTAGAGTTTGTCACTCTAATGATGACCATATTTTAAAATGTACATATATTTAAAAAATAATTAATTTGTATTCATCATTCTAAGAAAGACACATGTATTTCTTTCTTTTAATGTTTGATGAATGAATTGCTAAGGAACATGCTGTCATAATAATATTATTGTTACAGTTGTTTGATTTTTGACTATGGGAACAAGAAGTTGTTTCAAATTCATTAGTCTTATGTAAACATTATTATAATTATTTCAATAAAACTCATCTTGTTAATTTAATAATAAACTTTATGTTATCCTCATATTTAAAATTACTACTCAGAGCTGTATTGATATGTCAGTAGGTAAAACACTTCCTGCATAAGTGTGAGGAACACCCACATAAACCCTGGACACGCTTGGTGGCCCATGTGTAAAGTAAGCCCAGCATATAAGAGGCAGAGAGAAGTGATCCATAGAGCAAGGTGGCTAGCTAGACAATCTGAATCTCTGAGCTTCAGGATGAAGAAGAGACTCCGCCTCAGTAAATAAAGTAGAAATTAATCCAGGAAGAATTCCAATGCCAAACTTTCTTCTCAACATTAATGCACACACACACACACACACATTCACAAACACAGATACACACAAATGCACACGCACACACACATAGTGCCCATATATTTAAAAATTCAGATCTTAGCCTTATATATATTCATATTTTTTCACATACAACGCAAATGAGAGAAGGTGACTCCCACCTTTATGTCGAGACATTACAAAGTTAGGTTGTCCAAATTTAATAACATCTTACATAAATTCATAATTCTATGGCATTTGCATTTTGAGCCTTCTGAAATTTTTGGGTAATTTATTCTACTCTTATTTTTGGCACTTTCAATACATTTTAGCTATTTTTGGCTTTATTTAACTAACATATGGATGAATGTTTTCTATGTTCACTAGAAAGATTTTACATTTTATTTTAGATTCATTATTGATTTTACATTTACATCATCTTTTAATTTTGTTTAGACTTCATAATAAATTGTTTAGATTGCATTTGATTGGTATAACCCATAAATCTTATCTGAATCTAGTAAGCAACTTAAGACCACCTGTGATCTGATTAGATATCAACAACCTGCTTCTCTTCTAGCTGCCTATGACAGGGAACAACTATAATTATGATTATTGATGAGGTAAAGTCTTAGTGAATTGTTAAGGAAATTTTAGGTGTTAAGAGGAGACTTGGTGAAGCTATTTCTTGTAGAAGTTTGTAAATAAGTAATGTCTAGAAATGTGGTGATAAATGAACTATAATATAGGTGATAGACAGACAGATAGATAAAAACCTTTAAACCCTACATTTTCACTAAGACACTCATCTTCCAAGAGGAATCGTGTTTTCCTGGAGCAATACCTCTACTTTTAAATTCCACAAAAGCTGTTTGTGAATTTGATTGCAAACTCAAGGAACTGATTGCCAGTAGGCATCATCATTCTTACTGTCATCGAAGTGGTATTGTACCATTCTTATCTATAGAAGAATTCTATGTGGTTAAATTGTGGCTGCCTGATTATGGGGAAACAGTTATCTTAGGTTTATAAATTCTGACTTCTGAATAGAAACAGGAGGAGCCAGTAGTGAACCTCAGTGCTACTAACTCTGATAGTAGGGTAACTTCAAATTTTAATTTCAGTATACCTCGACTGTATGAACTTCAAAATATGTACACGACTTAGGCCAATCTCAGTTTTCTGTTCTGAAAAATGGATGGACTATTCTGGCATCTACGCAATGGATCACAGGAAACAGGTGAGCTAATGGTTTTAGGAAACTAGGTAGAGGCTAGTGAGATATTTCAGAGTAAGTGTACTTTCCACTAAGTCTGAGGTTGATCCCTGAAATCACATGGTAGAAGGAGAGAATCCACTCTTGAAATTTGTCCTTTGACCATCACATATGCACAACTTTCTGCCAATATATGAATAATTTTAAAAATCCAAAGTACTCAGATAATATTGAATAAAACTAGGATTCGGGGCACACCATCTGACATTTGTCACTCCAAAATATATTTCTTTGGCATACTTTGGGCTCATTATTTTAGATAAACTGCAGACACTGAAACACATTTATATACGTTACCCTTTAGACCAAGAAATTCACATCTATATAATAAAATTTCATTAGTAAAAGGAAGACATCTTCTACAGAAAACTTTGGATACCCAGGATTGTGGGTAACCCACTGAGATTTGTGGCAGGGCCCACTTAATCCCAGGAAGACCCATGTGGAAAGCACGTACAGGAAAGCACTCCACGTGGATGCATGTTGAGGTTCAAATGCAGAGAGAGCCTTTATTCCAAGATGTCTGCTTAAATATCCATCATGACTCAATCAATTCTCAGGGCCGAATCCTAAACCTTTTCATCACTACACCCAACACCATGGGTGTTGCCAAGGAGGTATCATTAGCTTAGAATGCTACCCATCTTAACTAAGTTTTCCCACATCTCACCCTTTTAATTTTATTTTCTTAATTTTTTCTGAGAGGCAGGAGAGCCCATGGGTGACGCTAACAACACAAAGGAACCTGAGTTTTGAATAGCCAGCTGCTCAGGCCTGTTTTAAGTGCTAGGCAATGGTGGGCAGGTCAGACCTGAAACTTTATTTTCACACTAAGGCCAATTCATATCCAAAAATCCCAACCATGAAATAAACTAATTGTCAAGCATAAGCAATGAATGTAAGTAACATTCATGTAAAACCAATTAACAAGTATCTATGTCCAAATTTTGAACAACCCAAGGTTCCCATAGTTCAATTGGAGAAGCTTGTATGCACAAGCATGTTGATCAAATAAGAGCCCAGTCTATATTGCTGTAATCTCACCATTCACCCCAATCTCTCCACAACCCTTACACTCTACCACACCTCCTCTTCTGCAATTTGTTCCCTAGGCTTTGGGAAAAGGGTGAGAAGCAAAACAGTCTATTTCCTCTGGAGATGTCATTTTGGATTCTAGTCTGTTCAGGTTGTTTCCCTTCAAGATTTACAGCTTATCCCGGGGTACCTTTCTAATCCTACTAACAAAGCACAAGCAATTATATGTGCAGGCACTTAAACAATACTAATTATTATGGCAAGCTAAGGTATGAACACAGACACAGATGTTTGGGTGGTATGCTAATCCATAAACTGTGGTTTCTCTATAAAAGGTGACAAGTTCTTACTGTGGCTTGTATCATCTCCTAACCACTAGAGGACGTAAGCTTGTGGCATCAGCCATGAATTATTCCTCCAAGGAGAGAGCTAATAGCCAATTAGATTTGGGATATACACATGACTGCCACTGTTGCACAGTATCTCCAGGCAGTTGAGGTGTAGTGACACTGACAGAGGAGTCTTGCTTGACTCAAGGAGACCAATATTTTGCTCTATTGCTTTAATGGCCTTTGGTAATGCTCTCTGGCATTTCAGAGGCCAACTATGTACATAGCAAGGGTATGTACATAGCAAGTGACATCTCGAAACATTTTTCCATGCTTACACCAGGTCTTCAACAGACAACAGGGACTTACTGCCTTTCTCCTTGCAGATATCCCACTTTTATAGGCAAAAGCCTTTATAATTTTGGGGGCTTGGATCCCCTCGCCAACATCTCCTTGGCAGAATAATCCATTGCTGATATCAGAGCTCTCCTGTATTAATATATTTTTCTTAATTACACTGCTTATAAAGACTTTACTATTATATTTGGCTCTAAATAGAGAATTATCCTTTCACAATTCCTATGTCTAGCAGTCAATTAAAAAGGTTAGTTATACCTGTTTTATAAGAAATTAGCACTATAACAGTTGGCTCTACTCTATAGCTAGGGAATGACTTCATTACCATCATGTTTTTCTTTTTCCTATAAAGGGGACAGGTAGGAAGGTTTCTCAGCATCTGGAAGGTAAACTTCATTAGGGAACATTATAAACAGTTATCCCAAATAGAATTCAGAAAGATGCTCAGTGTCTGTGACTCAGGCAATCTGAGGATCTTTTTTCTTTAATGTTCAGATGGGTCAGCCTCTCTGCTGGCATTTCCCAGTCCATCCTGCACAGCCAAAAGTTGTACGTTTCCAGGCATTTAGGTTGGTGGTTTTACCTGTGGGAATGAACATACAAATCTCCTCCCATTGTTAGTTTCAAGACTTCAAAATTGAAAATTTATCAAAAGGTTTGGAATAGAGAAGGAATATTATACCACCTCCCTCTTTTTGTTTTTTTAAATTTTTATGTTTTGACCTATAGATACCTAAGTTGTATTACACATACCTATAAACAGGAACCAAGGCATAAGTTTTCATCAAATTCACCCAAATTGTTTTTCATTGACTGTATGCTACATATTTGGGGAGTGAACTTAAACTTAATTTCTTTAAATTGTTCTACAAGTAATGGAAAAATGTTACAAGGTGCAGCACAGTCCTGCTAAGGGAAGGGGGACACACAGTGCCCAATTTGTGGACATTGTGGGGAACTGGCCTCATTGCGTAGAAGTCAGTTGGTCACTCCTGTGACCTGACCGAAGAGGTAACTTCCTACTCAGGTCCTTAGCCTGGGACAATGAGACACGTTTCCCAGTCTTGGCCATGACTTTCCACCTGTCCAAGTCCAGGACAGGAATTTCACACCAGCTTCCCAGGTTCGTGGTCCACAAAGGAAGCCTTTTTCCAACCAACTGGTCACTCAAATGAAATGTGGGCTTCAACACCAGCTACCCACTGGTCATCTAAACGAAATTCAGGCTTGTCTTAGCCTGTAAGCTTGCAAAAAAATTTAAAGAAATGGCAGCCACGAATTCCTCAATGATGTTAATGGGAATTCACATTTTTTTATTTTTTTAAATTTTAAATTTTTATACTTTTTATTTTTTATTCCCAAATGCCCCAAAACTTATTAACACTTCAATAGAATGAAAACCTGGTGTATCTTTGTTTTAGATGTTGAAAGGGCATAACCAGTAATGGTAAGAGAAGAAAGCCATATTGTTTGATGTTCAATGAGAAACATGAAATTTTTATAATTTGTTGTAGGGTTATTTTTACATAATTAGAATAAATGTCCTGGTAATGCATGAAACAGCTGAGATCCATATGCCCCCTCTTAGGCCCGTTTCCAACCATTTTCCTTTAATGAACTATCTCTAAAGTTTACTCCTATCCTTTCCCTATCCTGTCCCTTCTGGTTAATTTCTCCTAAGCTGTCCCTCTGCTAAGCCTAACTGTCCCTATGCTATTTACAAATCTAAAGATTGAGGATTTCCAAAAGTAGACAGGCCGAAGTTCTTTGTAGTCTTGGATCAATCCATCTTGTCTTATTATTAAGGACTTTGGAATAATAGTAATAATCATCCATAATCACAACACTAATGACAATTATAACCATTATTAATTATTGTTAATTATTTATAAATATAATTTACCATTATTAGTCACAACAATCATTAATACTTATTATGAATAATAATTGTCAATAATAATAGCCAACAACAATTAACAATTTATCATTAGACTGAATTTTTATCAATTATTATTAATAATAAACAATTTATCATTAAACTGAATAATATGCATACTATAAACCCAACTAAAAATTGTTAACACTAAGGGGTATAAAACAAACATTTTTTATGAATTGAATCTATTTTTGTTTATAGTCAGCTAATTAGATTTAAACCTGTAGGACTATAATGAATTAAAAATGGGAACTCCCATTCACTCACAAATACACACAGCCTGAAGATGGGCTTAAAGAAACGTAAAACAGTTTTATTCAAAAATTTCTCATTTAAATTGAAACAAAATATCAACTCATATTGTTAAAGAGACTTTTACCAATAGTCCTTAAAAAAAGACAATTTATCAGAGCAAGTTTGTTTTGTTAGAACTCCAAGCCTGTAAATTTTCCTAGAAATCCATCTATCTTGTTTCCAACATGCTGAAATCAAAAGAATGTTTGATTAAAATCAAAATTTAAAGGGCATGATTTAGATACCATGTGCTCAGTCCACAAGCTGCTATGCATGCACAGCAGGCAGGCTTATGGCGCCAGGCCAGAGCTCAGATCACGTGAGATCAAGAATTCTGTGAGAAGAGATTTTTAAGGTGAAACACATTTTAAAAAGAGCAAGATAAAGTTAAATCAACCAATTAATTTTAATCGTGTACATATATTTACCCAAAATATATCTAGGGTACCTGGGGGTTAAGTAAAAATATTACACTTTAAGTTAAGCATGCTGAAATGGATTTGAATTACTGTTAGCTAAATTCCAACCTTGGATCTACAAATAGCCAGCAGGTTTTAGGTAAGAAGAGTTAGATTTAGAAAAAAACCCACAAGAAGACAAGAGAGCAACACACTTTATCGAAAAACAGATTTTGTAAACAAAATTTAAGAGAAAAATGGCCAAGGCTTGAAATTATCTGGAAAAGAATGCTCTTGGAAGAGGGTGGTTCCTGTGAAAGGCCTTAATTTGCAACAGAAAGAAATGGGCTCAGGTCAAGGAGAGCTACCAGGAGAAAATTTACATATGAACAAGTTAAGATTGGAAGGGAACTTGAGGAGCCTGAGGAGCCGGTTCCTCACAGCAGGAGATGAAGTCTTTCTTTGGGGGGGGGGGGTGGAATTTAAAACCAGAAAGTTTTTCAGACCTGTAGAATTATGAAAAATGGTTTTAAGGTCAAGCATAGCTGCTCAGCCTTAATATTAAATTCAGCCTTGAGGTCACTGGCTTTTATAGCCTGCAGGAGTGACCATGTCTGGAAGGCATTGGGTGCTCCCTCTGAACCAAATTAGAGCCAGGCTGCTCTCCTCCATGTGTATAAAGCCACATGCCCTCAGACCACTGTCCCATCCACCAAAACCAGCAGGAAAGATGGCTCCACTACAACAGATAGATATCAGGAGAGAGAGGAGAAAGAGAAGAAAAAGGCAAGATTTAGGGGTATGCATACCTAAGTTGTCAAGGTTTCCTCCTGCCCCACATAAATTCATTGGCACAACAGGTCATAGATTCCTTTTCCTTACTCTAACATAACTGCCTCTACCATTACTCAATTGCCCAGTTCCTTTATACCTTCCTTTAGTTTAAGATGTTATATGAATTTCAGTCACATTCTCTTCTTCGCATTGTTAATATTTCCATATATATGCGAATAATTAAGGTATTTTTGTAATGTTGATCTTTTATTTCAATTAGTTGACAGCTGACCCTAAGAACCTAGGAGGAAGTACTAAGCTGTTTTTTTCCTCTACTTTACAATAGGCATTG
The DNA here is from genome assembly GCA_009823505.1 of Rhizomys pruinosus. NCBI lineage: Eukaryota > Metazoa > Chordata > Mammalia > Rodentia > Spalacidae > Rhizomys > Rhizomys pruinosus. Next base: position 472,416 of record VZQC01003469.1, on the reverse strand, counting down.
CAAAATGCTTTTGAGAGCAATAAAATTGACCTACTTACTGATAACTGACTTAGTTAACATAGAAAGTTTAGTAAGACAAAATATTAGCAGACAATGTAAGCAATTACACCTACCACACCAAATAAATATTCCCATGACTTAAAATAAAAATTCAAGACTTACAATAGCCTTTTTGTATTTTTGGAAGAAAATATTTAATACTAGTTCATCTTTAAAAAATAATAACGGGTATCTTCTGATTACAGGGCTCTAGGTGGCAGATTAAAAAGTTGAATTCTGAATACAAAATAGCTTGAAAGGAGAAAGTGATTATTCAAAGTATGGACATATGAGCAAACTTGATGAAGTATCAAGCTAGATGATCAAGGAAATTAAAATGTGCATTAAAAACATCACCCATCAGCAGGTATGGCAAGAGGATCTGAAGGCTCAAGGTTTACCCTTAGTTACAGAGGGATTTCAGGGCCAGACTTCCAAACTTAGTGAGACTCTGGCTCAAAATGAAAAGTAAAGAGAGAGCCAGGGATATTTATCACAGTGTTTGAGCACGTGTTGCACACATGATAGCCAAGGTTCTATTCCTAGCACTCCCCCCACCTAAAAAATAATCTCTAAGAGTAAAAGCTAATTTAGAGTTTGTTACAGAATTCCTTAAAATAAAATCCCTCTAAGCTTGGAGGGTGGCTCAGTAGTTATGAGTGATTCTTTTGAATGAGCGTGAAGACCTGAGTTCAGAACCCAGAACCGCAGGAAATCAAGTTATATTTTGTAAACATTCCTTTCACCTCAGCACTAGGAGGGGTTAGAGACGTGTGAAATAATAAGGTTTGCTCTTCTAAATCCTAGCTTCAGGTTCAGTGGCAAACACTGTCAGAAGGGAAATTAAAGCGAGAGTAGTTCTAGAGCTGATATCCCGCATGTACTCTTTTTTTTTTTTTTTTTTTAGTTATATTTAGTTTTGTATGTTGTACTGAATGTACTGTCTGGCATGCAGTTGTGCACCTGTGTCGGGCAGAATGCCGGGAGGTCAGAAGGGGTCTCGGATTCCCTGGAAACGTGAGGTTCTCCTTGGAATTGGAGTTACAGACGTTCTTTCCGCCACTGGGTGGGTTGCTGGGGATCGAACTCGGTCCTCTGTTTGAAGAGCAGTGCTTTCTACTGAGCACCGTGCTATCTCTCCAGCCCCTCCCCCCCCCCGATGTACTCTTATGGTCTCTGGACACAGAGGCTCATGCACCTTACTTCCCTCCAACATATGAGTACATGCATAACACACACACACACACACAACATTCAAATTATGAAAATTGCTAGTAGGTGGCCATAGCCAAAGACAGCATCAATTTTGTTATGTAATTTGTCACATCTCAATGAAATGAATGTATAGTAATGAAATAAATCTCTAGTTTATATAGATCAGTAGTGCATTCTTTTCTGTCTGGTTTCTGAAAGCAGTTAGGATAAACATTATTTACTGTGCAAATAAAAGTTCTATTTTTAATTAAATGCTTAAATAAACTTTAATTTACTTGGCTTGGCTTTTGAATTTCCCCCAAACACCGAACTAATTTTATCAATACATAGAACCTCCAACTACAAATTGGAGCCTTAAATTTTCAGTAGAAAAAATGTCTCTGCTTGCTTCATTTCATTACTAGGGTGTGGAAGATCAGGTTATTTATGAAAAAATGTTTTTAATGTGTTGAAATAATATGAAAAATAGGTGTTGATATATTCACTGACAGCATTTAATGTAGTACTGGTCAAGTAAAATTATTTTATTTATAAACATATCTAACTAAATGAAGTAAAGTGTCCCAGAGAGAGTAGAGATAGGGTAATATCATTCTGAAGCATTCATATTTTTAGAATGTTCACCATTTTTATACTCTGAGGTATCTGGATTTTAAAATTGCAAGGTCAAGGTGACAGTTTAGTGGTTTAATATAATAAATACAAGCTATTTATATGTACATTAAACCTTTGTGCACTTATGCAATACTACTATGTGAACAGCAAACTCCATATGCTTAGAAAATACATAGCTGGTAATTGTGCAAGTGCACTGATTTATTGCATTTAGTTTGGCAAAATGAGACATAGCCTTGATGTTTTATTATCATTTTAAAAGACAATTGCCAGGCTGGAGAGATGGCCTAGTGGTTAAGAGCACCGACTGCTCTTGCAGAGGACCCGGGTTCGATACCCAGCACACACATGGTGGCTGAGAGCCATCTTTAAGTCCAGTCCCAGGGGATTCCGACACCCTCTTCCAACCTCCGTGGCATTGCACAACACAGGTGCACCACTGCAGACAGTACATTCATACACGTAAAAAAATAAATAAAAAATTAAAAAAGACAATTGCTAAGAAGCCACTTTTTAAAAAGAATATGTTCACTAACATAGACAGTTCCAAAGTTGTTGTTTGGGTTTTTTTTTTTTTTTTTTTTTTTTTTGTTTTTTTGAGACAGGGTCTACTCTACCTAGAGCTGGCCTGGAACTCACTATAGACACCAGACTTGCCTTGATCCCTGAGAGATACACCTCTGCCTCCTGAGTACTGGGATTACAGATGTGGCATTAGTAATTAAAGAAGAGGTCAGGATATTGAGAAGGACTGAGGGGATTTGGGAGAGTTTTCGAGGAAGAAGGAGGCAGAGGGGTGGAAATAATGTAAATACAAAACTCTTGTATGAAAATCAAAATAATATCCCATAAAAATATTTCAAAAGATACTATTTCATGCCTAGTCATGGTGACACATTCCTATAATCCTAGTACTTAGTAGGTAGAGGGCAGGAAGATTGCCAGCCTGAAACTACATTAACATATTGAAGAAATATGGGTAATATAACTTCTTCAACAAAGGGGAAAAAGTAAGCTAATGTGATTATATAGACAAAATGTAATTTAGCAATGCATCAAAAGTTGTTTTGCATTTCTGAAGTCCAATAGGTTGTCGATGTGTTCTGCCTTGAAGCAGAGCAAATCAGCAAGCCTATGTAACAGACTCTTTTTTCTTCTTTTTAAAATATTTTTTATTATTTTTATTGAATTTTTATGTGTTTCATACATAATTTTCAGTCATTCTTAATCACCATTATACCTGCTTCTCCCTTGGCACCCTCTCTCAGCACACCACTCCCAAAGCGTCCACATCTTCTGTCATTGGTGGTAGAGTCTGTTCTGCCAAATTACTCTCTGAGGTTAACCCCTCAGTGCCAGCTCCTCCCCAGAGCTCTAGTCAAAAGGGCCTGAATTCCCAAATGGTGATAATTAGGAGTCTACAGAGTGTAGTTCCCTGGACAGGCTGCCTAAATTCAGCTTCACCCATCCAGGGATAGGGAAAATTCCTGAAGAAGGGGCAGGAAGATTGTAAGAGTCAGAGAGGTGATGCTAGACCAAACGGAAATGAATCCTACAAGCTCCTGGGACCCAGTTAATATGAACCTACAGCATTGGTATCATCCTGCACAAGACCCATGCTGTCTCAGGTGGACAAAAACCCAGCATAGAACTGCAGTAATAGACTATCTTTTAGCTAGTGGTTGGCACTTCTACCTGAAGTAAAGTCAAAATGATTCTGCCCAATACTACCACTTGATCGACAAACTATTCCCTCCTGAGAAAAGTGTGTCATAATGATGTGAGTCAGAAGTTGAAGAGTAATGAGAAATAATCCATAAAAATGAATGGGTCACCTATATTAGCAAATTGCACTATGATCAGCAGAGAAAAATAAGACAACAAACATTCTACCCAAATAGCCATTTAAGAATACACATGTATATTGATATCTAGTTCCCCACAGACATCAATGATTGTTCATGACAATATGAGTCAAATAGCTCACTTTTTCCTCAAGGATGTATCAGAACGAGAAGATAATGTGTAAAAAAGAGTGCACAGGTAAATAGGACTAGCCCAATGTCTCTTCCTACCAGGCATGCCTAGCTGCTCTGTTAGCTTTCTACTGTATTACCATAAATTTCATGATTAAAACAACACAAATTTATAGGTTCAACTTTTTGTAGGCTGAACTTCCAGAAATAGCCTGGGTAAATTAGTTCTTCTGTAAGGACACTTAAAACCTGAAAGTGGATGGCCAGAGTTTCCTTCTGGAAACTAGAAAAGAATCCAGTAGAATGAGTCATAGTGATGACTGACTTCCATTGTATGTGGCTATTACATAAGGACCTCATCACCTTTCTAGCTCTGACTTGAAAGTAATTTTAAGGTGCTGGAGAGATGGTCTAGAGGTTAAGAGCACCAACTGCTCTTGCAGAGGACCCGGGTTCAATCCCCAGCACCCACATGGCAGCTGAGAACTGTCTGTAACTCCAGTTCCAGGGGAATCTGATACCTTCTGACCTCCGCGGCATTGCATGACACGGGTGCACAAACCTGCATGCAGACAGTACATTCATACACATATGAAAATAAATAAGAAAAATAAAAAAAAAATTAAAAGAAGAAAGTAATTTTCAGTTTCTTGAGGTTTCTGGTATTTGCTAGTTATTTCTGTTCATTAATGTTTGTTAAAAACAACTAAGACCATCTTTCTCATACTTAGCATAACTCTAACTTTTCTTGTAGCACATTTGTTTCAATATATCTCACTATGTATTATAGTCCTCTTTGCTTGAAGGGGACCCTGTGATAACAGTGGACCATCCTCAATAACCTAGGAACTATTATTTATGATTAAGTGATTAGCAGCCATAATTTCATATGTAAAGTCTCTCTACCACAGAGTTACTGTTAAATTAAATCATTAGGAGACAGGATTGTTTAGGGAACATTTTATAAACACAATTTCTTCCAATTTACCTAGATGTAACATAACATAGTGAGAAAACACATTTATATAAAACTGAAACAGAAGCTTCAAATAGTGGAAAATGAGACTATTCATTCATTATCTCTGAGTAAAAATTTTTTTATATAGTTGTGAGATTTATTCAATACACTTAATGTATCTGTTCTTTAAGTTTCTGTTTTGTTTTGCTTCTTAGAAAATTGCATACTAATACATCTCAAAATGTATCTGTATATGAATTTATATCATATACTACTTTTTACGTGTGGAAAATTGTCTAACTATAAACATTACACTAAAGATGCAATGTTTAGGGTCTTAGATCTTATATAGTATCTAAAGGATTATAGTTCAGTAATTTCTTTTTGTGTCCTAAATTTGATACTTTTACTAGGTTTTAGAGCCATTTGTGTTAAGGTTAAAAGATGTGACTAACCATAGGTTGTATACACTGTGCTATAAATTTCTGAGAGAGTAATAATTCATTTGTATATTAAGTGAAAATATTTTAATGTCCAAATGAGATTCATTTATATAGTAGTACCTTGGAAGATATAAATGATATTTCGAATAGAAAATTATGTTATTGTTTTACCACAATCAGCTGTGGCTTATCAGCTGCAATGTATTTCAATTAATAGTTTTATTAAATCAGGAAAGTCTAAACAAGCTCAATCGTTCTTCCATATAAGTGAAAATGTATTCTAAATGTTTGGTGAGAATTACTAATAACATCATTTGCACTTGTGATAACTGAAAACTTTACTTTGGATACTTTAAATTTTATTTGATGAATTTGTTTCTTTATAATTTATCATCTTAGTAGTATATGGATGCAAAATTTGAGCAAAAATCATTTCCATGCTACACTTATAAAAATAACTCAACAATTTTTTAATTATGCAAAATTCATATTGAACCAAAAGCAAATTTTTCACTTCAGTGTAGTGCACATTGATTATAAAATACATATCACCCATATATTTCTGGTCTTGTTGCCTTTTGACTATCATGTCAATATATTAGGTAATGTCAAGAAATGAAATGGCTTTTTTTTTAAGAAGCTTCTAGATTGTCTCCTAAAAGTTAAATAAAATTTATTATAAACTAATATAATATTTATTTGAGTCATATTGGTTTATAATAAATTTATATTTATATATAATATTTAAATATGACTCAAATCAAATATTTAAAAATCACTAGTACATACGTTATTAAGTTGAATTCCTTTTCAATATCATTACATGGTGTTCTCAAAGCTTCTTTTGAGCATACATATGTTTCACAAATTAAATTATTCTGTGGTACACTAAATAATGTCTTTCAATCTTTCAAATACGATCAGTTCATAATCATTGGTTACAGTGAAGTGTGTCATATATGGTTAACACTTTAAAATGGGATTAATTATGGACATTTTGAGGAAAATAATGAGTCTGAACAATCTGGGAGAGTGTTACATAAAATCAGAATATTTTTATAAGAGTTACAATGACAGAGACTTGACAAATGATATAAGAAAAAGTACTGTGACTACTGAGACAGACTTTAAAGCTGCAAGCCAGGAAATCAACAGAAATTGGATGAAACAACAAAAAAATAAATTATTTTTCAGAGCCTCTGGAATGAAAGCATGGCTGCCCACACAACTTTGGGACAGCAAACATTATTTCTGACTTCTAGATCCCAAAACTATAAGAAAAATAATGCGTATTTTTTTAAACCACACAACTTAAAACAACTTAAAATAACTTGTTATATAGCAAAACTGCTATGGACCTCACTCTTGGAGAATCATGGAAGCCATTATTACAGCCCTATATTGTTGCAAGAAATGTTTTAATAAATGGCCAACTGGAAAGAAACTAAAACAATACACTCTGATTTACCTAGCCCATCAGTCCTAGCAGGGTAATTTTTAGGAAAAGGCAGAGAACTTTGGTGCTTCTAAGAACATTTCAGACGATAAAAAGGGATTCTTGCTTCCATTCATGGAGAATTATGTTCTATTTGGGGGGAATATAAGATTTCAGTGTTATTGACTACTTGGGTTGGCTTCTTTAGCTCATGTGCATTTTTGAAAACTCAGTTCCAATTTGGAACTGTCACTAGCAAAATGTTTGGAGATGATTCTTGTTATATATCTCAAAAATTTATTATTTGAGGATTTATTGCTGTTTGTACGCTCTGTAGGCTTTAGTTATTTTCAGTAGAAAATAATAAAAAAACCACACAGTATTTAATGCATATATTTAATTTTCAGAGCATTTTCAAGTTAATAAAAGAAATGAGCAGAAGAAATGTTCTGAAATTTCTTATGCCCTTCATGCCTTCACATACACACATTCTCAATGCTGCCAATATTCTGCACTAGAATGGTAATATTTATTACAATTGTAAGAGATAGATATAGCATTGTCAATCAAACTTCCTATTTATCGTCCACTATACGGCCACACCAAATACTTTCACTGCTTTCAAATACTCTTTTCCCTCCAACCTACTCCTTAGCAATCAATGGTGATGCACTATAGTTTTGCTTTTACCAGAATGTCATGCAGTCAAAATCATATGACATGTTGCCTCCTTTATTTTAATACTATTCATTTATGGTTCTTCTATGTCTTTCTAAAACATCAGAGATCAATCATTTTTTGTTTGTGTTTTATTTTATTTTTAAGAAATAGGGGTCAATTTTATTTTAAGTAAATATATCATTAATTATCAATGTATACAATTTCAAACAGTTATGAATCTTCCATTTTACAGAAGAATTAATATTGTTTTAAAAGGATTGGAACAGTGATTTGCACAGTTATTTGCAATCAACGCAACCTATATTTGTAGAAACATAACTCAGTTTAAAATATCACTGCCACAGGTGAGAATTTCCTAGTACCTTTCTGCACTGATGCCACTGAAGTAGCAGCTGCGTCAGGAAAACCTGTGATTCAGGTGGTCTTGGGAAATCCCCAATCTAAGCTCTGTGCAGTCTGAGATCAATCATTTTTACCACTTCACCGCATTCCACTGAGTAGATGTTGCTGTGATGTTTATAGAAATATGAATAAAGCTTCTGTAAATACTGTGTGTTCAGTTTTTTTTAATATGCATATATTTGGGGTTCTTCAGGGAAATATCAAGGAATGTGATATCTGGATCATATTTTAAGAGTATGTTAAATCATCTTAATAACTGCCAAATCATCTTCCCAAAGTTATCACTTTACCCTCCCTACAGCAATGAAGGATACTTCCTCATTAACATTTCAGGTCCCCAGATATATGGATTTCAGCTATTTTTAGAAGGTGTTTTAAATTTACAATTATCTGATAACATGTAACCTTGCCACATAGTTCTTTGTGGAGTATCTATTCATACTTTTTTGTCAATTTATTTTTATTGTTCAGGTTTAAGGGTTCTCTTTACATTCTAGATAATGGTCCTTTATGCTCTATGATTTATCGACACAAGGTCCACCATTCCATAGCTTGTCTTCTCATTCTTTGGTATTTAGTTTTGTAGAGGAAACGTTTTATTTATTTATTTATTTATTTATTTATTTATTTATTTATTTATTTTAATAAAAGGTAATAAGTAATGAATACAAACATTCTCCATGTAAAACCAATTTGCAAGTAGCTATACCCAAACTTATACAGCTCCAGAAACCCATTGTCCAGCTGGTGGAGCATATATGTACTATCATGTTGATCAAATAAGAGTCCAGTGTATATTGCTGTAGTTTCACAATTTACCCCAATCGCAGCCCTTACATTCTACCATGCCCCCTCTTCCACAGATTTTTCCCTAGGCTTTAGAAAAGGGACACAAGTAGGTGAGAAGCAAAGCAGTCTATTTTCTCTGGAGATGTTGTTTTGGACTCTGATCAGTTCAGGCTGTTTCCTTTCATGGGTTGGCAGTTTATCCAAGAATAACCTTTTATTCCTACTGATGAAGCACAATCAATTAGATATACAGGCATTTATAATTTTTTTTAATTTTATTTATTTTTGTATGTGTATGAATGTACTATCTGCATGCAGGTCTGTGCACCCATGTTGTGCAATGCCGCGGAGGTCAGAAGAGGGTCTCGGATTCCCCTGGAACTGGAGTTCTCCTGGAATTGGAGTTACAGACGGTTCTCAGCTGCCATGTGGGTGCTGGGGATTGAACCCGGGTCCTCTGCAAGAGCAGTTGGTGCTCTTAACCACTAAGCTATCTTTCTAGCCCCTATATACAAACATTTAAACAGTACTAATTATTATGGTAGTTTACATTGATATAGACACAGGTGTTTGTATGGTATGCTAGTCCATGGACTATAGCTTTTCTGTAAAGGCTGACAAGGTCTTACTGTGGCTTGTAACATCTCCTAACTACTAGAAGACTTAAGCTTGTGGCATCAGCTGTGAATTACTCCTCCAAGGGGAGAGCTAATAGCCAATTAGATTTGGGATATACAGACATTTGCCTGCCACTGCTGCAAAGTATTTCCAGGCAGGTGAGGTGTAGCTGATGCTGACAGAGGAGTCTTGGTTGACACAAGGAGGCTGATATTTGCTTTATTGATTTAGTGGCTTTTGGTAACACTCTCTGGCATTCCAGAGGCCAACTTTATACTTGCAAGTGTGGTCTCGATATATATTTCCCATGCTTACACCAGCTATTCGACAGCAGGGCCTTACCACCACTCTTCTTGCAGGTATCCTAGTTTGCTGGCAAAAAGCCTTTATCATTTTGGGGGCTTGGATCACCTAGCTGAAATCTCCTTGGCTGAATAATCCATTTCTGATAACAGAGCTCTCCTGTATTAATATATTTTGCTTAATTACCCACCTTACATAGATTTTAGTATTATATTTGGCTCTGAATAGGGAATTATCCTTTCACAGTTCCTATGACTATCAGTCAATTAAAGAAGGCAACTATATTGATTTTAATAAGAGGTTACCTCTATAATAGTTGGCTCTAGTTTACAGTTAGGGAATGACTTCATTACCATCATGTTTTTCTTTGTTCTGTGAAAGGGAGGTAAGGAAGTCTCTCATATTAAAACTTTGTGGCACCTGAAAGGTAAAGTTCATTAGGGCACATTATAAATAGTTGTTACAATTAGGATCCACAGAGATGTTTGATGTCTGTAGCAGTCTGAGGCTTTTCTTCCTTTTAATGTTTAGCTGGGCCAACTTTTCTGCATTAAGCTGTTTATCATTGACTGTAGGTTGTTAATTTGGAAAGGCAACTTAATTCATTTGGTTAAATTATCCTACAGGTAGAAGAAAATGTTACAAGTTGATACTGTACAACACAAACATTGTAGAGAATATTTGTACCCATTAACCCCAAAATTGTTGTTATACAAATTATAAGTGAAGCAGATGTGGACTACAATTTATATTTCCAATTAGCTTAAATGTATTACCTTTTTTATTAAAGCCTTTTATCCAATGTTGTTTAATATAGACATTTTTACTTTTACCAAGACCTAGAATAGCATATAATATGTAGACAAAGTTTGGGCAAATTTGGATACCTGTTAAACTCACATCAATCAACTATACATTAATCTAATGTAGACCCGTGCTCCCCTCCTGACCCTCCCACCCCACCAGATTCACCATTTCAGTCAGTTCTTTGTTGCAGTCTTTTCTGTTGTTGTTCTTTCCAATATGTATCACTCCCCATAGGGAATATTTACAACTGGGTTATTGGTGTTAGCATCCACAGATGAGGGATACCATTCATTGTTTTTCTGGGACTGTGTTACTTCACTTAAGATAACTTTTTCCAGTTCCATCCATTTACCTGCAAATTTCATGATGTCATCTTTCTTTACCACTGAATAGAACTCCATTGTTTAGATGTACCACATTTTCTCTATCCACTAGTCAGCTGAGGGGCATTTCGGTTGATTCCAGCTCTTCGCCATTGTGAAGAGAGCTGCAATGAACATGACTGTACATGTATCTCTGTGGTATGAAGAGTCTGGTGGATATATTCCCTGAAGTGGTATAGCTGGGTCAGGTGGTAGGCTCATTTTGAGTCTTTTAAGGTTTCTCCATACTGCTTTCCACAGTGCTTGTACAAGTTTGCATTCCCACCAGCAGTGGATGAATGTTCCCCTTTCCCCACATCCTCTCCAGCATTCAGTATCATTTGTTTTCTTGATCTTTGCCAGCCTTATTGGGGTGAGATGGTATCTCTATTTCCTCACTTGTGAAGTCTCTGCTTAGCTCTTTACTCCATCTTTTGAATGAATCATTTGTTTTCTTCTTTGTTTTTTGAATAGTTTATATATTCTGGAGGTTAATGCTCTGTCAGATGTATCAGCAGTGAAAGTTTCCTCCCACTCTGTGGGTTTTTTTCTTCACTTCCCTGAATATTTCTTTTGCTGTACATAAACTTTTGAGTTTAATAAGGTCCCACTTGTCAACTGTCGACCTTATTTCCTGAGCAGCTGCTGTCTGATTTAGAAAGTCATTTCCTACACGTATGACTTGTAAGATGCTGCCAACCTTTTCTTCTATCACCTTTAGAGTTTTGGGTTTCACATTGAGGCGTTTGATCCATTTGGAGTTAATTTTTCTACAGGGTGAGAGGTAGGGGTTTAATTTTATTTTTCTACAAGTGGTGATTCAGTTTTGCCAACACCATTTGCTGAAGTTGCTGTCTTTCCTCCACTGAGACTTTTTGGCCCCCTTGTCAAATATGAGGTGGCTGAAATTGTATGTGCTCAAGTTTGGATCTTCAGTTTTGTTCCACTGGTCTACCAGTCTATTTTTGTGCCAGTACCAGGCTGTTTTTATGACTATAGCCCTGTAGTATAGTTTGATGTCTGGTATAGAAATCCCCCCTGTATTGCTCTTTTCACTCAGGGTTGCTTTGGCTATTTGGGGTCTTTTGTTTTCCATATGAATTTAAGATTTTTTTTCCAAGCCTGTGAAGAATGTCCTTGGGATTTTAATTGGGATTGCATTGAATCTGTATATCAATTTGGGTAAAATGGACATTTTTATTATGTTAATTTTTCCAATCCATGAGCATGAGAGGTCTTTCCATCTTCTGATGTCTTCTTCAATCTCCTTCAGGAGCTTATAATTTTTGTTGTAGAGATCTTTGGTGGTTTTGGTTAGGTTTATTACTAGGTGTTTTATTGTTTTTGAGGCTATTGTGAGTGGGAAGGACTCTCTGTATTCCTTCTTCAGTTGCTTGTTGTTGGTGTAAAGAAAGGCTACTGATTTTTTTAGGTTAATTTCATAACCCACTACTTTACTGAAACTTTTAATCATTTCTAGGAGTTTTTTTGTGGAGTTTTTAGTATCCCTTAGGTAAACTATCATATTGTCTGCAAAAAGGGATAGTTTTATTTCTTCTTTTCCAATTAGTATTCCTTTAATTACCTTTTCTTGCCTTATGCACTAGCCAGTGTTTCAAGCACTATATTGAAAAGGAGTGGTGACAAGGGGCAGCCTTGTTGAGTTCCTAACTTTATGGGGAATCATTCTAACTTTTCTCCATTTAGGATGATGCTGGTTGTGAGTTTCTTACATATGGCTTTGATTATGTTGAGGAATGATCCTTCCAGGCCAATTCCCTCTAAGACTTTAATCATGAACAGATGCTGGATTTTGTCAAAGGCCTTTTCTGCATCTATTGAGATGATGGTGTGGTTTTTTCCTTCAGTCCATTTATGTGTTTTAATGTATTTACTGATTTTCGTATGTTGAACCATCACTGCATCTCTGGTATGAATCCAATTTGATCATGGTGAATGATCTTTCTGATGTGGGTCTGTATACAAATTGTGAGTATTTTGTTGAAAATTTTTGCATCTGAGTTCATTAATGAGA
>VZQC01003469.1:429458-459558 GCA_009823505.1 Rhizomys pruinosus | reverse complement strand
CCTTTTATCCAATGTTGTTTAATATAGACATTTTTACTTTTACCAAGACCTAGAATAGCATATAATATGTAGACAAAGTTTGGGCAAATTTGGATACCTGTTAAACTCACATCAATCAACTATACATTAATCTAATGTAGACCCGTGCTCCCCTCCTGACCCTCCCACCCCACCAGATTCACCATTTCAGTCAGTTCTTTGTTGCAGTCTTTTCTGTTGTTGTTCTTTCCAATATGTATCACTCCCCATAGGGAATATTTACAACTGGGTTATTGGTGTTAGCATCCACAGATGAGGGATACCATTCATTGTTTTTCTGGGACTGTGTTACTTCACTTAAGATAACTTTTTCCAGTTCCATCCATTTACCTGCAAATTTCATGATGTCATCTTTCTTTACCACTGAATAGAACTCCATTGTTTAGATGTACCACATTTTCTCTATCCACTAGTCAGCTGAGGGGCATTTCGGTTGATTCCAGCTCTTCGCCATTGTGAAGAGAGCTGCAATGAACATGACTGTACATGTATCTCTGTGGTATGAAGAGTCTGGTGGATATATTCCCTGAAGTGGTATAGCTGGGTCAGGTGGTAGGCTCATTTTGAGTCTTTTAAGGTTTCTCCATACTGCTTTCCACAGTGGTTGTACAAGTTTGCATTCCCACCAGCAGTGGATGAGTGTTCCCCTTTCCCCACATCCTCTCCAGCATTCAGTATCATTTGTTTTCTTGATCTTTGCCAGCCTTATTGGGGTGAGATGGTATCTCTATTTCCTCACTTGTGAAGTCTCTGCTTAGCTCTTTACTCCATCTTTTGAATGAATCATTTGTTTTCTTCTTTGTTTTTTGAATAGTTTATATATTCTGGAGGTTAATGCTCTGTCAGATGTATCAGCAGTGAAAGTTTCCTCCCACTCTGTGGGTTTTTTTCTTCACTTCCCTGAATATTTCTTTTGCTGTACATAAACTTTTGAGTTTAATAAGGTCCCACTTGTCAACTGTCGACCTTATTTCCTGAGCAGCTGCTGTCTGATTTAGAAAGTCATTTCCTACACGTATGACTTGTAAGATGCTGCCAACCTTTTCTTCTATCACCTTTAGAGTTTTGGGTTTCACATTGAGGCGTTTGATCCATTTGGAGTTAATTTTTCTACAGGGTGAGAGGTAGGGGTTTAATTTTATTTTTCTACAAGTGGTGATTCAGTTTTGCCAACACCATTTGCTGAAGTTGCTGTCTTTCCTCCACTGAGACTTTTTGGCCCCCTTGTCAAATATGAGGTGGCTGAAATTGTATGTGCTCAAGTTTGGATCTTCAGTTTTGTTCCACTGGTCTACCAGTCTATTTTTGTGCCAGTACCAGGCTGTTTTTATGACTATAGCCCTGTAGTATAGTTTGATGTCTGGTATAGAAATCCCCCCTGTATTGCTCTTTTCACTCAGGGTTGCTTTGGCTATTTGGGGTCTTTTGTTTTCCATATGAATTTAAGATTTTTTTTCCAAGCCTGTGAAGAATGTCCTTGGGATTTTAATTGGGATTGCATTGAATCTGTATATCAATTTGGGTAAAATGGACATTTTTATTATGTTAATTTTTCCAATCCATGAGCATGAGAGGTCTTTCCATCTTCTGATGTCTTCTTCAATCTCCTTCAGGAGCTTATAATTTTTGTTGTAGAGATCTTTGGTGGTTTTGGTTAGGTTTATTACTAGGTGTTTTATTGTTTTTGAGGCTATTGTGAGTGGGAAGGACTCTCTGTATTCCTTCTTCAGTTGCTTGTTGTTGGTGTAAAGAAAGGCTACTGATTTTTTTAGGTTAATTTCATAACCCACTACTTTACTGAAACTTTTAATCATTTCTAGGAGTTTTTTTGTGGAGTTTTTAGTATCCCTTAGGTAAACTATCATATTGTCTGCAAAAAGGGATAGTTTTATTTCTTCTTTTCCAATTAGTATTCCTTTAATTACCTTTTCTTGCCTTATGCACTAGCCAGTGTTTCAAGCACTATATTGAAAAGGAGTGGTGACAAGGGGCAGCCTTGTTGAGTTCCTAACTTTATGGGGAATCATTCTAACTTTTCTCCATTTAGGATGATGCTGGTTGTGAGTTTCTTACATATGGCTTTGATTATGTTGAGGAATGATCCTTCCAGGCCAATTCCCTCTAAGACTTTAATCATGAACAGATGCTGGATTTTGTCAAAGGCCTTTTCTGCATCTATTGAGATGATGGTGTGGTTTTTTCCTTCAGTCCATTTATGTGTTTTAATGTATTTACTGATTTTCGTATGTTGAACCATCACTGCATCTCTGGTATGAATCCAATTTGATCATGGTGAATGATCTTTCTGATGTGGGTCTGTATACAAATTGTGAGTATTTTGTTGAAAATTTTTGCATCTGAGTTCATTAATGAGATGGGTCTGTAGTTCTCTTTTTTGGTTGCATCCTTACCTGGTTTTAGTATTAGAGTGGTGTTGGCTTCATAGAAGGAATTTGGCATATTTCCCTTGGCTTGTATCCTTCTGAACAGTTTGAGTAATGGTTGTAAGTTCTCTTTAAATGTTTTTTGTTTGTTTGTTTGTTTGTTTTTATTGATGCTTTGTGCATTTCGTACATCATTTTCCAATTCAGATCAGGCATTTTTCCCTTTCCCTTCCCCCCCACCCCACCCCATCCCAGATCATGTATTCTGCCATAACAGTCTTGCATCTTTCTCTGTTTCTTTGTTTTTTTTTTTCCTTTTTTAGCTATAAGTGATAATCCATGAGTACAAGCATCCTTCGTGCAAAACCAATCTACAGGCTGTTGTGTCCAAACCCCCACAGCCCCACCATCCAGTGGGGGGTGACATGTTGTTTGTTCAATCAAGTTGATCAAATGAGTGTCCAGACTACATCGCTGTAGTTTCACCATTCACCCCAATCGGAGCCTTTACATTCTACCACGCCCCCTCTTCCGCAGGTTGTTCCCTAGGCTTAGAAAAGGGGCACAGGTGGATGAGAAGTAAAACAGTCCACTCTCTCTGGAGCTGTTGACTTGGACTCTGGTCAATTCTGGCTGTTTCCTTTCATGGGCTGACAGTTTGTCCAGGAATAACCTTTCGATCCTACTAATGAAGAACAAGCAATTAGATATATAGGTATTTAAGCAGCACTAATAGTTATGGTAGGTTACTTTAGCATAGACACATGTTTGGATATGTTAATCCATGAATTACAATTTTCCCCCCTGTTAAATATGACAGGGTCTTACTGTGGCTTATAACATCTCCTAACCTGTAAAGGATGTAAGCTTGTGGCATCAGCCATGGGTTATTCCTCCAAGGAGAGAGCCAATAGCCAATTAGATTTGGGATATACAGGCACATGGCTGCCTCTGCTGCACAGTATTTCCAGGCAGGTGAGGTGTAGCTGGTGCTGACGGTGGAGTCTTGCTTGACTCAGGGAGACCCATATTATAAAGCAAATACGGGTCTCCCTGAGTCTTTAAATGTTTTATAGAATTCTGCTCTGAAGCCATCTGGACTGAGGCTTTTTTAGTTGGGAGGTCTCTTATTACATTTTCAATTTCTTTATATGTTATGGGTCTGTTTAAGCTTTCAATCTCCTCTTAGTTTAGCTTTGGTGATTCCCTGGATTGCAGATATTCATCCATTTCTCTTAGGTTTTCAAATTTAGTAGAGTATAGGTTTTTGAAGTATTCCTGTATGATTGTCTGCATCTTTTCACTGTCTGTAGTGATATTTCCCCTTTCATCCTGAATTCTATTGATTTGGAGTTGCTGTTTCTTTCTTTTGGTTCACTGGGCTAGGGGTCTGTCTATCTTGTTTATTCTCTCAAAGAACCAACTTTTGGATTCGTTGATTTTTTGTATTGTTTTCTTTGTTTCTATTTCATTGGTTTCTGTTCTGATTTTTGTTATTTCTTCTTGTCTGTTGCATTTAGTGTTTATTTGTTGTTGTCTTTGCAGTGTTTTTAGCTGCAGTGTTAGTTCATTTATCTGTGCTCTTTCTACTTTTTATTTTTTGTAATATAGGCACCCAGGGCTATACACTTCCCTCTTAGGACTGCTTTTAAAGTGTCCCTTAGGTTTTGTTGTGTTGTATTGTCATTGTCATTTAGTTCCATGAATGCTTTTATTTCTTTCTTTATTTCCTCCTTGACCCATTCATTATTCAGGAGTGTGTTGTTTAGTCTCCATGTGTTCATGTAGGTAGCAGGGCTCATCCTGGTGTTGATATTGAGCTTTATTGTGCTTTGGTCTGATAGAATGCATGAAGTTATTTCAATTTTTTTGTATTTGTTGAAGTTTTTTCTGTGTCCAAGTATGTGGTCAATTTTAGACAATGTTCCGTGGGTGCTGAGTAGAAAGTATATTCTCTGGTGCTTGGGTGGAATACTTGGAAGATGTCTATTTCCTTTATTGTATTGTTCAGTTCAGATGTCTCTCTGTTTATTCTTTGTCCCGTTGATCTGTCCAAAGGACTTAGAGAGGTATTGAAGTGCCCTACTATGAGTGTGTTGGGGTTAATCTGTGCTTCGTGGTCCTGCAGAGCTGTATTTACAAATGTTGGTGCACTGGAGTTTGGTGCATATATATTCATGATTGTAAAGTTTTCATGGTTAATTTTCCCTTTGATAAGGATATGATGGCCCTCCTTTTCTCTTCTAATTGCTTCTACTTTGAAGTCTATTTTGTCTGATATTAGGACAGCAACTCCTTCTTTCTTTTTAGTTCCATTTGCTTGGAATATGTTTTTCTATCCTTTCACTTTAAGTTGATGACTATCCTTAAGGGTGAGATGGGTTTCTTGTAGACAGCGTATTGATGGGTTCTGTTTCCTAATCCATTCTCCGAGTCTATGTCTTTTGTTTTGTTTTGTTTTGTTTTTGGTCTTTTCGAGACAGGGTCTCCCTGTAGCCCCAGCAGTCCTGGAACTCACTTTGTAGACCATGCTGGCCTTGAACTCACAAAGATCTGCCTGCCTCTGCCTCCCAAGTACTAGGATTAAAGGCGTGCACCACCATGCCTGGCTGAGTCTATGTCTTTTGATTGGGGAGTTTAGCCCATTGATATTTAAGGTTATAATTGAGAGGTAGATGTTGCTTCCTTTCATCTTATTATATGCTTGCCTTTTTTGTGTAGGTTTCTACCTCTGCATTTCTGTTTTTATTAAATTTTTTTCTTTCAAGGTGCCTGGGAGTAGTTGCTCCTCTCCTCTCTCCTTTGAATTGTTTCAAGCATTCTCTGAAAGTTTGGTTTTCCAAACATGTATTCTTTCATCTTGTTTATGTCATGGAAGACTTTTCTCTTTCCTTCAACTAGAATCGATATTTTTGCTGGGTATAGTAACCTGGGTTGTCATTCACAGTCCCTTAGCACTGACAATGCTTTGGTCCACATTCTTCTTGCTTTCATGGTTTGTGCTGAAAAGTCAGCTATGATTTTGATAGGTTTTCCCTTGTATATAACTTGTTGTTTTTCTCTTGTGGCTTTCAGAATTTTGTCATTATTTTGGGTATCTAGCATTTTAACTATGATATAGTGAGGGGACTTTCTTTTCAGGTCTAGTCTATTTGGTGCTCTACTTGTTTCTTGTATTTGCATGGGTTTGTCTGTTTTTAGTTTGGGGAAATTTTCCTCTATTATTTTGCTGACAATCTGGTCAATACCATTTTCTTGGGATTCTTCTCCTTCCTCTATCCCTATGATGCAGAGATTTGATCTTTTCATAGTAGCCCACATTTCTTGGCTGTTCCACTTTTTGTATATTTTAAAATTTTTCATAGTCTTTTCTTGAGCTTTTTAGTTGTTCTGTGTTGTCTTCTAGGTCTGATATTCTTTTTTCTGCTTCCTCCATTCTGCTTCTGAGGCTTTTTCCCATTCTTTCCTTTTGACTGGATGACTGTTCAATTTCCTTTTTTTTTTTTTTTTTTTTTTCTTTTTTTTTTTTTTTTTTTTTTTTTTTTTTTTTTTTTTTTTCATTTTTTTTTTTTTTTTTTTTTTTTTTTTTCCTGTGTTTTCCTTACTATTTCCATTTCCTTTTGGAGCTTCTCAAACTTTTCTTGTAGTTCATTGGTTTCCTTTTTCATTTCAGCATGGGATCTTTTCAGTGTTTCCACTTCCTTCCGGAGTTTGTCATTTTGTCCCTCTAGCTCTTTTCGGAATCTGTCATTTTCTCATTTTATTTCTTTCTGAAGTTTGTCCTTGTCTTCCGCTAGATCCTTTCTGAGTTTTTCATTCTCTCCCCTTAGTGTTAGGATTTCTTTGAATATATCTGCGATAGTTATTTTGGGATCTGTGTCCTGGGTTACCTCTATAGAGATCCCACTGTAGGGGTCCTCCACTGGCTCTGTAGACTTTGGTGTGGAGTTGTTCAGTGCTTTTCCCATATTGTTCTTTTGTTGTGCTCTCAGCATGCAGTTAGCTTTTTGCCTGTATTCTGATGTGAATTTTGAATGCCTCTTGTTGAAGGATTGCTTTCCTTGATTCCTTCGGGTGTCTTTGTTATATTCTCCTTATGAATGGAGTGTTGACTTGTCTTGGTTCTAGGGGGTTCCACTTGGCAGCGTGGGGGGGGAGGGTTAGGTTGCTGGCTTAGACTGCGGGCCAGTACCCTCTGTGTTCGAGTTTCAGCTCCTAGCTCCCAAGGCCTTTCAGGACACCTTTCCCAGTCCACAGGACCTGCTGGTCCACTCAGACTCTGCCCCTTGTGTGCCCAGGGGGCCTAGTTTCTCCTTCCCGCAGTCCCCTACCAGACATGGCGCAGTCCCTGAAGCTCAGCTGGTCTGGCGAAGAAACTTTTTAATTCATTAAAATCCCACTTATTGTTATTTATCATAGATTATAATTTTGATCTTTTATAAAATTTAGCTGAATTTCACAAACCATTTAGATATTATCTTTGTATTTTAGAACTTTTAAAAAAGTTTTTAAGGGTTCTCCACACTGCTTTCCAAAGGGGTTGTATGAGTTTGCATTCCCACCAGCAGTGGATGAGTGTCCCCCTTTCTCCACAACCTCTCCAGCATTTGGTATCTTTTGTTTTCTTGATCATAACCAGACTTACTGGAGTAAGATGAAGTTTTAGATTGTTTTTAAATTGCATTTCCTTTATTATTAGCGGTGCTGAATACTTTATAAGATGTTTCTCAGTCATCTGCTGACTAGACTGAGGATTAAAATCTCTAGGATAGTTGAACCTGTTATACTAGCAATCCCACACTTTCACAAATCTAACTTTTAGTTAGTTGGCCTGGTTTCATAATATCAGATAAAAAATAATCATGCTTCCAACAAAGAAGTGTAAGGTAATGTAATCATTTTGAAATATTAGAAGGCCAGGCATGGTGGTACATACCTTTAATCCCAGCACTTGGGAGGCAGAGGCAAGCAGATCTTTGTGAGTTCCAGGAAAGCCTGGTCTACAAAGTGAGTTCTACGGCAGCTTGGGCTATGGGGAGACCCTATATAAAAAATGAAATATTACAAACTGTTCATTCTTTTTTTTTTTTTATTTCTGTATGTGTATCAATGTACTGTCTGCATGCAGGTCTGTGCACCCATGTCGTGCAATGCCGTGGAGGTCAGAAGAGGGTCTCAGATTCCCCTGGAGCTGGAGTTCTCCTGGAATTGGAGTTTCAGACGGCTCTCAGCCGCCATGTGGGTGCTGGGGATCGAACCCAGGTCCTCTGTAAGAGCGGTCGGCGCTCTTAACCGCTAGGCCATCTCTCCAGCCCCACAAACTGTTCATTCTTAAATCACTTTTTGATTATAGATATTATGTCACCAGAACCTTACTATATTTCTGAGAGTTTAAACAACCTAGAGAAAGGTAAAGAGCTACAACCCCTCTAGCATTTCATGAGTTATACAATAAGTGCCTAAGTCCAATTTCCTTTCAAACTTCTCTTTTATACATAGACTACTCTAAAATCTTGTTCCACAGAAGGGGGTATGGGGCTAATAAGTATGGTAACAGTCATAGTTCAGAGGCACAGACTTATTTTGAGTAAAGCTAGTCATAAGGCAATTAAAAAGATTACCCCCATACATTATCCTTTATCATCCATTACCCAAAGTATTTTATATCAATTATTTTTTTCTCCATATTATATCCTCTATTTAACAACAGGATAAATGCATCTTAATGCTCATGCAAACCAGAAACTATGCTTTTAGGATATACAGCCTCTGAAGCAGATTCTGATATAGCAAGGGTATTGTGAGTATTGAACTTGTAATTTAATACAACAATGATTAATATGCTAAGTGATCTAATAGATAAAGTAGACATTTTGCAGTTGTAGATGGCCATTGTAAACACACAGAAAGAAAATATAGGAAGCCGTCAATAATATTTTCGGTGAAAAATGGTGTAGCAGGAATGAATACCCTTTATAGGCATATTAGTAGAATGGCCATGATAAAAAAAAAAGAATGTCTACACTTGAAAGAATCCCACAAAAGTTCCAAAATATAAAATAAGCAGAAAAAGATGAGGAAATACTAGAAAAGTATCACTCAGAACTTAGAAACAAGTATAAAAGTATAATATACATGAAGGGAGAAAACAGATACAATATATCAAAGAACAATGAATAAATTTTCCCACAAATTCATATCAGATATCAAGCCACAGATCTAGGAAGGTCAGAGAACATAAACTAACATTAATATGGAGAAAATATAATGAAGCCTATTATATTCATAGTCTTAGAAAAAAACAGAAAATTGAACATTTTACTTACAGAAGAGCAAAATAAAATCAAACCATGAAAGCAAGAAGAGAGTGGACATAAGGATTTAATATTGTGAACAAATATTTCCTGCAAACCAGAAAATTATATATCAAAAGTAAGAGAGAAATAAGCTTTAAGAGATAAAATATTTTTTTTTGTAGTCTGGACACTCATTTGATCAACTTGATTGAACAAACAACCTGTCACCCCCCACTGGATGGTGGGGCTGTAGGTGTTTGGGCACAACAGCCTTCAGATAGGTTTTGCATGAAGGATGCTTGTACTCATGGATTATCACTTATAGCTAAAAATGAAAAAAAAACTGAGAGAAAGAATGCAGGACAGTTTATGGCAGAATGCATGATCTGGATGGGGTGGGGGGGGGGAGGGAAAGGGAAATAAGCCTGAACTGAATTGGAAAAATGTATGAAATGCACAAAGCAACAATAAAAACTAATTAAAAAAAAAAAAGAGATAAAATATTTTACATAAAAATGCCCTATTTGTTTGTGTACCAGTATTTTATTGTTCTAGTTTCTTTAGGCATAATGTACAGGTAAATTCTATATATTTAACATAGAAACAATGATACTACATATACATGAGATAATGTAAATAGTTGTCCTTTATGTTTGACTTACTTAACATAATATGATCACATTTCATCCATATTATTAAAAATAAGCAGATATGTTTCTCCTTTATTGCTGAATGATATTCTATTTTATATACTTATCACGTTTTTTGCCTATTTATTCATTGCCATTGTTTCCATGCCTTGATTTTTGAATAATGTTGCTGTGATATGCAAGTACAGACAATTCATTGAGGTATTCACCTGATTTCCTGTTTATATATCCATAGAAAAGAGAATGTGGAGTCATACAATGGTTATTATAGTACACTGAACACAAACTACACACAGACTTATAAAAACATCTCAATAACTCAAAATAAATTATTGGCATAAATATATAGCATAAAAGTTTTTTCTTAATTTTTTATTGAACTTTTGCTCATTTCACTCACATTTCTTTCTTTTTTCTTTCTTTTTTGGTCTTTTTGAAACATGGTCTTTCTGTAGCTCCAGCTGTCCTGGAACTCTTTATGTAAACCAAGCTGGCCTTGAACTCACAGAGATTCGCCTGCCTCTGCCTGAGTGCTGGGATTAAAGGCGTACACCAACACACCCAGCTTCATACAACATTTCTCAATCAAATTTAGACCCATTCTCTCTTCCTTGCCCCCCACCCCACTAGAGCTTGTGCATTCTGTCATGCATGTCTTGCATTTTTTTCTGTTTGTAAAAATATATTTTGATGCAGCAGTTTACTGTTTGGGGCCAAACTTTACTTTTTCAGTCAGTTCTTTGACCCAGTCTTTGTCGTTGTTCCTTTCAATTTGTATCACTTCAAAACATGCATATATGCACATCACACACATACTAAAATTATGACGTCTGAAAATACACTATAAGAAATTGTAGCTGGGCGAGGTGGCACATGCCTTTAATCTTAGCAATTGGGCAGCAGAGGAAGGTGAATCTTTGTGAGTTCAAGGCCAGCCTGGTCTACAGAGTGAATTCCAGAACATCTGGGGCTACAGGGAGACCCTGTCTCGAAAAGACCAAGAAAAAAAAAAGAAATTGCAAAACATGTTTAAGAAATTGACATTTTGACAGTAGGATTGTATGCAGGTAAATAAAAAATATTACTTTATATTCGTACATTACATAACAAGTTGATGAGTAACATCAGATATTATATTTACTAAAAAAGAAACAGAAAAAAAATTATTCAGTTTGGTGCTAATTTCCACAAATAAAGGACACGATATGTCATTTGTTTTTCTGTGACTGTGTTACATTACTTAGCATAATGGCTTCTAGTTACATCCATTTACCTGCAAAGTTCATGAGGTCAAGTTTCTTTACCACTGAATAAAATTCCATTGTGTAGATGTACCACATTTTCTCTATCCACTCGTCAGTTGAGGGGCATTTGGGTTGGTTCCAGCTCCTTGCTATTGTGAAGACAGCTGCAATAAACATGGATGTGCACGTATCTCTACTGTAAGATGACTCTTGTGGTTATATACCCAGGAGTGGTATGATGGGGTCAGGTAGATTACCTCTCCCTCTGCACAAAAATAAACTCCAAATGGATCAAAGACCTCAATGTGAAACCCAAAACTCTGATAATGATAGAAGAAAATGTTGGCAGTAGCCTACAAGACATAGGTATAGGAAAAAACTTTCTAAATCAGACAGCAGCTGCACAGGAAATAAGGTCAACAAATGACAAGTGGAACCTCATTAAACTCGAAAGCTTCTGTATAGTGAAAGAAACAATCAATGAAGTTAAGAGAAACCCCACAGACTGGGAGGAAATCTTCACCAGTGATACATCTGATAGAGCATTAACATCCAGAAAAAAAACTACTCAAAATCAAAGAAGTAAGAAAACAAATGACTCACTCAAAAGATGGAGTGAAGACTTCACAAATAAGGAAATAAAGACTTCACAAATAAGGAAACAGAGACTTCACAAACAAGGAAATAAAGATGGCTGAGAAACATCTTAAAAATTGTTCAACATCACTAATAATTAAGGAAATTCAAATTAAAACCACTCTAAGATATCATCTCACTCTGATAAGACTGGATAAGATCAAGAAAACAAAAGACACACAAACCAACACACACACACACACACACACACACACACACACACACACACACACAAAGACCCAAAATGCTGGAGAGGTTGTGGGGAAAATGGATACACTTATCCACTGCTGGTTGGAATATAAATTCATACAACCACTATGGAAAGCCGTGTGGAGAACCCGTGCCATATTTGTAAAATTATATTCTTATTTTGACTTCTATATTCTTTTTGTGATTTCTAGTATTCCTCGATATTATAATAGCCAGCACCAACACACTTTCAAACCCAATATAATTTCCTTTATTTAATAGCTATGGTGGAGGTAGACAATGTATATTAGTTTCTATGTCCATAAGGACCCTAATGACAGGAATCCTACAAGTGAATGGAAATAATCATACAATCTTACAATAATGACAACTTCTCTTAATGTTTTATGAGTGAATTTATGGGTGATTTTTTTATCATTTCAGGTAAAAAGTAAGAGACTATATATATATATTTATATACATATATATTTATATTAATAATTACATATAAATATAAATATATATGTATATAAATATATATATATATATGTATTTCCTATATTTGTTAAGTGATAACTTAGTCTGATTCTATAATATTCAGATGATAAATAATGAGATATAACAAAATATTCTTTAAAATATTTATTTACAATTATTTTATGTGTATGAATGTTTTCACTGTACATATGTAAATACAGCATGGTTATAAAATGTACACAGAGAACAGAAAAGGGCATCAGATCCACTGGAACCTGAGTTAAAAACAATTGTTAGATGTCCTATGGATGCTGGGAATTGAAACTTGGTCCTCTGCAGAAGCAAACAGTGCTCTTTTTTTTTAATTTTCTTATTTATTTTTGTATGTGTATGAGTGTACTGTCTGAGCAATCTCTCTAGCCGTATGCACTATTCTTTATAAGAGATAGTTTACATTAATAAAACCACAAACATTTTATTTATTTCTATTGTAATGATTTATTAAAATATTTTCTTTAAATGTATAATTTTATATGCTGGCAATTATATTTGCTGCATTAATATTTAGAACACAAATGGAAGAAAAATATTCACATAATTTCTTACAAAATCTTAGTTAATATGGGCCTTTTATTTTTATATAAGTAACACCTGAATTCCATATCTATGTTTGGGTTTTCTCCACCATTATGGTAAATTTTAAGAGTCTACTTAAATTCAGAATATCAAGAAAGAAATGGTAAATTATTACAGCTGAATACATCTGTAATAGTATTTCTTCTTTTAAATTTTTTTTATTTTTGTATGTGTATGAATGTACTGTCTGCCTGTAGGTTTGTGCACCCATGTTGTGTAATGCCGCGGAGGTTAGAAGAGGGTCTCAGATTCCCCTGGAACTGGAGTTCTCCTGGAATTGGAGTTACAGACGGTTCTTAGCCGCCATGTGGGTGCTGGGGATTGAACCCGGGTCCTCTGCAAGAGCAGTCGTCGGTGCTCTTAACCACTAGGCCATCTCTCCAGCCCCCTGTAATGGTATTTCTTAAGAAAGATAGCAATTCACCATTTCAGTCCATTTTCTGATGCAGTCTTTCTTTTGTTGTTCTTTTACTATGCATACCTCTCCATGAGAAATATTTATATCTGGGTTGTTGGTACTAGCATCCACATATGAGGGACACCATTGGGAAAAATGTAATTCATGGATTAACATATCATCCAAACATATGTGTCTATGCCAAAGTAACCTACCATAACTATTAGTGCTGCTTAAATACCTATATATCTAACTGCTTGTGCTTCATTAGTAGGATCGAAAGGTTACCCCTGGACAAACTGTCAGCCCATGAAAGGAAACAGCCAGAATTGACCAGAGTCCAAGTCAACAGCTCCAGAGAGAGTGGACTGTTTTACTTCTCATCCACCTGTGCCCCTTTTCTAAGCCTAGGGAACAACCTGCGGAAGAGGGGGCGTGGTAGAATGTAAAGGCTCCGATTGGGGTGAATGGTGAAACTACAGCGATGTAGTCTGGACACTCATTTGATCAACTTGATTGAACAAACAACATGTCACCCCCCACTGGATGGTGGGGCTGTGGGGGTTTGGACACAACAGCCTGTAGATTGGTTTTGCACGAAGGATGCTTGTACTCATGGATTATCACTTATAGCTAAAAAAGGAAAAAAAAAAACAAAAAAACAGAGAAAGATGCAAGACAGTTATGGCAGAATACATGATCTGGGATGGGGTGGGGGTGGGGGGGAAGGGAAAGGGAAAAATGCCTGATCTGAATTGGAAAATGATGTACGAAATGCACAAAGCATCAATAAAAAAAAAAATAAAAAGAAAGATAGCAAGTGAGTGTGTGGATTGAGTGTAGGAAATCATCCAACATGCTGGAGTCCCAGGAAAAATGAAAAATTGGAGAAGAAGGAAGAGTGAAGGATAAAGCGAAAAAGGAGTGGAGCAGATAGGGTGATATACAGCTTGCTTCTCTCAGTCTTGGACTCCATATAGTTAGTTCTTTCTGCCTTTGGCCACCTGAAATACAGGGTCTTTATTTCTGGGACTACAGGAATTACACAGTCACACTTTTTCCCAATTCTCAAGCCATTGGCCTCAGACTGAGAAAATCTCTGTTCTAGAGATTTTGCATTTTTCTACTGTTCAGTCTATGCCCAACATCTCAAGGCACAAACATGGAATTTATAGCAACTGGAAAAGTGTGTCATCAGTTAAGAATGTAGAAAGCACCGGGTTGAAATGGAGTTAGTATGCTAGAAAAATTTCAGAACTTTTAGTCTAATTAAGGAGAATTTAAACTATAAGAAAATTTATTTCTATAAAATGCATGGAAACTGAGCCCTAAAGCTTGTTGCCAGACATAATGTATATATTGTCTTATCTTCAAATTTTTATTAAGCATAAACCCATCAAAATTCTATGATCCATTCTCACATTTCCTGGGTTATTTAGGATACTTTAAAAGTAGATTCACTATAAATTTGATTTAGGGAAGATAGAAATACCATTCATTTGATGATAGACTTTATAGACATTTATGGGAATGAGTTCCTACTTCGAATTTTATTTGCAGTTTTCTTAACCAGATTACCTTTCTCATAAGGTTTTCTATAAAAACTTTTACAACTTTGTGTCTGCATTATTTGTAGGAAAATTATATTAAAACTTTATTCCTTTCAGAATATTTCAACATTTGTTCAATGGAATAGGAATTATCCCTATTACCCACTTCAGTCAAATGCATTTATTGCTGGATCTGCATGATGACAAGCTTTTAAAACAGCTTTATGTCTCTCAAAATTCATAGCAAAATTGTTATATTCATCTAAATAAAAATTAATAATATATTTCTAAATGTTTATTTAATTTATTATTGGTACTTTTATGTGTATGAATGTACTGCCTGCATGTATATAAGTGCACCAGTGTTGTGCAGTGCCCTTGGAGGTGAGAATAGGTTGTCAAAAGCCCTGGAACTGTAGTTACAGACCAGTGTTAGCTGCCATATGGATGCTTGAAATTGAAACCAGGTCTGCAAGAGCAACCAATGATCTTGACCACATAGCCATCTTCTCAGACCCTAAATAAAATTCTTACTTTAGAATTTGTTGCATTCATTTGTTTTATAAAGTCTTAAGCTAATGATTTTCTTTGCAAAGCTGTTATCTCCTTTTTGTAGGTAAGTCAACTAGGGATAAAAACTATTAAAGAAACTTGCTAATGACCACAAAGCTAACAATATGCAGAGCTGACATACTTACTTACATTAAGTAAATCCTCAAACTCTTGCTTCTATTGATGTGGTATACTTAAGAAGGATGCTTGTATTCATTACTTATTTTTTATTATTAAAAATCAAATAAAAAGAATAACTTTTTAAAATGTTTTACATATATTTAGAAATATGATAATTAAATTTTTTTTGTTGTAGAGGTGTTTTGTTGGTTAAGTTTGTTTCCTGGTATTTTTTCGGCTATTGTGAGTGGAGAATTCTCCTTATTTTTCTTCTCCAGATGATTATTGTTGGTGTAAAGAAAGGCTAATGATTTTTCTTGGTTGATTTTGTATCCTGCCACTTTACTGAAACACTTAATTTTTTCTGGGAGTTTTCTGGTGGAGTTTTTAGCATCCTTCAGTACATTCATACACATACAATTACCAATAATAAATTAAATAAACATTTAGAAATATATTATTAATTTTTATTTAGATGAATATAACCATTTTGCTATGAATTTTGAGAGACATAAAGCTGTTTTAAAAGCTTGTCATTACATGCAGATCCAGCAATAAATGCATTTGGCTGAAGTGGGTAATAAGGATAATTCTTATTCCACTGAACAAATGTTGAAATATTCTGACAGGGATAAAGTTTTAATATAATTTTCCTACAAATTATCTACAAAGAGGGAAAATTTGACTTCCTCTTTTCCAATTAGTATTCTTTTAATTTCCCCTTCTTGCGTTATTGCCCTAGAAAGTGTTTAAAGCACTATATTGAAGAGGAGTAGTGATGAGGGCAGCCTTGCTGGGTTCCCGCCTTTAAGGGGAATACTTTTAATCTTTCTCCATTTAGGATGATGTTGTCTGTGGGTTTGTTGTATATGGCTTTGATTACATTTAGGAATGTTCCCTTGAGTCCAATCCCTGAAGAAGGAGATTGAAGATGGCATCAGAAGATGGAAAAACCTCCCATGCTCATGGATTGGAAAAAAAATAATATAGTGAAAATGTCCATTCTACCCAAATTTATATACAGAGTCAATGCAATCCCAATTAAAATTCCTATGAGTTTCTTCACACACTTGGGGAAAAATCCTTAAATTTATATGGAAAAACAGAAGACCAGAATAGCTAAAGCAACCCTGAGTTAAAAATGCAATGGGGGGGGGGGATTTCCTTACCAGATTTCAAGCTACGATACAAGGCTATAGTCATAAAGAGATCCTAGTACTGGCACAAAAATAGACCAATTTACCAATGGAACAGAAGTTAAGATCCAATCTTGAGCTTAGAATTTCATCCCCCTCAAAAGCTCATTAGAGGAAAGACAGCATCTTCAGCAAGTGGTGCTGGCAAAACTGGATCACCATATGTAGAAGAATAAAATTAAACCCCTTCCTCTCACCCTGTACAAAAGTCAACTCCAAATGGATCAAAGACCTCAGTGTGAAACCCAAAACTCTGAATGTGATAGGAAAAAAAAATGTTGGTAGCAATCTACAAGATACAATAGGAAAAGATTTTTTAAATCAAACAACAGCTGCATAGGAAATAAGGTCAACAGCAGATAAGTGGGATCTCATCTAACTCAAACAAACGCTTCTGCACAACAAAAGAAGCAATTAAGGAAATAAAGAGAAAACCCACAGAGTGGGAGGAAATCTTCACCAGTGATACATCTGACATAGCATTAACTTCCAGAATATAAAAACTCCTCAAAAAACAAAGAAGAAAACAAATGACTCACTCAAAAGATGGAGTAAAGAACTGAACAGACTTCACCAATGAGGAAGTAAATATGACTGAGAAACATCTTAAAAGAGTTTAACATCATTAACAATTAAGGAAATGCAAATTAAAACCCCTCTAAGGTATCATCTCACTCTGATAAGACTGGCTAAGATCAAGAAAACAAAAGACTCTTCACAGGCTTGGAAAGAAAAGTCCTTAAATTCATTTGGAGAAACAAAAGACCCTGAATAGCCAAAACAACCCTGACTGCAAAGAGCTACACAGGGGGGATCTCTATACCAGACTTCAAACTATACTACAGGGCTAGAGTCATAAAAACAGCCTGGCACTGGCACAAAAACAGACCTGTTGACCAATGGAACAAAACTGAAGATCCAAATCTGAGCACTTACAATTTCAGCCATCTTATATTTGACAAGGGGGCCAAGAAGACACAATGGAGAAAAGACAGCATCTTCAGCAAGTGGTGTTGGCAAAACTGGATCATCACCTGTAGAAGAATGAAATTAAACCCCTACCTCTCGCCCTGTACAAAAGTCAACTCTAGATAGATCAACGACCCTCAACGTGAAACCTCAAATTTTGAAGGTGATAGAAGAAAAAGTTCGCAGCAGACTACAAGACCTAGGCATGGGAAACGGACTTCCTAAATCAGACAGGCAGCTGCGCAGGAATTAAGATCGACAATTGACAAATGGGACTCAATAAACTCCAAAGCTTTGTACATCAAAAGAAACAACAGGAAGTGAAGAGAAATCCCCAAAAGTGGGAGGAAACCTTCAAAAAAAAAAAAAAAAAAAAAAAAAAAAAAAAAAAAAAAAAAAAAAAAAAAAAAAACAAAAGAGAAAAAAGAAAAAACAAATGACCCACTCATAGATGGAGCAAAGAACTTGAACAGAGGCTTCACAAGTGAGGATTTAGAGATGGTTGAGAAATATCATAAGACGTGTTCAACATCACTAATCATTTAAGGAAATGCAAATCAAAAACCACTCTAAGATATCATCTTACCCAAATACAGACTGGCTCAGGGATCAAGAAGAAAACAAATGATTACCAAGTGCTGGAGAGGTGTGGGGAAAGGGTAACACTCATCCTGCTGGTGGGATGTAAACTCATACCAG
Organism: Rhizomys pruinosus; assembly: GCA_009823505.1. Classification (NCBI taxonomy): domain Eukaryota; kingdom Metazoa; phylum Chordata; class Mammalia; order Rodentia; family Spalacidae; genus Rhizomys; species Rhizomys pruinosus. The sequence continues at coordinate 441,524 of VZQC01003469.1, read as the reverse complement.
CACTATGGAAAGCAGTGTGGAGAAGCCTTGGAAAAGACTTGGAATGAATTGCCACCCGACCCCGCCATCCCACTCCTGGGCATTGTATTCTAAAGATTCACCCCACCGCAGGATCCTGCATGGCCTTGTTTATTTCACCTCTCTTCACATGAGCAAGGAGCTGGAACCAACCAAAATGCCCATCAACTGATGAATGGATACAGAAAATGTGGTACTTCTCACAACGGAGTTCTATGCAGCAGTAAGAAGTAAAGAAAGAAAAGACGACATCATGAGCTTTGTCAAGAAAAATGGCTGGAACTAGAGGGACTATCATGCTTAGTGAAGTAACACAGCCCCCAGAAAAAACCAACGATGAATGGTATCCCTTATCTGTGACTTGCTAGTTCCAATTACCTAGTTGTAAGTATATCTTTAGTATGGCCCCCTGAGCTTTTGCCAAAGCAGTTGGGAGTGATGCCTCTTGGAAACAACACACACCACAACAACAACAGAAAGGACTTAATTAGGATCCGACTGAAACAGTGAAATTTGCTCAAACTTTAACTTCCTCATGGAGAATATTGAGAAAGACTGAGAAAAGAGATAGATGAAAAGCATATTTGGCAGAATGCATGGGCTCTTGTGGGGTGGGGAATGGGGGGGGGCAGGTGGGCCTAGATTTGTTAAAAAAAATAAAAATAAATTTATGTAAAAAAAAAAAGAAACAAAAAAGAATAAAAAAAAAAGACACGCAAATGTTGGGGAGGTTGTGGGGAAAGTGGAATACCATCCAATGCTGGTAGGAATGTAAAATCCTACAACCACTGTGGAAAGGCAGTGTGGAGAACCCTAAAAAGATTCAAAATGAGCCCACTACCTGACCCAGCCATACACCACTCCTGGGACTATAACTTACTACAGAGATACCTGCACACCCACATTTATTGCAGCTCCCTTCACAAAAAAAGAAGAGCTGGAACCAACCAAAAAACCCCTCAACTGACAAGTGGATAACAAATGTGTGGTACATCTACATGATGGAGTAGTATGCATCTGTAAAGAAAGATAACATCATGAACTTTGCAGGTAAATGGATGGAATTCAAAACCATTATGCTAAGTGAAGTAACACAGCCCCCCCCCCAAAAAAAAAACCCCAAACCAAAACAAAACAAAAAAACAAAAAGCAAAAGGGGAATTGTTTCCCTCATTTGTGGGTGTTAGTAGCAATCCCCTAATCGAAAAAAAGCTGAGCAATGTTGCTGTTATATTTCTTTGTATCTGAAAGCAACTGTGATGTTATAATGTGAATATCTTAATGAGCCCTAGAATTTACTTACTTTCAGACATGGTAATTAATGTATGTGGGTGGGTGGGAAAGGTATATCTTCATATTTAGAATAATCTTAAAATTAAAGGAAAAAAATCTGTGAAACCGCTTAAACATAAAAAAGTGGACTTCTGGATCTGGATGTTAAACCTTTGTCATATGGGTCATTGGTAAAGAGTTCCACTCTAAATTTTGGCATTAACCTAGAGTTTATTTCGGCGTTTGTAATTTGGTATGCTTATATATATATATATATATATATATGCAGATTTTGGAGTAATACAAAATTAAAAGGAACAGCAATAAAAAAAATAACATGTTCAAAGAATTAACCAAAAGTTAAACTTCTGTATCAAAAAAGTTAAAAAAGACTGAGAAAAAGATACAAGAGGGGACTTAACATGTATGGCAGAATTCATGAACTCTAGTGAGGGGGCATGGATGGGGGAACAAGTCTAAATTTGAATTTGATTTAGAAATGTTATATGAAATGTACAAAAACAATAAAAATTAGGAAAAATATAAAAAGTTTAAAAAATGTAACAACAACAACAAAAGAAGTATGATAATTAAAGTTAGGGCTGGTGAGATTACTGGAGTGTACTGCACAGGTGGACATTCTGTGTTCAATTCCTAGAACATATGATTGAAAAGAGAACAGACACCTAAAAACTTATCTTCACATGAACTCTATGATAAATGCATGTTTCCTATACTTACAAACATGTACCATACACACATGGACACATATGCAATAATTATAAATATAATTTAAAAGATAACAATATAATTACTATTAAGTGATATATGCATGTGTAATTTTAAATTTTAGCAGATGGGATTAATATCCCTAATCTACAGGTTAGGAGACAAGTTTGGTGGAAGTTCTGTTTATCCCAAGTGATACTACTCTAGGGCCAGTTTACCAGTTAGTTTTCAGTTATTATAATAAAATACATGTGTCTAATCACTTTAATGGAGGAAATATTTATTTTGGCTCATGGATTCTGACAATGATCACATTAATCTGCAGTCTATGAGCTGGTGGCATGGCAGTAGTATATCATGAGAGGAATGTGTTTCAGGAAACCATTTACCTGATGGCAGTCAGTAAGAAAAGAGGACAGTAGGGGAGTGGACAGGAGAGGAGAGAGGGAGGGAAGGGGAAGGGGGAAGGGTAAGAGGAGATGACTAAGAATTCTAATAACTTCTTCACAGGAATCACACAAACATGCAACTTCTTACAAATATACCCAACCTCTCAAGTTTTCATGACCTTCCAATAGTGCCATGTGCACATAAGCCTTTAGAGAACACTTATCTAAATCTGGGAAGCAGGCTTTGGTTTGTTGTTGTTATTGAGACAGGGTCTCAATTCAGTTCTCCTAGCTGACCTGAATTTAACTGTATAGAATTGGTTGGCATGGATTTCACTATGCAGAAAAGGCTGGCCTCAATTTCACAGAGATCTGTTTGTCTCTGACTTCTGAGTGCTGGGTTTAGAAAGAAAATGAGCAATATCTGAAGGAAATCAACCAAAATAACTGAAGTGATATTTATGAAAAAAAAGACAGAAGATAAACTAACTGTCCATCAACTACTGAGTAGATGAAGAAAATATGTTACATATACAAAAAGGGAATATCATCCACTGGAGAGATGGCCTAGCGGTTAAGGGCACCAACTGCTCTTGCAGAGGACCTGGGTTCAATCCCCAGAACCCACACGGCAGCTGAGAACCATCTTTAACTCCAGTTCCAGGGGAATCCGACGCCCTCTTCTGACCTCCGCAGCATTGCATGACACGGGTGCACAAACCTGCATGCAGACAGTACATTCATACACATACAAAAAAAAAAAAAAAGTAATATCATTTAGCCAGAAAGAGTGAACTCTTACCATCTTTTCATTTGTGACAACACAGATGGCAATGAAGATTATTTAACTATTGCATTGTTAAATGAAATAGGCCAATAAAATACAGACAAGTAGCACATAATTTAACTGGAATATGAAATATAAAAATTTGCTTCAAGTTCCATCCATTTGCCAGCAAAGCTCATGATGTCATCTTTCTTTAATGCAGAATTATCCTACTGCTTATACTCACACATTGTAATTACCATATATAGATGGAGGATATGTAGTCATATTCTAAAATAAGAATGTAAAGTTACACGAATTTATACTGGCATGCAAATATACTGTTAAAATGTGAATCTCTAAATGTGTTCAGGAATCAACCTATAGTTTATTTTCAGAATTTTTACTTTTGACTTATGTGTGGAGCATATATATGCATATTTTGCAATAATATAGAAAAAGAAATATAAAAATTTGATCTCAAATAAGTTGATAATAAAATAGCACTAATCAGAGACCAGGGAGTGTAGAAAGGAGCAGAAGGTAGAGGAAGCTTGATCAATGGTTACTAAGTTACAGTTAGGTCAAGTAGAATGTTCTGCTGATCTACTGCATAGTATAAGAATATATGTAACAGTAATACATTGGATATTTCAAGATCTAGATGAAAGAATCTTGAATGATTTCATTGTAAAATATACAATAAATGTTTAAGGAGAAATATATGGTTAGATGATTTAAATACTACATATTGAATATATATACATTGAATTGAATATGTATAATTAATTCTTTGAGAAATTCATATGTAAGTGCTATATTCAAACATCATTTCCACCTTTCCCTTTCCCCCCTCAACTCTTTACAGGCCTCTCCACTCTTTCTCAATTTCCTACCAATGTCTTTAATTAATTTTGTTGAACAAAGCCACCCCTATTGCTCCTACACTTATGAGGATGTATATATAAAAAACAAACAGAGAACATTTAGTGACACTCCTATATATATAATACATATATAATATATATTTATAATATATATAATATATATATATATAATATATATATGTGTGTGTGTGTGTGTGTGTGTGTGTGTGTGTGTTTAGGTCTGACCACTTGAGAATCACATAATACTAATCAATAGTATAATATGTACAATTTTATGTTTTATCAATCATCTCAAAATAATTGTAATTGATGAAACAAAATTTAGTAAATAAATCATATGAAAATATCTACAACCAGCAAAGAAACTCCTCTCAAAGACCAGCATATTCAGCTTCAAGTTACATTCATTGAAAAATTTATTCATTTACTTTTTTAAACTTTTTGAATATATTTAGTTCTTTTCCCCTACCTTACTACCCCAACACAAGTTAATGTAACACACACACATATATGTGTATATATAATCTATCTATCTATCTATCTATCTATCTATCTATCTATCTATCTATCTATCTATTTATTATATAAAGGTATATAGGGTCAAATTTGTGCCCCCAATTGCCTTTAGGTATGGGATCATCTATCAGAATCTGGTCAATTTACCAAGAATTTTAACCTCATATGAGAATTATTCTCCCTCTCCCAGCAAACATAAGTTGTTGATACTTACTCAAATAGGATTGGGATTTCTTTGGGATTTTTGTCTGGTGTGAGCATACATGGGACTTATATCACCATTGTTGTGAGGCTATATGAGAAAATGACCTACTGTCTGGAAACTGTCTTTGTTTGTAGTCATCTACCACTTCTGCCCTTACAATCATTCCTCCCCTTGTTCTGCCTTATGAGTCTGATATTTGATGTAGGTGTCCCATTCAGAGATAAGCAATCTGCAGCGTGTTAATTCTCTTCCCATTGACCAGTTGTGGTTGTCTCTCCTAATCATCTGCTGCATAAGTCAGCTTCTCTGCTGAAAGTTGACAGATACATTAATCTATGTGTATAAAAAGAAATCACAACAATTAGTTCAATATTATAGATATTTAGCTAAATAGCAGGATTATTCTATCACATATGGCCTGTGACCTGGATTGCCTCAGGTTCCTAGGCCTGATATCACTGTCAGGTATGAGCTCCATCTTATGAAATAGATATTAAAATCCAATAAGAAAGAGGTTGGTTAATATAATACATTTATGCAAAATATAGCACCAATGGGCATATCTTGCTGTTGTAGCCAGCATTCCTCATATCTAGAAATATTTGGTAATTGACTTTCTTTTCAGGTATCATGTATAACACCTTCCTGCACTATGAAAGTTAGCCGTTACAGATGAAACTTTCAAATCAGCACCAGCTTGACTTCTCCTTATTTGTTTTGTAGCACATATATGTAGTGTCTTCAGCACTGAGAAGAAGATTAAAAACTTTCAAGAGGACATAAAAATAAATAAATTATCATAGTAAAGTCAACCAAAAGACATATATGACAACAGTAATACACTACCAACATAACAGGAATTAAGAAATATTGATGCACAATAACTTTTAATATAATGCTCTCAACTATCCATTAAAAAGATTCAGATTAACTGATTATATTAAAATTAGATCCATCTATTTGATGCCTCCAACAAACACACTTTTCCAATAGTTATCAATACCAGGTTAGGGTAAAATTATGAAAAAAAAAGGTGTTCAAAATAAAAATAAATGAAAATGGCAGTTCTATCAATTCTAATATCTGGCTAAATAGATTCAAACTGAAATTATCCAGAAGAGACAGGTAATGTTACTTCATACCCATAAAGGAAAAATACCCCAAGAACATATTACAATCATAAACCTATAAGCTCCCCACACAAGGGCATCTCATTTTATATAATAAACTTTGTTACATCTAAAATCACACATTGATTCATAAGAGTGGAGGATGACTTCAATCACCCATTATAAGCAATATACAGGTCTACCAACCAAAAACAAAATAGAGAAACAATGGCGTTAAACAATAACATGAATCAAATTGACCTAATAGAATTCTAAGCAATATTCCACTCAGGCTACTAAGAATGTACTTTCTTTTCAATAGTCCATGAAATATTCTCCTTATTATTGACCTATTGGGATACAAAGCAAGTCTCCACAAACTTAGGGAGATTGAAATATCATTCTGCATTCTATCTGACAACAAAAGAATGAAGCAGAATATAAACACAAATTAAGATGGAGGAAGTACAAAAACATGTGGAAGTTAAATGGCACACTACTGAATGAAAATCAGATCAAAGGAGGAAACAAGAAGGAAAATTTAAAACTACTAGAATTGAACAAAAATGAAAATGTAACATATAAAATCTATGTGACACAATGAAGACAATCCTAAGGAAAATTTAAAACATTAAGTTATTGCACTAGAAAAATAAACACCTCTCAGAAAAAAATAAACCTTTAATGCACCTGAAGTCCTTGGACAACCAAGAATAAACAGTTAAAAATATTAGATTGGAAGAGTTAAATAAAATCAAGACTGAAATTAATGAAATAAAAATGAAGAAAGTACAAAGAATCAATGAGACCAAGAGTTGATTATTTGAAAATATTTGTAAGACTGATCAAATTTGAGACAAATTAACCAAAATTATAGGGACAGATGACCCAAATCGACAAACTCAGCAATGGAAACATTACAAGAGACCCAGAGAAAATTAAGAAAACTGTAAGGAAAGATTTTTTTTACGGGCAGATTTTTAAAACCTACATTGCACTAAGCTATAAAATCTAAAGAAAATGGATTTGGGACTGGAGAGATGGCCCAGTGGTTAAGAGCATTGGCTTCTTTAGCAGAGGACCCACGTTCAGTTCCCAGCACCTACTAGGTAGCTAACAACTGTCCTTAACTCCAATACCAGGGGATCCAGTATATTCTGACTGTCATGGGTAATATATGACATGGGTGCACTTACATAAATGCAGGCAATAAACACATACACATAAAATAAAAATAATAAATAAAATAGTTTACAAAAATAAATGGATAAGTGCATATGTACTCATGGTCTACCAAAGTTAGATCAAATATCAACAATAAACACCTCGATAACAAATAAGATAAATGCAGTATTAGTCTAAATCTCACAGCAATAAAAAACACAGAACCAGAGAGCTACAGCACAGAATTCTGCTAAATTTTCAAAAGAGACTAATGTCAGTACTCCTTAAATACACCAATGTTATCAAGGAGGAAATGGGGAAAATGGAGGTATTCAGTTGGGAAGGGAGGATGGAAGGTTATAAAACTAAGAAGGGAGGAGGAAAAGGTATGCAAGGAACCATGGTTGTAAAGAGGAGGAAGTTGTCCAAAAGAGGGGAGATATGAGACAGGTATTATAAAGGGGGAAATAGAGTGGGAAGAAGGAGATGAGAGAGAGAGAGAGAAAGAGAGAGAGAGAGAGAGAGAGAGAGAGAGAGAGAGAGAGAGAGAGAATAAATAAAGCTTAGTTAGTGTGAAAAACCAGAGGGAAAGTATTCGTTCAAAAACTTACTGAAAAATACACACAGAGTATCTGAATATGAGTACATGTGTATACCCGAAGGTTATACAACAAGAAACTCGGTGCCAGACAGGAGAAACCTCCTTTTGAGTTTTTGGTCAGGGTACCTCAAAAGACTCCCCAAACAACACAGGCTATTGTCACAGTCTCTCTGACCTTGAAGATAAGAGATCCTACTGCTGAAGACAGTACATAACATCCCAGACAGGACTTTGAAAAATGGAGCTGTAACTGACCTGGAAACCTCCTGTCTAGCTCTCATAGCTCTAGAGAATACTATGCAAGCTGCTAAGGGAGAAAATCAATCAATGTTCCAACCCCAACTTTAAAGCCTAATAGCTACAAAAATGAATGTCACAATACACTATAGCAGTTTATTAGTGGCATTATTATCTTGGGGATAATCATCAGCTATCTAATAGGACTTAAAGCCCTCTCAGTGGGAGGGCATTCAGAAAGGGTAGTATAAACATAGCAAAATACATATGACTTTAGAGGTCATAGATCCTAGGGAAAATCCAAAGTCTGTCATTTCCTTAGAAAAACGTAATTTCTTGGTATATGCTAAAAATGGATCCTTATATTTACAGACAAGTGTACCATACACTATTCAGCAAAGAGACTTCTTGTTGCAAAAGATGGACACTAATACAGAGTTCCATAACTGGACATACACAGAGAATAAATGTCTTTGATATACCCAGCTCTTAGTGACACATTTACAATGGAATACTTACACATAATGATTGTATGATGAACAAAGCAGAGCAGGGGATAGAGAGAATAAAAAACGCATCTCAGAATTCTTACTAGTGACGTTTCCTCATGCAACAGAGTGTGATGCACCCAGAATGCCACAACTGGCCAAAGTCTAGAGATAAAGAGACTGAAAAATGCATGATCCTGGATAAGACTTCCATATTAAAACTCCTTTGCTCATGGGTCAAGGACCATTGTGGAAGAGGGAGTGGAAAGATTGTAATACTCAGGATTGGCGAATGAACATAAGGTAACAGAGCCTTTAAGACCTCTGGGAAATTGCAAATATTAATATATGGCAATGGGACAGCATGCACAGGACCCATGAAAACTTAACCAGGAAGAAACAGCATAAATATGTAGAAATGGGCACCAGGCTCCAACCTTAGCCAAGGAGCTACAGGCAGCTGATTACTGCTGAGAATTGTTCTTCAAGGGAGTGACTCTAGATAAGCTGACTAGACTCCAGTGGATAAAAGTACACCACGGGACATCTAGGTACACAAACTTTACTCAATAGGCTTTAACATACATGATATCCAGTGGGGAGATATGAAGGTTGCTAATGAGGAAAGGGTCTAAATATCATTAAGAGCTATTGTACAAAATGCAAAAGAATAAAATAAAAAATTATATATTGAGTGGGGCTGGAGAGATGGCCTAGCGGTTAAGAGTGCCGACCGCTCTTGCAGAGGACCCGGGTTCGATCCCCAGCACCCACACGGCGGCCGAGAACCTTCTGAAACTCCAATTCCAGGAGAACTCCAGTTCCCGGGGAATCCGACACCCTCTTCTGACCTCCGCGGCATTGCACAACACAGGTGCACAGACTTGCATGCAGACAGTACATTCATACACATACAGAAATAAATTTAAAAAAATTAAAAAAAAATTATACATTGAGCAAAATATTTCAATAAAGCAGAAAAGGAAATAACAGTGACAAATTCTTTCTAAGAAGCCAGTATAACTCTGATTCAAAAACTAAATAAAGCTCAAAAAATTTATAGAACAATCTCTGATGAACATTAATGCAAAATTTTTTGATAATTTTTTTAAAACAAATGGAAGACCACATCCAAAATATTTTCCACCATGATCAAGTTGGTTCACCCCAAAGATACAGAGATGATTCAGTAAATAAATCAAGAAATGTAACAAGCCAGATAAACACATATAAAGACTGAAACCACATCATCATCTCAATAGGTACAGGATAATCCTTTCACAAAATCCACCATCAATTGTTGATAAATGCTGTGGAGAATTAAGGCAATATGTAACAAGCTCCCAGCAAACATCATAAGTGTATAGAAAGACAAGCTGTTCCCATTAAAATCAGGAACAAGATAAAGATGCCCACTTTCTCCAATCCTGTTCAAAATAGCATTTGAATTCCTAACTGGAAGAGAAAAACAAATGAAGGAAATAAAGAGGATAAAAAATGGAAAGGAAGAAGTCAAAATATCCTTGTTTGCAGATGATATAATTCTACACATAAAATACACTAAAAACTCCACCAGAAAACTCCCAGAGCTAATAAACATATTCAGTTATGTAGTTGGATATAAAATCAACACCCCAGACCAGTAACCTTCTTATATATCAACAGCAAATATATCAAGAAGGAAATAGGAGAAAAGATCTCATTCACGATAGCCTAAAATACACACACACACACACACACACACACACACACACACACACACACACAAAGCTTGGACTAAATCTAGTCAAGGAAGAGGATATTTATTATAAAAAAGTTAACACATTGAAGAAAGAAATTAAAAAGATACCAGAGGATGGAAAGACTTTCTATGTTTGTGGATCCATAGGATTAATATTGTGAAAATGACCACGATATCAAAAGCAATCTGAAAATTCAATTCAATACACATGAAAATTCCAACACAATTCTGCACAGGATTTGAAAATAAACTCAAATTTCATATGGAAACAGAAAAAAAAAATGATAGACAACATGGTCCTGAATGATAAAATAACTGCTGGGTGCACTACCATCTCGGATAGCAAATCACATTACAGAGCTATAGTATTAAAAAAACACAGTTCTGGAATAAAAACAGGAACATTGGTTAATGGAATGAATTGAGGAAACAGATTTAAATGCACATGTTTAAATTAAAGCCATCTGAGTTTTTGCAAAGGAGCCAGAGATACATATTAGATAAAAGAAAGCATATTCAATAATTGGTGCTTATGAAACCCAATAGCTGCAGGAAAAAGAATGAAACTAGATCAACACATATTCCCACCCCCCGTCCAAATAAAAAAAAAGAACCTCAAATTCCTAATGGATTAAGGACCTCAACATAAGACCAAATTCTTTGAATCTGATAGAGAAGAAAGTCAGGAATAGCCTGGGATTTAGGCAATTTTTTTTTTTTCTGTACAGGACTAAACTTGAAAGAACATTAGGTCCAACAACTGAAAAATGCAACTTGATGGAACAAGAAAGCATCTGTATAGTAAAGGATACCATCATGTGAGTGAAGTGACAAGCTACAGAATGTGACAAAAAAGTCTTTAGCAGCTATACCTCTGACATTATGCTTGTATCTAGAATACATAAACAGCAGCAGCAGCAGGAACAACAAGAAAACCCACCACCTAAATAAAAAGTAAGTAAGTAAATAAATATATAAATAAATAAATAAATACCAATCCAAATGGGACATGGAGCTGAACATGGAGTTCTCTAAAGATGAAATGCGAATGGCTAAGAAACATTTAAATCAATGTTCAAGGTCTTTAGTCATCATGGAAACATAGATTAAAACCACTTATAAATTTCATCTTACCCCACATAGAATGGCTAAAATTCATAAACCAAAGAAGGATCAATGCTGGAGATGATGTGAAGAAAGGGGAAATCTTGTCCACTGCTGATGGGAGTGCAAACTGGTGCTGCTGCTATTAAATAAGTGTGGAGAGTCCTTAGAAAGCTAGAAATTTGTCTAACATTCCATACAGCCATAACACTCTTGGACACATACCCAAAAGTCTCTATATTGTTTACAAAATAGCTATTCATCTATATTCATTTCTGTCCTTTTTATAATAATTTCAAACAACCTAGATGTTCATCAATTGATGAATTAGGATAATAAATGTGTGGATCACATTCACAATGGAATATTATTCGCCTCATAAAAAAGTGAAACCTGAGTTTGGCGTGGCGGTGCATGCCTATAATCCTAGCAATCAAAAGTCAGATGCAGGTGGATCTCTGTGAGTTCAAGGCCAGCCTGGTCTACAGAGTGAGTTCCAGGCCAGCTGGGGCTAAAGGAAGACCCTGTCTCAAAAATAAATAAATAAATAAATAAATAAATAAATAAATAAATAAATAAATAAATAAACAAACAAACAAATTATAAAATTAAAAGGAATGAAACCAGAAGGTAAATGGTAGGAACTGGAAACAATCATCCTGAGTGAAATAACCCAGACCAAGTGACACACATGTTCCATTTTCTCTCCCATAGTTGGCTGCTATCCTTGTAATCTTAGATATGAATGTTTTAAGTTGACAGTCTAGAGAGGTCAGAAAATTGATAAATGGCTTTGCAAAGATGGCTTCCTGTGTGTGTGTGTGTGTGTGTGTGTGTGTG
>VZQC01003469.1:418418-429333 GCA_009823505.1 Rhizomys pruinosus | reverse complement strand
ACACACACATATATATATATATATATATATATATATATATATATTATATGCAGTACATGAAATCAGGGTGGGGGATATAATTGTGGGTGCAGATCTAAATAAAATAAAAACATATTGTATGAAATCATTAACAATTAAATAAAAATGAAAAATGTGTCTTAAAGAATGATATAATGATATAAAATAAAATTCTTATTGAAATATTATAAACTTTTTTCTAATATCTCCTTTCTTGTTCAGGATCCATTATAGTAAATATATCTTTTGGTGGTTTTTGTTTTGAGTTGGTGCTTCATGTGTCCCAGGCTGACTCTGAATTTTTTGTTTCCTTGTCTTCACATTCATATAATGAAAAAAGAACATGGTGATACCACCGTGCCACCTAACAAACTATATTTTAAAAGTGGAGAGCTTTAGTGATAGTGATGTAGCTATACAACTAGGTGTCTAAAGTGTATAAGAAGTAAAATCACACTTAGGAAGATCACAGAATTCTTTTTTTTTAATGTCTTTTTGAGACAGGGTCTCCCTGTAGCCCCAGCTGTCCTGAACTCTCTGTGTAGACCAGGCTGGCCTTGAACTCACAAAGATCCACCTGCCTCTGCCTCCCGAGTGCTAGGATTAAAGGCATGCACCACCACGCCCGGCCAAATAGAATTCTTATAACAACATTCATTTATTTATTTATTCATCCAGTCATTAAGTTCCTTTTGAGCCTTATATATGTATGAGACAAACATATCCATGCTGGGTTTTGGCAACAGAATAAGTAGTTGTAGTCTTAAGGAGGTTAAATCATACTAGATATCAGTCTTTTTCACTCTTACCAAAAGAATACCCTTGAAGAGAGTAACGGATTTTATAATTTCCCTTAAAATATATTGCCACTTTTTATCAATCATGCCAAAATATAAATATATTTTCTAATTTATTAGTGAATTTCACCCATAAGTACTCTATTTGCAACATTTCAACCCTTCCTTCTCCCCCTCCAAATCCTCTCATGTCCTTCCACTGGCTTTCAAATTTATGAACTATTCTCCTATAATATTTTGTTTTATATACATGTAATTTGTGTTTATATAAACATACGCATGTACATATACATACATATGGACAGAGAATGTACTTACTGTAATAATACATGTTACCATTATTTGCATATAGTTAGGTCTGACTGCATATGATCAGGTCCTCGTTTCTGAAATAACTGGTTCTTCAGGCATCAGAAGCCATTGACATTCATCTAGGGATGGGGTCTTATGAAAATTTCTTCCAGCCATGTTGACATGTTAGCTAAAGTTTTTGTGCAGGCAGCAATATTGTTGAGACCTCATGTATGCCACATCCTTGTTTCTGCCAGAGGACACTGTCTTGCAGCAGTCATTTCAGTTCCCAGGCTCTTACATTATTTCTCTCCTCTCCTGTATAATAATTCCTGAAACTTAGGAGAAAAGATTATGTAATATATTACATAATCTACAACATAACTCCTTTCTATATATTATATATAATATATTATGTATTATGTATGATATATTATATATTATATATAATATATATATTACATAATCTACAATATAACTCCTTTCCTAATATATATTTCCTATTATATGTAAAATATATTACATAATCTATATTACATAATCTATACATTATTATATAATATATTTAATATATATTACATAATATATATATATATATTCCATTGTCACTTACCAAATTGTAGAGTTGTGAAAGTCCTTAGCAGTTTTCTCTTTTTCTTCTGTAAGAAGTATTTTAATGAGAGATGAAAACATATCTATGGTTATAAGATTAAAAATTAAGAAGACAGTAACTGGAAACATAAAATAAATAAATAAATAATATGGGTCTCCCTGAGTCAAGCAAGACTCCACCGTCAGCACCAGCTACACCTCACCTGCCTGGAAATACTGTGCAGCAGAGGCAGCCATGTGCCTGTATATCCCAAATCTAATTGGCTATTGGCTCTCCCCTTGGAGAAATAACCCATGGCTGATGCCACAAGCTTACATCCTCTACAAGTTAGGAGATGTTATAAGCCACAGTAAGACCCTGTCATATTTAACAGGGGGGAAAATTGTAATTCATGGATTAACATATCCAAACATGTGTCTATGCTAAAGTAACCTACCATAACTATTAGTGCTGCTTAAATACCTATATATCTAATTGCTTGTTCTTCATTAGTAGGATCGAAAGGTTATTCCTGGACAAACTGTCAGCCCATGAAAGGAAACAGCCAGAATTGACCAGAGTCCAAGTCAACAGCTCCAGAGAGAGTGGACTGTTTTACCTCTCATCCACCTGTGCCCCTTTTCTAAGCCTAGGGAACAACCTGCGGAAGAGGGGGCGTGGTAGAATGTAAGGGCTGCGATTGGGGTGAATGGTGAAACTACAGCAATGTAGTCTGGACACTCATTTGATCAACTTGATTGAACAAACAACCTGTCACCCCCCACTGGATGGTGGGGCTGTAGGTGTTTGGGCACAACAGCCTGCAGATAGGTTTTGCATGAAGGATGCTTGTACTCATGGATTATCACTTATAGCTAAAAATGAAAAAAAAAAAAAAATGAGAGAAAGATGCAGGACAGTTATGGCAGAATGCATGATCTGGGATGGGGTGGGGGGGGGGAGGGAAAGGGAAATAAGCCTGACCTGAATTGGAAAAAATGTATGAAATGCACAAAGCATCAATAAAAACTAATTTAAAAAAAATTAAAAAAAAATTAAAAAATGCTTTAACTTTCATGTTCAGTGCTTACAGATGATATTCAAAGAGCTTGAAAACTAATATATATCAAGATACCATGTAAAGAATCCAATAAAGAAATAATAGGCTTATGGAGGAAGTATTTCAAATGAAAAAAAAACAATGCAGAAAATCTCATATTCATTTTGGCTAAATTGAGTATTTTATCAGGATAAGCCACAATTACCATGCTGGATGTAAAAGTAGCCAGTAAACAAGTGTTGATATGTACTGTATTGTAATTACAGGGCCAAGTATTTGAGAATGCACGTCACTTAGACTGAGAAAAATATTTGCAGCTTGTTTTTCCTCCACCATGAATACAGCAACATGTGCTGCATTGCAAGATAATATCTGTAAACTGATGTCTAGCCTGTGGTTGGTGGCACTGTTGACCTTGGATTTAGTATAACCTAAGCATGTCATTAGCTTAATAAAATGGGAAGGAGAAAATACAATTTTATCTCTTCAACTGAATTATATAAATGGGAAATAATCACCAACTCTCTATTTCTGATCAAGAAATACCCAATGGGGAATTGCAACTCCAGTTTTTACACTTAAAGAATTCTGATTTATGGTGCTGCAATACCTGCTTAAATAAACGCAATAGAAACACTGGTGAACTTTTTCAGGTTGCTCCTTACTCTAATTAAGATTGCAGTGAATCCTACCTTCCACCCATATATAATAATTACAGAGTCTGAAAATAAGTGGTTGGTCGATCCTAAAGCCAGTTAAGAGATTTACATTATAACAACACAGTTGCTTTCAGATAAAAAGAAATATCACAGTAATATTTATCATTCATTTTGCTTTCTCTGTATTCATATATTAGAGTAATATAAAATTAAAGGGGGGAAACGTGAATTGCTAAACATATTTTGGAATTAACATACAGTTTATTCCCAGAGGGCATACTTTTGATGCATATGTGATGTTATATAGGCATATGTTGGAGCAATACAAAGGGGAGGGAAAAATAGCAACATAAAGACTGGGTTAAAATACTGAATGATACAGTTAAACTCTGCCCAAAACAACAAGCCTCTGCAGTGAAAAACTTTGGAAAGACTGAAAGAAAGATGCAAGACATGTATGGCAGGAGGCATGAACAGGGGTGAGTTGGGGACAGGGAGAGCGGAATGAAAGACAATGAATGAAATACACAATTCACCAATAAAAGTACTAAAAAAGGATTTCAGTGAAAAGAGGGCCATTACAATGATTCCTTATACTTTTCTCATAACCAGAGGAAACAATATTTCATTAGAAGAAACGCAAGGATGGTGACTCTTTCCTAATAATGGGAAACCTAATAATGCATATTGTAGTAAATTTATAGTATACTTAATATTTTTCAACTTTTCAAATAAAGACCTGCTCTCTCATGAACGAATTTGGAAAACTCTCAATATGGGCAACTGGGTATGTGGTAGATTTCATAGTGAAAGGAAGTTCAGTAGAGACAGGACACTTTGAAGTTTTGATTTCTGTTTATGTGAAAAATATCATGAACTATCAACAGTGTAATATTCCCATTAGAAATGTTTTGGAATGATTTGTTAGTTTATTACACAAATTTAACATCTCAAAAAAATAAGATTCCTCGTGTGCTACTCAAGACATTTAGTCATCTCACATAGTATATCTGAGTAATGTGGTATCTTCTTATAATAAGATTTCTCTTAGGTATTTGTGAGAAAAATTTCCTAGAAGATAACATGTTAAAGTAACTAAAAATGTATTACTCATCTAATTCACATCTTACCTCTGTTCATTATAGTACCAACAAAAGATAATATCCTACTTTCGTACTAAGTCTGCATTTCTATAAGCATTTACTTGATTATAGTCTTAGTTATCTTCTCAATTCCTGTCTAGGCTTCTCCAATATTTCCCCCGTATTTGTGATGCTTGAGCAAGGGGTACAAAATATAGAAAAGAAAACTGAAAGAGTGACAGATTAATGTTCCCAGTTGTTAAAGAGCTGAGTTACGTATTCGGGTAAACATGTACTACAGTGGGAGTGATCTGATTTGAGATCCCATGAAGGTTTTTTTTTTTTTTTTGCTCCAAGTTTGGAATAGCAGAAGGATTTTACATTACATAGGTCATTTATTGGCTCTATCAAGCTTCTGGAATGTAGTGGACTTGAGTTATTTTTTTTTCATCCATAGAAAGGAGCTGCAGTGAGCTCGTCTGCATCTCTTTCTACCACATATTTCTCAAATAGGCCATTTGTTGCCCCAGGAAGACACAATTAAGATAGAACTTCTCCTACACTCCCTTTTCTCATTTTGTCTGCATTTGAGCAAGGAATGTGTTTTTACTTGCTGAAAAATAAGCAAGGTACTAAAATTGTGTCCTTAGGCTATACACAAAAGAGAAAGAGTATAATTGAAACAGGTGTAATGCAAGGGGAAGGAGCGAGTAGGAAGCACCAATCAATCCTAGCACAAAACTCTGAGTGGGGAAAGAAAAAGGACGAGAAATACCTTTAGCATAAAAGCTTGTACAAATCAAAAGTAGTTAACACTGCAAAATGAGGGCTGATAGTATAAAGAGTTGTTCTTAGTCCTTTTAAACTTTTCCAGCATTTAGAAGATCTTTTTTTTTTAAATTTTTTTTATTTTTAAGGGATTCTACAATATAATGACACAGTTGTTTGCAGATAAAATTGACGTTACTTAGTAGGTCATACAATTAGGTAATTGGTGCATTTTGCAAGTATCTATGTCCAAATTTTGAACAACCCAAGGTTCCCATAGTCCAGTTGGAGAAGCTCGTATGCACAGGCATGTTGATCAGTTAGGAGTCCAGACTATATTCCTGTAGTCTCACGATTCACCCCTATCTCTCTGCAGCCCTTACAATCTCCCACGCCTCCTCTTCCGCAGTTTGTTCCCTGGGCTTTGGGAAAGGGGCACAAGTGGGTGAGAAGAAAACAGTCTACTTTCTTTGGAGTTGTCATTTTGGACTCCAGTCTGTTCAGGTTGTTTCCCTTCATGGGTTGACAGCTTTTCCAGTGATACCCTTTTTAGTCATACTAACAAAGCACAAGCTATTGGATGTACAGGCATTTAAGCAGTACCAATTATTATGTCAAGCTAAGCTGTGAGCATAGACACAGATGCTTGGATGGTATGCTAATCCGCAAACTGTGGTTTCTCTATAAAGGGTGACAAGTTCTTATTGTGGCTTATAACATCTCCTAACCACTAGAGGACATAAGCTTGTGGCATCCGCTGTGAGTTATTCCTCCAAGGAGAGAGCTAATAGCCAAATAGATTTGGGATATATATAGACACTTGGCTGCCACTGTTGCACAGTATCTCCAGGCTGTTGAGGTGTAGCTGATATTGACGGAGGAGTCTTGCTTGTCTCAGGGAGACCAATATTTTGCTGTATTGCTTTAGTGGCCTTTGGTAACGCTCTCTAGCATTTCAGAGGCCAGTTGTACGCTAGCAAGTGACGTCTCATAACATTTTTCATGCTCACACCAGGTCTTCGACAACAGGGACTTACTGCCTTTCTCCTTGCATATATCCCACTTATAGGCAAAAGGCCTTTATAATTTGGGGGGGGGGGTTTGAATCCCCTAGCCAACATCTCCTAGGCAGAATAATTCATTGCTGATGTCAGAGCTTTCCTGTAGTAATATATTTTGCTTAATTACACAACTTATAAACACTTTACTATTGAATTTGGCTCTAGATAGAGAAATATCCTTTCACAGTTCCTATGCCTATCAATCAGTTAATACGTTGTGCCTGTTTTATAGGAAATTACCACTGTAACAATTGGCTCTAGTTTACAGTTTGGGAGTGGTTTCATTACCATCCTGTTTTTCTTTTTCCTAAAAAAAAAAGGGGGGGAGAGGTAGGAAGGTTTCTCAGCATTAGGGTCCATTATTAACAGTCAACCCCAATATTATTCAGAGAGATGCTCAGTGTCCGTGTCTCAGGCAGTCTGAGGTTCCTCATTCCTTAATGTTCAGATGGGTCAACCTCTCTGCTGGCATTCCCCAGTTCATCCTGCACAGCCATAAGTTGTATGTTTTCAGGCATTTAGATTGGTGATTTTTACCTGTGGGAACATAAAATTCTCCTCCCATTGTTATTTTCAAGATCAGAAAAATTGAAAATTTATCAATAGGATTGAAACACAGAGTTTTCCATTTGTATCCCAGAAAGGATAGTACCCCACCTCCCACCTCCCTCTTTTTTTTTTTTTTTTAGATTTTTATGTTTTGACCTATAGATGCCTAAGTTGTATTACACATACCCATAAACAGGAGCCAAGGCATAAGCTTTCATTACATTTACCCAAACTGGTTCTCATTGACTGTATGCTACTTATTTGGGAAGGAAATTTAAGCTTAGTTCCTTTAACTTGTCCTACAAGTAAAGAAAGTGTTATAATGTGATATTGTGTTATTCAGAAAAAATATATAGGCCATTTGTATACCTTAACCCGATACAAATTATAAATAAGACCAATTAACATTTTATATTCCCGATTGGTTCAATTGTATTACCATTTCCACCAAAACCTACACCTAAATTTAATTAATCTAAACAATTCACTAAGCCATTGAAATATCCTATACTTGGTGGATAAAGCTTGGGCAGAGTTGAGAACCTGCTAAATAAATTTTACCCAATAAACACTTTGCTCTTTAACGCTTTATGACTGGACTAAGACTTCTACTTATTTGGTAAGTAAAAATTTAAGCTTAATTCTTTTAAATTGTCCTACAAGTAAAAGAAAGTGTTACACTGTGATGTTGTGTATTTCAGAAAAATATAGAGCCCAACCCAATACTAACTATGAATAAAACAACTAGCATTTTATATTCCCAGTTAGTTCAAATGTCAGTATCTAGCTCCTTTTCTTTTTTCCCAGCACAAGATTCCTGCATATAAAACCAATTTGCAAGCAGTTGTGTCCCAGCCCACAGAGCCCAAGGCTCCCACCATCTAGCTGGAGGGGCTTGAATGTTCAATCAAGTTGATCAAATAAGTGTCCAGACTATATTGTCATAGTTTTACCGTTCACCCCAATCGCAGCCCCTACAATATACCACTCCCCCTCTTCCACAGATTGTTCCTTAGGCTTAGAGATGGGGCACAGGTGGACAAGAAGCACAACAGTCTACTTTGTCTGGAGATGTCGTTTTGGACTCTGATCAGTTCTGGCTGTTTCCTTTCGTGGGCTGACCGATTGCCCAGGGATAAGCTTTCAATCCTACTAATGAAGCACAAGCGATTAGATATATACGTATTTAAACATTGCTAGTTACTATGGTAGGTTACTTTGGTATAGACACAGAGGTTTGGATGGTGTGTTAATCCCTGGATTACTTTTTTATTTTCCTGAGAAAGATGACAAGGCCTTACTGTGGCATATAAATCTCCTAATCACTAGAGGGTATAAGCTTGTGGCAACATCTATGAATTATTCCTCCAAGGAGAGAGCTAATAATCAAATAGTGTTGGGACATACAGACATATGGCTGCCACTGCTGCATAGTATCTCCAAGCAAGTGAGGTGTAGCTGATGTTGGTGGAGGAGTTTTGCTTGACTCAAGGAGACCAAAATTTGCTTTATTGGTTCAGTGGCCTTTGGTAACACTCTCTGGTAGAAGATCTTTTATAAAATTCTATTTATTTATTTATTTATTTATTTATTTATTTATTTATTTATGTGAATGTACTGTCTGCATGTAAGTTTGTGCCCCTGTTTCATGCAAAGCCATGGAGATCAGAAGAGGGTGTTGGATTCCCCTGGAACTGGAGTTCTCCTGGAATTGGAGTTAAGGATGGTTCTTAGCCGCCATGTGGATGCTGGGGATCGAACCCGGGTCCTCTGCAAGAGCAGTCCGTGCTTTTAACCGCTAGGCCATCTCTCCACCTCCCCCTCCCCATTTAGACATTGTATAAGGATATTTGGAGCACTCAAGATGTATTCAATTAGGGACTCTTTCTCAGGAATGTTTGGCATATTGCTCAGGAATGTAGGCAAGAGGATTACAACTGAGCAAAACTCGTGAAAGTGGCCTTTGTACTTTTCCACTTTGCTGTCAAATTTGGAGAATTCCTGGAACAAAATAGTGAAATATCTCACCATGTAGATTGGAAGAGGAACGAAACTAGCTATGAATATTCCTACTGAGGAAAAGAAACACTGAAATATCTTATCTGATTTTCTGCCATATGCATGTGCCTATAAATCCCACTGAAAGTACAGTTACCCCACACCATAATCAGTATATTTTTCCACCTAATGAATCTGTCTTCACTATCCAAAAATATAAACATCTTTATTTTTGAACATTTGTATAATTATCTGTATTAGGATTTTTTCATCTGACCAAATACCCAATAAAAGTCAATTGAAGGCAGAAAGGTTTTATTGTAGCTTAGTATGACAGGATCATTATACCATGAGAAGTAAGGCATGGCAGCAGAAGTAGGAGGCCACTTTTTCACATTGCATCTGTACTTAGGAAACAGAGAGAACAAGAGGTGAGGTCAGCCTATAAAACCTCACAGAGCTCCCTCAGTAACATGCTTCCCCCAGCAAGGTTCTACCTTTTAAAGATACCATGGCCTTCCCAAACAGAGCCATCAGCTGGAGAATACATGTTCAAATATAGGAGACGACAAGAAACATTTCATAGTCAAATAATATCACAACCATACTAAGAGTTGTCTAGTGCTGTTTATTTAGCACACATTAGAAGAAGAGTACAATCTAATTTTGTAGTCTACTATTATTTGAAGGCCAAAGAGCCTGACATGTATTATAAAAAGAAGCTTGTCTAAAATCCCATTTCCTGGGCTGGAGAGATAGCCTAGCGGTTAAGAGCACCGACTGCTCTTGCAGAGGACCCGGGTTCGATCCCCAGCACCCACATGGCGGCCGAGAACCGTCTGTAACTCCAATTCCAGGAGAACTCCACATCCAGGGGAATCAGAGACCCTCTTCTGACCTCCGAGGCATTGCACGACACGGGTGCACAAACCTACATGCAGACAGTACATTCATACACATACAAAAATAAATAAAATTAAAAAATATATATTAAAAAAAATAAAATCCCATTTCCTTCAGAATGTCAAGATAGACTTAAATAAGGCTTACAGCAATAAACCAGGGTGCCATAGGCTTTTTAAAAGTTCCATGTTTTTTTAGCCGGGCGAGGTGGTGCATGCCTTTAATCCTAGGACTTGGGAGACAGAAGCAGGCGGATCTGTGTGAGTTCAAGGCCAGCCTGGTCTACATAGTGAGTTCCAGGACAGCCAGAGCTACAGGGAGACCCTGTCTCAAAAAGAACCTCCCAAAAAAGTTCCATTTCTTTTGCCCCACCCCGTTCCATGTTTTTTATAATGTTTTTCCATTAGAGTGGATAATGGAGCACAGAGAGTGAAAGGTTGTTCTTTTTTGTTTTTGTTTTGTTTCTTGTTTTACAAAATACTGTGGAAGAGGATAGGATTCTAATTTCCACCTACGAGCCAATGTCATCTACACACCAGCCTAGTAGCTCTCCAGAATTCAGGATGCTAGGGATTCTGCCATGTTTTTCTTTTGTTATAAGATCCTAGTTCAGTGGATAGGCATAAAAAGGTGTAGTATGTGGAATTAAAGGAAAAGTTGGTGTAAGATTTGCCTAGGGAACACAGGGTAAAGTTATGGGTTACATAAGAAGGAAAGAACATTATAGATGGTTTCCTTATAATTCTTTTCATAAATAGCAACCAAATGGATAATGGATCAGTACAGTAATATTACCATTTACCAGAAATCATAAGAAAATCCTGAAGGAGATTGAAAATGACATCAAAAGATGGAAAGACCTCCCATGCTCATGGATTGGAAAAATTAAAATTGTAAAAATGTCCACTCTACCCAAATTAATATACAGATTCAATGCAATCCCAATCAAAATCCCCATGAGCTTTTTTACAGACTTAGAAAAAAAAAGTCCTTAAATTCATATGGAAAAACAAAAGACCCCGAATAGGTAAAGCAACCCTGAGTGAAAAATGCAATACTGGGAGGATTACATTACCATACTTCAAGCTATATTACAGGGCTATAGTCATAAAGACAGCCTGGTACTGGGAAAAAAAA
>VZQC01003469.1:405272-417032 GCA_009823505.1 Rhizomys pruinosus | reverse complement strand
CTGACCGCTCTTACAGAGGACCCGGGTTCGATCCCCAGCACCCACATGGCGGCTGAGAACCGTCTGAAACTCCAACTCCAGGAGAACTCCAGCTCCAGGGGAATCCGACGCCCACTTCTGACCTCCGCGGCATTGCACGACACGGGTGCACAGACTTGCATGCAGACGATACATTCGTACACATACAGAAATAAATAAAATTAATAAAAAAAAAAGTGGCAAAAAAAAAAAAAGACTGAGAGAAGGATTCAAGACAGTTATGACAGAATACATGATCTGGGATGGGATGGGTTGGGGTGGGGGGAAGGGAGAGGGGAATATGCCTGAACAGAAATGAAAAATGATGCATGAAATATATAAAACATCAATAAAAAAAGAAAAAGAAAACCTACATAGTCCCCGTCTGCATTTTTTTCTGTTTCAGTGAGATCCTTTGCCCCTTGAAATCCACTTGAATATTTACTACTGAACTATGTATACACATTAGAATTTAACTCGAGGTAATGGAAAGAGCACTGTACAGTGCAGGAACTTCTGGTACAGCCTTTGTTACCAGTTAATTATGGAAATTTGAGTAAGTATCTCACCTGTTCTGTCTTTTGATTCTTACCAGGGAAAGTGGGAAATCTGAATAAGATGATCAACTATATGTCTTCTACCATCTAACACCAATGATTTAGAATAGTATTCCCAGTTTACCTTATAAGTGTCAAATATTAAGTCAGAAAGAGTCTACCACAGAACTGACCATCTAGACAATTTTTGAAATACTACAATGCAACAAGTTATACTAATGGCCATTCAAACTTAAAAAAAAATTCAAAGCTCAGAAACTCACTATATTTTTCATGGTTTGTTACATCTGTACATAGATGAGACTGCTTTTAAAAGTTCTTAAATATAAAGCTAGGTGTGGTGGTGCACACATTTAATCTCAGCAGTCAGGAAAGGCAGAAGCAGGTGGATCTCTGTGAGTTCAAGGCCAGCCTGGTCTACATAGAGAGTTCCAGGACTGCTGGGGCTGCAGGGAGACCCTGTCTCAAAAAGACTAAATACAGTTCTTAAATATATCAAAATGAATATTTTTCACACTGAAAAATATCATATACTATATTAATGGTCAGAAAACTGATAGGTAAATTTCACTTAAAACCAGTAACTGACAATGAACTAGTAGCTGATATATAAGAATCTACTAAAAATGAATAAAAGTATTGTAATTACATTAGAAAACTGAACATATTGCTCCAGCAAGAAGCTTATTGATAAGGAATCCCAAATATTAACAAATAACTGAAAATGCAATCAAACCAGCTAATAACCATAGAAATGAAACTTAGAAAAATTGAGTGCTCACTCTAAATTCATTGCAAAGACTAACTTAGAGAACACAATCATTGGTCACATGTTGACAACACTACAGGACTACAGGACTACATCAGTCCTCAGGAGGTACCCAAACCCGAGTACAAAATCTATAGCCTGAAATATAATATTTTTTACAATTAAAAAAAATGGATAAAGCTTGGGCAGAGTTGAGTGCCTGTTAAATAAATTTGACCCAATAAACACTTTGCTCTTTAACGCTATATGACTGGACTAAGACTTCTACTTATTATGGAAGTAAAATTTAAGCTTAATTCCTTTAACTTTTCCTACAAGTAAAAGAAAGTGTTACACTGTGATGTTGTATAATTCAGAAAAATATAGAGACCAACCCAATAAAAACTGTAAATAAAACAACTAGCAATTTATATTCCCAGTTAGTTCAAATGTCAGTATCTAGCTCCTTTTTTTTTTAGCCCAAGCATCCTTCATATAAAACCAATTTGCAAGCAGTTGTGCCCCAGCCCACACAGCCCAAGGCTCCCATCATCCAGCTGGAGGGGCTTGAATGTTCAATCAAGTTGATCAAATAAGTGTCCAGACTATATTGTCGTAGTTTTACTGTTCACCCCAATCGCAGCCCCTACAATATACCACTCCCCCTCTTCCACAGATTGTTCCTTAGGCTTAGAGATGGGGCACAGGTGGAGAAGAAGCACAACAGTCTACTTTGTCTGGAGATGTCGTTTTGGACTCTGATCAGTTCTGGCTGTTTCCTTTCGTGGGCTGACTGATTGCCCAGGGATATGCTTTCAATCCTACTAATGAAGCACAAGTGATTAGATATATACATATTTAAACACTGCTAGTTACTATGGTAGGTTACTTTGGTATAGACACAGAGGTTTGGATGGTGTGTTAATCCCTGGATTACTTTTTTTTTCCCCGAGAAAGATGACAAGGCCTTACTGTGGCATATAAATCTCCTAATCACTAGAGGGTATAAGCTTGTGGCAACATCCACGAGTTATTCCTCCAAGGAGAGATCTAATAATCAAATAAAGTTGGGATATACAGACATATGGCTGCCACTGCTGCACAGTATCTCCAAGCAAGTGGTGAGGTGTAGCTGATGTGGTGGAGGAGTTTGCTTGACTCAATAAGAACTTGTCACCCTTTACCCTTTATAGAGAAACCAACAGTTTGCAGATTAGCATAACATCCAAGCATCTCCTTGTATCTATTATCACAGCCTAGCTTGACGTAATAATTGGTACTGCATAAATGCCCGTACCTCCAATAGTTGTGCTTTGTTAGTTATGACTACCAAGGTATCTCTGGATAAAGTGTCAACCCATGAAGGGACACAACCTGAACAGACTGGGAGTCCAAAAGACAAACTCCAAAGAAATTAGATTGTTTCCTTCTCACAACTTGTGCCCCTTTTCCCAAAGCCCAAGGAACAAACCGCGGAAGAGGAGGCGTGAGAGATTGTAAGGGCTGACCAGGTAGCGATTGGGGTGAATCTTGAGACTATAGGAATATAGTTGGACTCCTAAACTGATCAACATGCCTGTGCTTGTGCATACAAGCTTCTTTAACTGGACTATGGGAACCTTGGGTTGTTCAAAATTTGGACATAGATACTTGCAAAATGCACCAATTACCTAATTGTATGACATACTGAGTAACATCATTGTTATCTGCAAACAACTGTGTCATTGTATTGTCGAATCTCTTAAAAAAATGCAGCCAGTCATGGTGGCAGATGTTTTCAATCCCAGCACTCAAGAGGCATAGGGATGTGGACATTTGTGAGTTCAAGGCCTGCCTGGTCTACCTGGTGAGTTCCAAGCCAGCTGGTGCTACAGGGAGACCCTGTCTCAAAAACACTAAAGTTTTCTTTTGCAATTTTTATTTCATCTTGCTCTTCTGAATGACAGTCAATTACTGAGGGAAGCCAGGGAAGAAACTCAGGGTGAGAACATAGAAACAGGAGCTGAAGCACAAACCAGGGAAAAATGCTGCTTATTGTCTGGCTTCCCTGGTTGGAGCTCAACTACTTTTTTTTTTTTTCTTGGTCTTTTCGAGACAGGGTCTCTCTTTAGCCCCAGCTCTCCTGGAACTTACTCTGTAGACCAGGCTGGCCTTGAACTCACAGAGCTCCCCCTGCCTCTGCATCCTAAGTGCTAGGATTAAAGGTGTGTGCCACCATGCCCCTGGCTCAACCTACTTTCTTATACAACATAGGAACACCCATGGTGAGCTAGGTGTCTCATATCACCCAACAATAAAGAAATAGCCTCACAGACATATGAACAGGCTAATATGATAGAGGAAATATTATTTCCTCTTTCCATATGATGATAGAGTCCCTCCACTATCTACACCCACCTTATCCCACCAGACTGATTTTATGAACTCTGTCACATATGTAAAGGCTTTCTGAGTCACTTTTGTATCCACAACTGTCCTTCAGATTGGGTCCATACCCTGGTGCCTGATTAATTTATCTGATTTCACACACTTAAAAGAAACCAAGTCTCCCTCTCAGTAATTATCACTTGTCATTGGTTACTCTGCTAAAGTTGGGGTTTCTTCCCCACTTCTCCACCTCTATAATGAGATTTTGTATGGATTGAGCTTTTCCGTGGGTCACCTGCATGCTGATACTATTGCTGGAAGTTAAAACGTTTTTGAAAACTCTGTTCCCTTGAGATCATACATCACCTCTGGCTCTGACAATCTTTCTGCCCCCTCTTCCACAATAGTCCCTGAGTCTTGGGTGGCAAAGGACTCATATAGCATTCTTATTCATGGATAAGTTCTCTACAGTTTCTTACTCTTTGCAGTTTGGCCAGTTGTGGTTTAATGGGTTAAAATAATAATCATCAACATCTGTTGCATGAAAAATCTTAACTGGTCAGAGACTGAGTGATAAATTAATGTCTTTTTTTTCTATCCCCTGTGCTATTTTCAGTAAGCCTTAGGTATAGAGGATGCATTGTAGATGTGTTACTTAGGGCTAGGCACATCACAGAACATCATTTTCAGTGTTGTCACACTTTGTAGCAGTAGTCACTAGTTGTCACAATTTGTAGCAGTATCTATTTGTTGCAAAAAGAAGCTTGTTAGATGAGTTATAAGAGGTATATTTGTCTGTAAATATAAGGATATGTATTTATAATAGAGTAAGAAATTTGTGAGTATCTAGGAATATGACAGAAGTAGATATTTCTCTAAGATTTATGACATTGACATCCATGTGCCATTGGCTATGTATACAATAGTATATATAAATGGTATTCTTTCTACTAAACATAATTTAACTCCAATTAAACACATGTTAACTACCCCTGAGTTACAAATGCCAATAATTCACTAATAAAGTTTATTTTCTGGAATAGTTACTGTTGTGTTTTATAGACAGCTAGATGGAATAATTGATTGTTTCCTCCATTTCATAGTATCATCTTACACTATGGTTGCTAGTCTTCAGTGAGGAGGCTTCTAGCTCAATGTTCAAACTATGCCCTTTCTTCAGCACTAGGGTCTTACTTTCAAATTTTGGGAATGAATTGAGGGCTGTGGTAATAGCTGGTCTTATTTTGAATGTCCCTTGGTCTTCCTTGACTAACAACTTAAAGGGTGGTCTCTCATTCATGGTACTGATTTTTGTTTAGTTTAATTTAGTTTGTTTGTTTTTGATCTTTTAGTTTAGTTTGGGTTTTTTTGCCTATACACATGGATCATAAATATATTTCAATATGCCTTTGAAATAGTATATTTCCATACATTTTTTTAAAAACTACCTAAAATTATTTATCTCTCCTAAACCTCTATAAAACCTACACTTTCCCTCCCCAGATAAAGTATCATCCATTTCCCCACTTGATAACACTTTGCCTCCCAAGAGTTGGCATTAAAGGTGTGTACCACCATGGCCCATAGAGAAATGGCTCATCGGGTAAGAGCACTGACTTCTCTTGTGGAGGACTTGGGTTCGAGTCCCAGCACCCACATGGTAGCTAAGAACCTTCTTTAAGCCAGGAGTGGTGGTGCACACCTTTAATACTAGCACTTAGGAGGCAGAGGCAGGCGGATCTTTGTGAGTTCAAGGCCAGCCTGATCTACAGAGTGAGTTCCAGGCCAGCTGGGACTATAGGGAGAACCTGTCTCAAAAACACACACAAAAAAATTGGCGCTCCTCAAAGACATGAGACACAGTTTTTTAACCTTCCAATGTGGATTGAAGACTCATGTCTCACCCGGAATCCTCCAGTCCTTCAGTGACAGATGGGGACTACTGAGATACCCAGCCAGATTAATACCAGATTAAACAACTAAGGGGATGTCAACCTCGTCAGAATATAGATTGCCATTGTTGGACTATCTGAGATGTATCATGGAGGCCATCGCAGGGGGATCAAGACAGGACGTGTGCTTACTGGACTTCATTGGGGGACCATGGGAGGGAAAGACCCCAATGTGGAGCAAAAGTGCAGGATTGATGGTTGTTTAGGATTGCCAAGGAGGAACATTTGAGCACTTCCTTAAGGAAAACATGACATCTTTTAGGAAATAAATCCTCCAATTCACAGGTGCGGACTCTAGTCAGGATTAGATAGGAGCGAGGCGATGAATTTATAGAGATATAATAATTATGATAGATATAGATGACCGATATATATAGATATATATATTATAACAATACAAGTTGGCGAGAACAACCACAAAAGAACTGCAAAAAAGACTGAGAGAAAAATACAGGACAGTTATGGCGGAATGCATGATCTGGGGTGGGATGGTGTGGGACGGGGGTGGGAAGGGAAAGGGGAATATGCCTGAACTGAATTGAAAAATGATGTCTGAAATACACAAAACATAATAAAGAAAATAAACAAAAAGAAAAATATATAGTATTTTCCAGTTCTATCCATTTTCCTGAAAGTTTCATAATTTAATTTGCTATTATAGCTGAATTAAATTCCAGGAATATATCAAAATCTGGTATACAGAAGGAATTTTAAAATCCTAGTCTTGCTCTCAAATGATGGTAGAGAAAGTGTTTAGAGAGAAAAGTATCTAGAAAATTAAAATGGCAAATCCTGGAAATAAGACAATTGAAAAAGATTGAGGCAAATAAATCACTGGAGATACTTGCTGAAATGATTATCATCAAAACACATATATAGAAAAGTGATTCTAAGACACCTGGGCAAGCAAGATTTGGAGACAATCAGAATGACAGCATCATCAAGTAGTCGCTACAGCAGAGACAGAGTTAGAATATTAAATACAAACAACACAATTATTTGTTGAGCAAAAAACAGATGTCTTGTCAGGGAACATAGCTAAGTTCCTATGTCCTATAATGTATTACCTAGTATGCCTACCCTAAAAGATAAAAAAATACTCAGAATATATTTAAACATCTGACATAGCAACAAAATGAAGTCAAAGGATGGGGAGATGTCTCAATGTTTAAAACACTTGACTCACAAAAACATGTGGAGTAGAAGTCACTGAAGAACCTACTTAAAAGCTGGGTAGCAGAACTTGAAGGTATGGCCCTATTGCTGAAGACAGGACATACTTTGGACACAGGGATTGGAGCAATTGGAGTTAGAGCTAATCTGGTAGCCTACTTCCTGAAGACTAGCTCCCATAGATCTAGAGAATACTATGCATACTGCTAAGGGAGAAAAAACAATCTATATTCCAACCACAAATTTAAAGTATAATAACTGTATACCACTCATCAAAGAAGCTCCTTTTTGCAACAAATAGAGATGACTGCAGAATTCCACTACACTAGTAACACACAGAGAATATATGTCTGAGAAATCCCCAGCCCTAACTGACACATGTAGAGTTGAACCTATACACCTAAGGCTCCTGGAAGATAGCAGAACAGGGATAGAGAGTATAGTAATGCATCCCTCAGATCTGACCAACAAAGATTTCTCATACATCAGAGTGTGATGCACACAAAAGGCGACAACAATCCAAGTTTTAGAGAATAAGAATCTGAAGAAGGTGTGTTCCTGGATAGGACTCCTATATTAAACCTCACTCACCCATGGCTCAGAGACCATTGCAGGAGTGGGAGAAGATTGCAAGATCCAGGATTGGTGCCTAGCCATAAAGAACCAGAGGACTTCAGTCTTCTGGGAACTTATCCATTGGAATGTATAACAATGGTGACAGCATGCACAAGACCCATGCCAACTCTATTAGACAAAGATCTTGTGTAGGAAGCTTCCTTTGCTACAAGCAGGTACAGTGCTGTCCTGTTAAAGGAAGGGGAGCATAATACCCACCTGCAGCCACTGTAGGGAACTGACCCCTGGGTACAGAGGTCAGTTGGTTACTTTCATCACTCGACCTGAGAGGTACTTCCAACTCAGGTCCTTAGCCTGGGACAATGGAACATTTTCCACCTGCCCAAGACTGCTGGTCCCTGAACAGGAATTTCAGGGTGATGGCTGATTGCTTATCTTCAGCCTATGCCCACTCACAATTCACTTCACTACACCAGGTATCCAGATTGGTGGTCTAAAGGACTGCTGTCCAACCCACTGGTCACTCAAACAAAATTCAATCCTGCTTCAGTCTGTATGCACACACAAATTAATGGCTGGGAATTCTGTAATGATCATAATGGAGAATTCAATTTATTTCCTGCTACAGCTTGCTTTTATAAGCAAAATGATGTCAGTTCCCAGAGCCAATCACAGACCACAAATTATGTGACACTCCCTACTATTGCTCCACCTAGAATCCTGTACCTGGGCCATGTGGCTTGCTCCTTCTTGGGGCGGGGTCAGAGAAATTCCTTGACTCCCACATGGAGCCTTGTGGTGTGCTAGCTGAGAACTCAGCCCCAGTTCACACTGGATCTTCCTACAACCTTGTATAAAACTGGGGAAATGGGAAGCAAGTTCCAATCCTAGGTGAGGAAATAATAGCAGCTGTTAATGTTGTGTGAGGGAGAGTAGTTCTTCTATAAGAGATTGATTCTAGATAGGCTGACTAGTATCCACTGGGTGAATTTGTAACAAGTGACAGATGGGTACAAATGCTTGACTGACTGTGACTTAGCATATATAACAGAATGCATGGAATCTGTTGTGGGGGCCTATAGAAGAGTGCAGATTGGGTAAGTGGTCTAAGTTTGATTAAGATATGTTTTATTAAATGCACAAAACTCTATAAAATATTTTAATAAGTAAATAAACATTCACTTTATTTTTTTCAAAAAATTGTTGTAGGCTATACCTTTTCTAAACATATTTATGTGAATTATATGAATTTTTGTGGGAAACTTGAAGAAGTAGAGAACTCAAAAAGAATATTCTAGGCTTTATTGAACTTATTCAGGAGCATTGTTTTTATTATGATTAGTGCATCCCATGTTAAAGAAAATTCTGCCTTTTCCAAAATACAAAACATAGTGGAAAATATCATAAAATTTCACTCTCTCAAAAATGAAATTTTACTTAGAACTAGCATGCATTGTTTTCAAGCTCTGAGTTGAATGTACCATGACATCTTGCTATGTATTTGCTTGGAAACTTTCCATTTCAGAAAGGAAGCACGCTTGGGTAAAGATCATTTGCATATCTGCAAGTCAACAGGGCCTCAAGAAACTTCTGGAATCAATGGAAAAATATCAAAATAAAAAAGAAACAGATGTGACTCTCCAAACTTCAAGAAGTCCCATGAGCATCTGGAGATAATTCATCTTGCTGTCTGTTAATTGCTACTAGGTTTATCACAACTTCCACAGTTTGATTTTTAAGCAGCTGAACTGCAAAGTGTTATTATAATTAGCTTACTAAAGTGTGTAAGGCAAGTTGTAGAATTATAGTTGATTTTCTAAAGGATATTTTGGCTTGATAATTATTAGGATCTTCAAGAATTATGATACCTGGCTAAGAAATATAAGCAGTAATAAAACAAGAAAAAAAAAAGACTCAGGAAACAGAAAGTCAGGTAAGGTTTTCTCTTTTTTTCTCAGATAGTCTTTGGTCACAGATGGGAGTTAAGAAACTACAGTGGCATTTACTTATGGATTTGAAATAAGGTTATTTTTCTTTCTATACCATTTTAATGTATAATATTTGAAATTTTAAATTATAGAAGTTTATCTGGATTCATATGCAACAAGGTGATAAGCAAACTTTGTTACAGCAGCAATTTGACCTGAACAACAATATGCTCAGTCTTAGAAATTACAAAATACTTATTAGGCAAAGAACTATTAGGAAAATTCACTTTTCTTTCCGAAATTTCAATCAGAAAGTGCTCTCACATCTTGTGTAATAAGGTACAATTAGTATTCAAATCCAAAGTTCAGCTCTAGAAGTTATGGTGTTAAATTCTATGAAGTATAATTTAAAAACAAAGAAACCATGCCAGGCATATTGCCACACACCTTTAATAATACCAGCACTCAGGAGGCAGAGGCAGGTGGATCTCTGTGAGTTCAAGGCCAGCTTGGTCTAAATAATGAATTTCAGACTAGCTGGGACTACAAGGAGACACTGTCTCAAAAAAAAAAAAAAAAGTATGAAACCATGACACAGATTAAAATTGAGAATTTAAGTGAGTTCCAGGACAGCTGGGGCTATGGGGAAACCCTGTCTCGAAAAGACAAAAGAAAAAAAAAAAAAAAGAGAGAAATATAAGGATTTGGTAAACAAAATTGAGTACAGAAT
Organism: Rhizomys pruinosus; assembly: GCA_009823505.1. Taxonomy (NCBI): domain Eukaryota; kingdom Metazoa; phylum Chordata; class Mammalia; order Rodentia; family Spalacidae; genus Rhizomys; species Rhizomys pruinosus. The sequence goes on along the minus strand of VZQC01003469.1, from coordinate 406,983 downwards.
TATTGACTGAACAAAACAATTAAAACAGATTCTTGGGGGCTGGAGTGATGGCCTAGCGGTTAAGAGCGCCGACCACTCTTACAGAGGACCCGGGTTCGATCCCCAGCAACCACATAGCGGCCGAGAACCGTCTGAGACTCCAGTTCCAGGAGAGCTCCAGTTCCGGGGGAATCCGACACCCTCTTCTGACCTCCGCGGCATTGCACGACACGGGTGCACAAACTTGCATGCAGACAGTACATCCATATACATACAGAAATAAATAAAAATTAATTAAAAAAAAAAAAACAGATTCTTGCAACTTAAAGGAAGTACTAGTATGAAGTAAATCAATGCACCCACAGAAACTGGAAGGGATAAGTTGAAAGGCTCAGGAATTTGAAGTACCAAGCGTCTCAACGATAATGTCAGAAAATGTACAAGGCAGAAAAGAGTACAATTATTTGAAATATATACATATGTATTTATATATGAATACATTAGGCTTCTAGGTACACTTCTTCACCTTAATCTATTACTTAAAGGATTTAAGATAGTCTCGATAATTTAGACAACCAAAGATTGCATCAAATAGAAATAAATAAAAAATTATACTGGAAATTTACATTGTATATCTTTCTCTTGCTGCCCAGTATTTGCGACAAAATGACTTACAGAATAAAAAAGAACTTTCAAAAACCTTTAGCTTCATTCTTAAATATAAATTGACAACATTGCCATCACTGTTAAATATTATGAAAGATTGCATAGTGTGTTTGTGCATGCTGTTTCCATTGGTGTGGTTTCATAAGAGTACCTGATCAGCTGTCTGGAAATCTCTATTTTCTTTTGGTCATCCACAACCTTTCCCTATTATCTTCTCTCCTTCCTTTTTCTACAATGATCCTCAAGCATTAGGAAGCTGGTTTGATATAAGCATATTATTCAGGGTTAAGCACTCTGCAGTCTCTTGTTCTCTGCAAACTGGCAAGTTGTGGGTTTTGTGTTAACCATCACCTGCAACATAAGCAAACTTATCTGCTGAGAGCTGAGAGATGAATTATCCTATGAGTATAACAGTGGATCATTAGAAATTAATGTAATACTATAATTATTTAGTAGAAATCTGATATTACATATTTCTCTATGCCCTTTGACATGTCTGACATCAGGTTTCTAAGCCTGGTATCAGTGTGAGTTATGGGTTCTATTCTATGAAAAGGAACTTATATCTGATTACAGAATGGTTTGTTACTTCCATAATATTTGTGCTACTATTACAATGGGAAGAATGTATTTCCAAGCCAGTTATTGTTGCACTACACAGGATCCAAAGCTGGATAAAGTAGATGATTTTTTTTTTCCTTCTGGTAGCATGCGTAATACCTTCTAGCACAATGAAAGCTAGCCAACAGAGAAGAGATTCTGAATTCAGCAGCAGTGTGATTTACCTAGCTTCTTCTACTCCTTTTATATGTAGTGTCTTCAACAACTAGGTCTTATCATCAAGTTCTGGAGAATAATAAAGAACAAGAGCAGTGAGCAGTAATGTGTGAGGGTCTGTGTGACCATTGGTCAGCAGCTTCTAGAGCTGCAGTTCATTCCTGGCATTCAGGATTTACTTTGTTAGTCTATGATGCCTAGTAGGGGATATATTCTCTAAAACCAGACAAAATCTCAGCAGAGAAATTTTTAAGAAACCCCACCTCAACCAAATGAACATTTAGCAAAA
>VZQC01003469.1:355000-402715 GCA_009823505.1 Rhizomys pruinosus | reverse complement strand
AGGATCAAGAAAACAAATGATACCAAGTGCTGGAGAGGTTGTGGGGAAAGGGGAACACTCATCCACTGCTGGTGGGAATGTAAACTCGTGCAGCCACTATGGAAAGCAGTGTGGAGAACCCTTGGAAGACTTGGAATGAACTTGCCACCCGACCCAGCCATACCACTCCTAGGCATGTACCCTCAAGACTCACCCCACCGCAGAGATACATGCACAGCCATGTTTATTTCAGCTCTCTTCACAATAGCAAGGAGCTGAAACTAACCCAAATGCCCCTCAACTGATGAGTGGATAGAGAAAATGTGGTACATCTACACAATGGAGTTCTATGCAGCAGTAAAGAAAGATGACATCATGAGCTTTGCAGGAAAATGGCTGGACCTAGAAGACATCATGCTGAGTGAGGTAACACAGTCCCAGAAAAACAAACGAAGAATGGTATCCCTCATCTGTGGATGCTAGTGCCAATTACCTAGTTAAGTATTTCTTGTGCATGGCCCCTTCAGCTTTTGTCCAAAGCAGTTGGGAGTGATGCATATTGGAAACAACAACAACAATAACAACAAAAACAACAACAACAACAGAAAGGACTGCATCAAAGAACTGACTGAAGCAGTGAACTTCTGCTCAAAACAGTCAACTTCCACATGGAGAATTATGAGAATGACTGAGAAAGCAATGAAAAGTGTGTTTGGCAGAATACATCAGCTCTGGTGGGGAGGGGTTATACAGAGGGGGACATGGGTCTAGATTTGATAATCCTTTAAAAATATATAAAAAAATAAAAAGCAAAAAAACCAAACAAACCCTCTCTGTTAGGCCTGGCTCTCCCAAAGATGGAGAATTTATGATCAGACACTCACGAAGCTGTTAATTAGTGACCACTGCACAGCAAACTTACTTCCTCCTTCCTGCCTACTTTTGCACCTAAGCTGTTTAAAAATCCTGGCCAGATGCCATTTTGCTACTAGTTGCTCTTTTACCACTCTGAGCCCAGTCCCAGTCCAGTCTATCCCTGAAATAAACTTGCTCCATAGTGCATAGGCCTGGTGTTTTCCTTTCATTTTGGGTTGTGCTACCACAAACCTAACATTCCCTCCCTATTTTTTAATGAGTTATCCAGTAGCCTAGGAACTTGCTATGCAGCTAAGGATGACTTTCAACTTCTTTATTTTTATTTACTTACTTTTTTATGTAAATGAGTGTTTTGCCTGCATGTATATAAGTGCATACAATGTCCCTGGAGGCCAGAAGAGGGCATTGACTCCCTGGGAGTTACAGGTGATTGTTAGCTGGTAAGTCAGTAGTACAAACCAAACATGGATCATATGAAACATCATCCAGTATTCTTAACCATTAAGCCCTCCTTTCAGCCCAGTTTTGAAGTTCTGAACCTCCTTCCCTTCAGCTCCTGAATAGTGATATAGGAGGTATGGACCACCATATCTGGTTTCATAAGGTGCTGAAGGTAGACCCTGGGACTTTGTGACTGCTACGTAAGTAATGTACCAACTGAGCCACATTGCTAGCTAAGAAAATATCTTGAAATTTAACCTTTAATCTTGGACTTGACAGATGGTTTAGTGATTAAGAGCCTTCATTGTACTTGCAGAGGACCTGAATTCAATTCCTAACACATCAGGACATTCACAACAGATAGTAACTATAGCTCCAAGGAGTCTGATGACCCTTTTTGGTCTGCATGGACTCCTGCATGCATTTGCACATATACATATTCACATACACAGGAATAAAAATTAATTAAAAATTTTTGAAAAATATATTCAAACTTGAGGCTGGAGAGATGGCTCATACAAATAACCCATGTTTGTTTCTCTGGCACCTAAATAGTGGTCAACAACCATCCATATCTCCAGTTCAAGAGGATCCAATGTTCTTTTCTGTTCTCCATGGACATTGCATGCACATAATGCACTTACATACATGAGTCAAAACACTCATACATATAAAATAAAAATAAAGAAAAAAATTTAAATTTGTTTAAAGTTAAAAAATTGAACAAGTTATAGGAAAAGTTGAGAATGGCAACTGTCAATTCCCTCATGAGGAAATGGAGCATATGGAGACATATGACTTTAAGCAAGTCATATGTCTTCTATACATAGAAGACATATGACTTGCTTAAAGTCAAAGCCAAGTGTGCAGGTGTGTCGACACACCACAGCAGTGCCTGAGGGCAAATAGCCTGACTTAGTATCCAGAAAAACCGAAAGTGGGGCTTGACCTGTTTTGAGGACCTGTTTCTAAAGATTTCTGTTAGAGCTGTGTGCCTGAGCAGAGTACTTATTCTTTCTTTAATGAAATGAGGTAGGAAAAGCAAAGCTTGTCTTATCAGGGAATTTGACATTTCTCATGCCTACTGACCATGAACAGTACATATAGCCACAAAAAAATATTGTCAATTTAATATCACTTGTTGCTTAGAACACAAAATGATACTTCCCTGCTTTCAACAATTATTTGCTCTTTGTAGCAACTGATAGTCTCACAATGCACACACACACACACACACACACACACATACATTATTCTGGGTCAAAAGCATATATTGTGAGTAATCAAGACTGCATATGTAGTTTAAAATAGGAGCCCAAGGCATATTAAGCTTTTTTATACCATAAACAATCTGAAATAGTGTTAAATGATCTCAAAACTTAAGATTCGGTTATTTCTAGGTCTGGTAAAAGTCATTCCCACAACCAAGTAAATATAGAAGGCATATTAGGACACAACTTGACTGGCTCCAGAGTGAGTATTTATATAAACAGCCTGTCAAACATTTAGAGAAATAAAAAGAATAAAAGTAAAGAGAAGATAACCAAAACTTCAGGATCAATCTAAGAAACCTCATCAATTCTAAAAAAAAAAGAACTGTCAATGAAGAGGGAAGAAAAAAATCACAGAACTAGGTACAGGATATGGTTGCTGAATAGAAAGGCTTAATGCAGCTCCTATACTTCTAGCAAAAGATGGATACCTAGAATAGGACACATCTTCAGTGAATGTAAGAAGATTGCCAATAAAGATAGATTCCTAAATATCTTAAAAATACAAATCAGAGTTGCCTTGGTCCACTCAGCTACTGGAAAGATATTTGAAAGATTTTGAAGTAATGTTGACACAAGTAGAAAAATTGGTTTCTATATATAGTTCTACACTTAGAAAAACTTATTGGATAACTACTAATATAGAACAAAAATTGCTTGCAAATACAGAAGTTCTTAAAAAATTTTACCTCTTCTGTAACTTATCTTAGGAAATGACAAACAATATGCTACAAAAATAAATAGTATGTGGAAGAGGGAATAGGGGCCAGATGTGGCAGCACATGTTTTTAATCACTTGGGAGAGAGAAGCAGGACATTTCTTTCAGTTCAAGGCTAACCTGGTTTATATAGCAAGTTGCAGGCCAGCTAGATCTCCATGAGTCCCTGTATCAAAAAAATGAAAAAGAGGAAACTTGTGGAATATAATAGTAAGCCTGTAAGAAGAACTAAATGATTTGAGAATGAAGAAACCACAGTTTTCAGATAATCATAAACATGTATTGATATAAATAAAATCATGATAATTTTTCATCGGACATATAAAGAGGGAAAGAGGAAAATTATTTTGTCGATTGTATAAAGATCAGCTATATTCCTAGGTTCCCAAAACATCTCCTTGATTTCACTGAAGACGCTGATACTAAGTGCATAATCTTATTTTATATCCTAATTATTCAACTCTAGCTACAATTATGGAAGATACATCACAAATCCTAATTTCATAGTCCGTTTTCCTCTGTTCAGTCCCAGTGATCCTTACATGTACTTCTTTTTAGATATGCATATCCCTGAACATTCCAGGTGCTTTCCTTTCATTTGAAATGGATTATCATAATCAATTTTTACCAGTTCGACACAATCCTAGACATACCTGGGAAGAAAGAATCAAATCTCAGTTGAAGAGTTTTCTCTATCAGACTGAACTGTGACCATGTCTGTAATGCATTTTCTTAATTGCCAATCTATATGTGAGGGCACAGTGCAGGGTAGTTGGTGCCATCTTTAGGAAGTTGGGCCTGGCCTGTATAAGAAAGGTAGCTGAGCAAAGCAGAGGAAACAAGCTAGTAGGTAGCATTCCTGTCTTGCTTCTGCTTTAGTTTCTATCTCAAGATTCCTGCAATGAATTATTTTCTTGACGTCCTTGATGATGGATTGTAACCTACAAGCAAAATAAACCTTTCCTTCCCACTTTGCTTTTGGTCATGGTGTTTATCACAAAAACAGAAAGCAAATACGGACACTGTTCCTCCTATCAAATGTTTGTTTCTTTATTTTGAAATTGCCAGGCACAATTACTCATTGTTACAGCAATCTCATTCTCATAGAATTTACTCTTTGACATTACTGGTAGCATGCCTTCTTAAATGTGTCTAATTTATGCATTATTACCATACTTGGCCTCACTCTCTTCCCTCTATAAACTTGTTCAGGTTGTCAGGTTCATTAAATTAATTCGTTTAACTTTTCTACTTTATGCAAATTTATTAATCCTCTTGGTCTTACTGTCTTTCCTTAAAATTCAGATCATATTGTAAATTTTATTGTCTTCTTTAATTCTCTTGGATTCTTTTTAATATAATACTTTTATTGATGTTTTGGGTATTTCATACACCATTTTTCAGTTCAATTTAGACATATTCCCCTTTCCCTTTCCCTCCCCCCCCACCCTAGCTAATGCATTCTGCCATACATGTTCTGAATCTTTCTCTCAGTCTTTTTAAAGTTTTTCTCTGCAGATGTATATGGTTTGGGGCAGAATTTAACTGCATCATTCCATCCTTTGATCCAGTACTTATGTTGTTGTCCTTCCCTCCCATTTGTATTGCTACAAAATATGCCTATATAAATGTCATATATGAACCAGAATTATGTCCTCCAGGAATAAACTGTATGTTAACTCCAAAATATGTTTAGGAGTTCACATTCTTTCCCTTTAATTTTATATTAATCTAAAATATGAATATATACTTGCCACTCATATATGTTAATTATCATGTCTGAAAGTAAGTAGTAAGTTAATTCTAGGGTCCATTAAGAGATTCGGGTTATAACAACACAGTTGCTTTCAGATAGAAAGAAATGTAACAATAACATTGCTCAGCTTGCCTTTCAGTTGGGGGATTTAGTGCTAGCACCCACAAATGAGGGAAAACATTCCCCATTTGTTTTCTGGGGATCGTTTTACTTCACTTAGCATAGTGACTTCAAGTTCCATCCGTTTACTTGCAAAGTTCATGATGTCATCTTTCTTTACCGCTGCATAGAACTCCGCTGTGTAGATGTACCACAATTTTGTTATCCACTTGTCTGTTGAGGGGTATTTGGATTGGTTCCAGGTCTTCCCTACTGTAAAGAGAGCTGCAATAAACATCAATGTTTATGTATCTTTGCAGTAGGATGAGTCTTGTGGGTGTATACCCAGGAGTGGTATGGCTGGGTCAAGTGATATTCTCATTTTGAGTCTTTTAAGGGTTCTCCACACTGCTTTCCACAGTGGTTGTACCAGTTTACATTCCCACCAGAAATGGATGAGTGTCCCCCTTTCCCCACAACCTCTCCAGAATTTGGTGTCTTTGGTTTTCTTGATCTTAGCCAGTCTTATTGGAGTGAGATGATATCTTAGAGGGGTTTTAATTTACATTTCCTTAATTATTAGTGATGTTGAACACTTTTTAAGATGTTTCTCAGTTATCTTTACTTCCTTACTGGTGAAGTCTCTGTTCAGCTCATTACTCCATCTTTTGAGTGATTCATTCGTTTTCTTCTTTGTTTTTTTGAGTTTATATATTCTGAATGTTAATGCTATGTTAAATTTATCACTGGCAAAGATTTCTTCCCACTCTGTGGGTTTTATCTTCACTTCCTTATTTGTTTCTTTTTCAGTACAGAATCTATTGAGTTTAATGAGGTCCCACTTGTCAGGTGTTGACCTTATTTCTTGGGTGGCTGCTGTTTGATTTAGAAAGTCTTTTCTTACACCTATGTCTTATAGATTGCTACCAACTTTTTCTTCTATCACCTCCAGAGTTTCTGGTTTCAAGTTATGGTCTTTGATCCATTTGGAGTTGATTTTTGTACAGGGCGAGAGGCAGGGGTTTAATTTTGTTCTTCTACAAATGGTGATCCAGTTTTGCCAGCACCATTTGCTGAAGATGCTGACTTTCTTCCATTGATGCTTTGGTTTCCCCTTTATCAAGCATGAGGTGGCTGAAATTGTATGAGCTCAAGTTTGGAGCTTCAATTTTGTTCCATTGGTCAATGGGTCTGTTTTTCTGTCAGTACCAGTCTGTCTTTATGACTATAGTCCTGTAATATAGCTTGAAGTCTGGTAAGGTGATCCCCCCTGTATTGCATTTTTCACTCAGGGTTGCTTCAGCTATCTGGAGTCTTTTGTTTTCCATATGTATTTAAGAAATTTTTCCCAAGTCTGTGAAAACTCATGGGGGATTTTAATTGAGGTTGCACTGAATCTGTATATTAATTTGGGTAGAATGGACATTTTTACTATATTACTTTTTCATGGGAGGTCTTTCCATCTTTTATGTCATCTTCAATCTCATTCTTCAGAGTTTTAAAATCTTTGTTGTAGAGATATTTGGTGTATTCGATTAGGTTTTTTCCCAGGTATTTTTAAGGCTACTGTGAGTGGGAATGTTTCCTTATATTCCTTCTCCAGCTGCTTGTTGTTTGTGTAAAGAAAGACTACTGATTTTTCTATGTTAATTTTGTATCCTGACACTTTACTGAAACTCTTAATCATTCCTAGGAGTTTTCTGGTGTAGTTTTTAGCATTCCTCACATAAACTATCATATCATCTGCAAAAAGGGATAGTTTGACTTCCTCTTTTCCAATTAGTACACCTTTAATTTTCCCTTTCTTGCCTTATTGCCTTAGCAAGCATTTCAAGCACTATACTGAAGAGTAGTGGTGATAGGGGACAGCCTTGCTGGGTTCCCAAATTTAAGGGAAATACTTCTAAGTTTTTCTGCATTTAGAATGGTGTTGGCAGTGGGTTTGTTGTCTATGGCTTTGATTGTATTTAGGAATGTTTCTTTCAGTTCAGTTCCCTCTAGAACTTTAAGCATGAAGGCATGCTGGATCTTGTAAAAGGCCTTTTCTGCATCAATTGAGATGATTGTGTGATTTCTGTCTTTTAGTCCGCTTATGTGTTTTATGATACTTATTGACTTACGTATGTTGAACCATCCCTGCATCTCTGGTATGAATCCAACTTGATCATGATGATCTTTTTGATGTGGGTCTGTATGCAATTTGCAAGTATTTTGTTGAGAATTTTTGCATCTATGATCATTCATGAGTTTGGTCTATAGTTTTATTTTTTTGGTTGTGTCTTTGTCTGGTTTTGGTTTTGGAGTGATGCTGGCTTCATAGAAGGAATGTGGGAGATTTCCCTCTATAGCATTCTAATTATTTTGAGTTGCCATGGTTGTAAGACCTCTTTAAATATTTTATAGATTTCTGCTGTGAAACCATCTGGGACTGGGCCATTTTTAGTTGGGAGGTTTTTTATTGCATCTTCCAATTTCCTCAAATATTATGGGTCTGTTTACACTGCCAATCAGTTCTTGATTAAGCTTTGTTGATTCCCAGAATTTCAGATACTCATCCATTTCTCTTAGGTTTTCAAACTTACTAGAGTATAGGGTTCTGAAGTATTCTCATATGATTGTCTGGATCTTTTATCTGTTGTGATGTTTGCCTTTATATCACAAATACTGCTAATTTGGAGATTTTCTTTCTTTCTTTTGGTTAATTGGACTAGAGATGTGTCAATCTTGTTCATCTTTTCAAAAAACCAGCTTTTTATCTAAGAATCTTCAATTCTGTATAAATCGTACTTGCTGGTCTAAATTGTCACATGATTGAGAAATATTGGAGAAAGTAATACAATATTGTGGTTTCTAATGTCAAGTAAGATCTATGTATTTTTTATTACAAATTTACTTGTTTCCAGTCAACTTCTATGACCACCAAGACATCAAGTTCATTGTTCTGTACTCAAATTTCATTTTACTTCACCTATTAACAGCACTTTAACCTGATTATCACACTGTACTTCTCAAACATCTTATCTTAGAATCTGCTCTGGAAACTCTATTCTTTTATTTTACCTTCTCATTTTCTTTCTATTCACTATTATTTTTTTTGAGATAGGGTCTCAAGGGGGCAGACTGACCTAAAACTAGCCATATAACCAATAACAAACTTGAACTCTTGATCATCCTGCATCCAGCTCCCTAGTGGTGGAATTTGACTGCTAGCTTATGCCATCAACTTCTGTTTTATGTGGTACTAAGAACTGAACCTGGGGAACTGTGCATGCAAAGCAATCATTTCTTAATGACTGAGATATAAGCCCAGCCTTATTGTCCTTTAGTAACTTCCAGACTCATTGTTCTTTAATGATATATTTTCCTCCTCAGACCTTTAAATCCAATGATCTAAGGCCCATTCTTTTCTTTTCCATCACAAAGCCTCATTTACTTAAGTGGATTCAACCAATTTTGCAACTATAAACAGCACCTGTAGGTTGATGGTCTTCACATTTATATTTCTAGGTTTGGCCACACAAAATGTCACTATTCATACAACTTGGACAAAAGTTAGTTAATATACTTCCTTGCTTTACTTTATAATTGGAGTATCTAGTTCTGGTTTTGATGCTTTCAACTTCACATTTAGAGTATTCTGTTGGTTGGTAATATAGAAACTCATTATATATTTCATATGCTATATTTTCATAGAAAACTACTAGGTGAAAGACTACACATCAAAGATCAGATAGTATTAGAAATGTAGCAGCAATATTCTCTTATGTCCTTGGATTCCTAGGAACATCATGTGGCACTCTCCCAAACAACTGAAAATTAAAAAAGAGGGAAAAGAAATTTTAGAGCCATTGACATTAGCATGTTTTATAAAAGTAGGAAGACAGTACTTTAGAGCTGAAAATAATGCTCAAATGCTAAAGATATTACAAGCATGAGTTGTAGAAAAATAAGGAGAAATCAAGCTGGTACTTACCTCAAAGTTTCATTTTTTAATGGCTAGCTTTCAAAGTGCGAGAAGGAGGTATGCATGATATGGCAAGAAAAAGGTAATCATCAACCTTATTCAATTGTGACTCCTCTAAGCCACCATAACTGCTGGCCTGGCAAGATATTCCGACAGTTGCAATTGTGGGAAGAATATATGAATAACCAACCATTTTTTTATTGGACTTGTGGTCTGCTTAACAAAACAGAGCCCATACCTGGCATTCACATCATGAACCTAAGAACCTGTAGCTAGATGGATCATAGGGCATAGGAAAGAGGCCACCACTATTGTCCTGCTAGTCATAGGACATCTATATCAAAACTCTATCTCCAAATGTTCAGGTAATCATTGCAGAAAATGAGATGGAAAGACTTTAAGAGCCAAAGATGGAGATGAACACAAGAAAACAAGTTCTAGACAGAATTTGCAGTGATGATGAGGGCATGCAAAATACCTACATAAGCTCAAAGCATACAAAATACAAACATAGAGGTGAGGAGGAGGGTAAGACGTCCCAAATGCAATTGAAGAACTACTGGTGACTGATAGCTGCTAGAAGAGTTAGCTTTCTTTAAGATTTTGATGCTGGATATGTTAACTAGGCCCCAGTAGATGAACCCAAATCAAAGGGCATTTGCAGATACAAGTTAGATACTCTATGTATCTATGTATCTATGTATCTGTGTATCTATCTATCTATCTTTAACAGTGTACTTGGAATCACTTGGGTTTAGTCAGGGGATGTGAAGATAGGGAAGAGAGGGGCTCAATATGATCAAAGTATATTGTATGAATTCTCAAAACTTCAATAAAAGGAGAAAAATAACAGTTTCAAGTCTTGTCTCAGCACCAATATTGGTCATTTGTGCCATTTTGTCAAATTAAATCAAATTCCCTAAATCTATATTTTCTCAATTTCAAATTCAAAGTATACCTATTTCCTTGGTTGTTAAATATAATGAATAAAGTATAGTGATGAAACACTTGTGTTCAGTGCTTAAACATATAGTAAGTTAAAAGCAAATTTTAGTTATTCACACTATCATTGTTAGTACTCATAAAACTTTGAAGGTAATTGTTATGTTACTGAAAAGATCCCTTGACTTATACCTCCAAATAAAGAAAAATATGGCCATTCTATACGTTTTCCCAACTTTAAGTAATTTTTTCTGTGCATTTTTTTATCTTTTATAAATTTTTGAGATTTTCATAAATAATTATTTTAATTTACATCATTTCACCCCTACCAGTCCTTCCCCACTCATTCTCAACTTTTGTCCTCTTGTTTGATTATTATTTCCCCATCAACTAATTGGCATGTCAACTGGTTTGTCATTATGCATTCTCTGGAGATTTATTTCAACAGTTCAGCTTCCCTAGTATGTGTAAAGTGTATTATTTAGCAGCAGGTGTCCAGCAGGTGTTTTGCTCCTCTCTTTCCTTCCCCTTTTCTGAGATATTCCTTGGACCTTAGATGCAAATTTTGCATTATATATCCATCAGTTTGGGCTAGACACACCATGGTGCCATATTCTGTTCATTTTGACCAGTTGTGGAGCACTGTAATACTCTATCTCTTGAAAAAAAAAGCTTCTTTGATGTGTGGTGAGACTTACCTTGACTGTGAATACAAGAATCAATATTTAGAATATAGTAAGAAATTACATTGGTTTGGGAAAGTTTCCATATTTGGTTCTTCTATATGCTGTAGGATGTCTCCAACCATGTGTACTATTGTGAATTTGCCATTAATGAGTGGGAAGAAACACAAAGGTGCATTATAGAAATTATTTAAACTTTTTGTAATGCACCTCTCTGCTTCTTCCTCTCAGGGACATAATTATTGCATATTAGGCATTAGGAATTTTTGCCTATTAGGTGTTCCCCAATCCAGATCCTTGGGACAGGTGATGAAATAAGCCTGAAGTTGCTTTTGTAAGTTATTTAGAAACTTTTATTTTGGGGGTCCTTCACTATTACCTCATCTCTAGTATTTCTCTGTTGTTTTCCACAATGATTCATGCAGAGATAAAATAGTAATGTGTCTGCTAAGATCTTGGTTTATATGTCACAGTTTATTCTTTCCCAGTTTACTTATCATCTGTAAATGAATCATAACTCATTCTAAAGGTCTTTGCTGTCAAAGCAAGCATCTAGCTCCCTGAGATGAAAAATTAAACTAATCAATAACCTTTACGTCCAATAACAATTTAGCAATATTCTTTCAAAACACAAATCCGCTTATGTTTTAGAAAAGAATCAAAGCTACGGTAAATTTTGAGTGTGCTGTACAAAAAATTAATATTTTCCCAGGAAATTAAGGCTAAGTAAGTAAAGTCCTAATATATTTTTATAATCCTTTATCTCCCCATGTTTTCTCATGATCATCCTGTCTTTGAAAGCATATGTCAACTACTCCAGTATGCCCTAAAAAATTTAAAATTATTTATTCTCTCTATATTTGTGTTGAGACTTGATCCAAGGTAAAAGCAGCCTTTCTATAAATTAGCTGTGAATGTAGGTTTCTGCTTCCTGAGATAAAATATCATTGCAGAATATAAGGGCTGTGATAACAGATGGGATAATTTAAAAACTGTTTTCCCTCATGCGGTTCCATCAACATAATGGAAATAGTAAATACATATTAAGTGACTCACTCTTTGGTATGTTTTTAGTGCTAACATAGCAAAAAACATTTATCTAACTATCTTATCAAAAACTACTTCCATCTCTTATGTATCATGGGCAAATACACATTGTTACTTTCTGAGTGTGTAAATGACTTTTTTTTTTTTCTTGAAACATATCTGATATAACTCAAAATGGCCTTGTGCTCCTGGTTCTTTTATCATTATCTCCCACGTACTTGGATCACAGGGTTATATCACTACACACAGCCAGAAAGTACATTTTTCTTCTTTGTGGTTATTTGAGACAGGGTTTCATGATACAGCCCTAGATGGCCTGGAACTCACTATTTAGACCATCCCAGGCAGACCGCAATCACACAGCAATTTTCATGATTAAAGGCATCCATCATCACACCTAACAGGACATCCTTTTCAATAAAATATATGTCAAAAATTTTAGGTGAAACTTTAACAGATTCTAGATAATTTCTTAAACAAAATAGATGTCATGGCATTATATGGTACATGGTATAACCCACGTCCTTAAGAAATTTGAAAAAATTAATCCATTAATCATGTAGGTACCTTGCTAAATCCTTAACTTTTATTTCTAGCCACATAAAACACAAATACAGTATTCACTGTTAATAGTGTAATATTTGATAAATGATCAAATCTCAGTCCCTAATTATTTTCTTTCCCTTTTTGTAAGGTGGGATCTCATACAGTCTCCTTAATTTCTAGTTTTATATATAATATATATAATATATATATATATATATATATATATATAACAGGCATTGCATGTATGAATTGTTGTATGCATGTCTGTGCATGTGTGTGTGTGCGTGTGTAATTTCAGCTCTAAATAAGGCAATTTAATAATAATTAAATAATGCAAGTTAGAAATAGTTGCATGCAAAGAAGTAAACAACTCTTTTTTGTGTTTTTTTTAATCATTTTTTGTCTTTATTTTTTTTACACAGGAAAACAGAAACAATACAAAATGACAATAACAATACAAAAAAACAAAGACAAAAAAGGGGGGATTTCGATTTCTTATTCTGATGAAATTCTGCAGGGCTTGGTATATACTTCTCTTTTTTCCCTTTTCTCTTTCTTTTTTAAAAATTTATTTATTTATATATATGTTTAATCAAATCTAGACCCGTGTCTCCCCCATCCTCCCACCCCACCTGAGCTCATGCATTCTGCCAAACATGCTTTTCACCTCCTTTTCAGTCTTTCTCAATATTCTCTATGTGGAAGTTGACTGTTTTGAGCAGAAGTTCACTGTTTCGGTCAGTTGTTTGATGCAGCCATTTCTGTTGTTGTTATTGTTGTTGTTGTTGTTTCAATATGCATCACTCCCAACTGCTTTGGACAAAAGCTCAAGGGGCCGTGAACAAGAAATACTTACAACTAGGTAATTGGCACTAGCATCCACAGATGAGGGACACCATTCGTCGCTTGTTTTTCTGGGACTGTGTTACTTCACTCAGCATGATGTCCTCTAGCTCCAGCCATTTGTAAACACCTCTTGATATAAGACAGTTTAGAGGACAAATTACTAAGGATAGATTGCAGAAAACATCCACAAATTGAAAGAGTAATTAGCTTGGAAACTACTGCCTTACACTGAGCCACAGTTCTAAGCAAAGCTAAAATAATGTCAGCAACTTTTGACTATGAAATTGTAGGTGTTTATTTCAAAGAGTAATTTCAAACAACTATTTTCAGAAGAGAATTTAATGTTCCAAAGACAGACAATGATCTATATAATTTTCAGAAGCTGTAGGAACATGTGGAAACTATACTACTTTAATATGGTCTTAGAATGGAGACTCATAATTTCTTTTTTATACTTTATTCAACAGGTTATCATAACATCATAAAAACATTTAAATCAATTTTCTTTCTGTTTTAAAGTTTG
Source organism: Rhizomys pruinosus (assembly GCA_009823505.1). Taxonomy (NCBI): domain Eukaryota; kingdom Metazoa; phylum Chordata; class Mammalia; order Rodentia; family Spalacidae; genus Rhizomys; species Rhizomys pruinosus. The sequence goes on along the minus strand of VZQC01003469.1, from coordinate 389,023 downwards.
CTCTAGAATTACATATTCAAGTGGTTGGGAAATCACTTTTCATTTTTTTCCAACAATAAATTGTACAAAATGAAATCTTTTACCATTGAAATTGTGCTAGGGTTCCAGTGTAGACTAGAAACACCATGTCCAATAATGTTATTTTTAATATAATATTTTATTGATGTTTTGTGTGTGTGTGTGTGTATTTCAGACATCATTTTTCAGTTCAATTTAGACATATTCTCCTTTCCCTTCTCCCCACCCCACCGCAGTTCATGCATTCTGCCATTAATGTCCTGCATCTTTCTCTCAGTCTTTTTTTATGTTTAGGAATTCACATTTTCCTCCTTTAATTTTATATCACTCTAAAATATGAATACATACCTTCCACCCATATACAGTAATTACAGAGTCTGAAAAATAAGTGGTGGGGCAATTGTAGAGTATAAGTGATTTACATTATAACAACATACTTGCTTTCAGATAAAAAGAAATATAAAAATAATGTTGTTCAGCTTGCTTTTCAACTGAGGATTTGGTGTTAACATCCACAAATGAGGGAAACCATTCACCATTTTTTTTGTTTGTTTGTTTGTTTGTTTGTTTGTTTGTTTTTCTGGGACTCTGTTACTTCACTTAGCATAATGGCTTCAAGTTCCATCCATTTACCTGCAAAGTTCATGATGTCATTTTCCTTTACCTCTGAATAGTACTCCATTGTGTAGATGTACCACATTTTTGTCATCCACTCATCTGTTGAGGGGTATTTGGATTGGTTTCAGCTCTTCACTATTGTGAAGAGAGCCACAATAAGCATGGATATGCATATATCTTTGTGGTAGGCTGAGTCTTTTGGGTAGATACTGAGGAGTGGTATGACTGGTTCAGGGGTAGGCTCATTTTGAGTCTTTTTTTTAAATTTTATTTATTTATTTATTTATTATGTGTATGAATGTACTGTCTGCATGTAGGTTTGTGCACCCGTGTCGTGCAATGCCGCGGAGGTCAGAAGAGGGTCTCGGATTCCCCTGGAACTGGAGTTCTCCTGGAATTGGAGTTACAGATGGTTCTCAGCCACCATGTGGGTGCTGGGGATCAAACCCGGGTCCTCTGCAAGAGCGTCGGCGCTCTTAACTGCTAGGCCATCTCTCCAGCCCTCATTCTGAGTCTTTTAAGGGTTCTCCACACTGCTTTCCATAATGGTTTGTGGGAAAACTTAGTTAAGATTGGTAGCATTCCTAAGCCAATGGTACCTCCTTGGCCACACCCATGGGGTGGTGTTTAGTGACAAGATTTCACATTTGGCCCTGAGGATTGAGTCATGTTGGATATTTAAGCAGACATGTTGCAATAAAATCTCTCTCTGCATTTGAAGCTCAACCTGCCTACACGTGGTATGCTTTCCTGTGTGAGCTTTCCACATGTATCTTCCTAGGATTAAGTGGGCCCCTCCACAAATCTCGGTGGCGTCACCACAATGGTTGTACAAGTTTATATTCCCACCAGCGGTGGATGAGTGTTCCCTTTTCCCAGCAACATTTCCAGCATTTGGTGTCTTGTTTTCTTGAACTTGGCCAGTTGTACCAGAATGAGATGACATCTGAGAGTGGTTTTAATTTGCATTTCCTTAATTATTAATGATGTTGAACACTTTTAAGATGTTTCTCAGCCATCTTTGCTTCCTCACTGGTTAAGTCTCTGTTCAACTCTTTATTCCATCTTTTGAGTAGGTCATTCATTTTATTGTGTCTTTGTTTTTTGAGTAGTCTATCTATATATATTCTGGACATTAATGCTCTGTCAGATGTATCACTGTTGAAGATTTCCTCCCATTCTGTTTGTTTTCTCTTTGGAGATCGTAAATGACATTAAAAGATGAAAAGAACTCCCATGCTCATGGTTTGGAAAAATTAATATTAAAATAAAGTAAAAATATCCATTTTACCCAAGTTGATATACAGATTTAATGCAATACCAATAAAAATCCCCATGAGTTTCTTCAGACTTGGTAAAAACCCTTAAATTCATGTGGAAAAACAAAAGATCCCAAACAGCTAAAGCAAAGCTGACCAAAAAATGCAATATGGGGGGGATTGTTTTACCAAACTTCAAGCTATATTACAGGGCCATAGTCATAAAGACATCCTGGTACTGGCACAAAAACAGACCCATTGACCAATGGAACAAAACTGAAGATCCAAACTTGAGCTCATACAATTTCAGCCACCTCATATTTGACAAAGGGCCCAAGAAGACTTTCCAAATTAGACAGCAGCTGTGCAGGAAATATGGTCAACAGTTGACAAATGGGACCTCATCAAACTCAAAAGCTTCTGTACACAAGAATGTTATTAATCTTCATGTAGCTTTACTTCCACCCTTACCTTGCGAATGATATTGATTTCTACCTTTTGTGTCACTAACGTGTGTTGTGTACTGGTGGAGTCCAGGTAATTGATAAGATAAGTAGTGAGTGCTTCTTTCCTACTTAGTATATTACAACAGTTTTGATATTTGGTTTACATAGGGATATTTATTTTCAAATGAGTTGGATGATTAATCAGATCATAGAAAGAATACACCAGAATATTACTTAAGAGCATGAAATTCAAAATAGAATGACATTAAAACTTGAATATTTCTTTCAAACTTGTGGCCTTAAGCAAATAACCACATTATTACAAACATTAGAAGGATAATGCTTATATTTCTATGATTTTTACACAATAAATTAAAACACATATTGTCATCTGAATATGTACTCCCCAAAGTAGTATCTTAAACATCAACAACTGGGTAATTTAGCTTTGGTCCATTATTGGGATTCAAGCCCGCATAATGGGAAAATGGGACTTCTATAAGAGAACCTTGACAGCTAACTGTGTGGACAAAGATAGTAGTCATCCATGAACCAGTCCTCACCAAACAATAAATTTTCCCTTTCCTTTATGTAACACCTATTAGTCTGAGAACAGTTATAAATAAATTTGGTTATTTATATGCCATTCAGTTCATGGTGTTTTCTTATATTAAGCTGAATACCTATATGCCTGACTATATATTCCAATATGTAGCACATAGTAAAATTTCTATGAACTTATTCATAGTTGTACTAATTTTTACAATGACTAATGACTTTTGCCTAACCTTGCAACCAGTTAATTCCTGTAATAAGTTCATTGAGCCCCGTGTTCCTCTTGTGACCTGGTCAAATAGCTTTATACCTCAGGCTTATCCTTGCCCTCCACCCAAGATTGTGTATGAATGGGGGTATTTTTTATGTGCTGTACATATCAATACATTCAAGCCTTGTGAACAGAGATGCTTATCTAAGTACCTGTTTATTGTTTATTGTAGTCTTTGTGTGTGTATGCATGTGCGTGTGTATGTTTACACACACGTGCATACATCAGTTTGCATCTAGAAATCAGAAAAGGCAATGTTCTATAATAAGTTTGGGTCAAACTTTTATTTCTTCATTTCATGCTGGAGATACTTTTTCAACAAATAGTTAACAAAGCCCTTGCTTGAAACCAGTTCTGAGAGAAATCTGAACAGGTGGTCAGCAGTTTATCTTTACTCTTTGCCTCACAATGGATGCTAAGAGTCACTGTTTTTTTGTAGAAGCATCAATGTAATATGGGTTAGGAATGCCATATATATGGTTAAACAACTAAGCCTAGAAAAGTCAAGGAAATAACATGTCAAATCTTTTGATATAGGATTCTTGGTGACAGTAATGCACTCTTTCCCTCTCTTCACCACCATCCCAAAACATAAACATTCTCAGAAAATGACTGCCAAAATAGATTACCACCACCATGAGTAAAGATGTATCAATGTGATTTAGAATTTCACAAGTACTCTTCAGTATCTTATATTTTAAGATTTTATGAAACCCAAGCATTATTCGTCCCAAAGCGAATGATTCATTTTTATTACTTGAGAGAGGTCACATCACACTGAAACAAACCATGTAATTAATTGATCTTAGGGATCGTATTCCCTAAGATGTATGACCCTAGAGAACTTCAGCAAGGTGTCTAAATAGGTCTGGTTCTCAGGAAATCATCATTACAAGAGATAGCAAATGCTGATAATTCACTTCATTTTGAAAAGTCTGCCCCAGGTGGAATTGTTAAGCAAATAACACTTGGCACTTACGACCAAGATCAGTAGTTCTGGGATGTCAAATCACCGCAAGGTTTTCAGGTATTGAAATCACCAAGTTGAAAAGACCACGTTGGCTATTCTTCATGACTGCCTTTCTAGAAAAATATAATGCATCTGTAAATTTCCAGCAAGTTCTATATTTCCAACATATACAATTAAGCATCATTTTCTTTACTCTTCCACATCCTCCACAAAAATGTTTCCTGATATCAGACTTGTTACTGAATTAAAGAAGTCTGAGGGACAAATTCACCTGCTCCCTCAGACATCAGTATCACTGACATTTTCTCCAAAACAAGTCTGATATTTGTTTGTACTCCTTGCTTTAGGTAAAATATTATATTAGTAAAAGTGTATAGGTGTCATTTATAATCCTTAGGCAGAAATTCATTCATGCTTCCTGTTTTCTCTCTTTTATAATCAATATCTAGTCATTGGATCCTGATGATTCTTGTCACATGGTTTTTCTAGTTCATCACATTTTTTTTTCCATTACCACACCATCGTCTTTCATCTAGACTGTTGCAACATTCTCTTAATACTGCCTACCTTTCATCTTATTCTAAATGACAACAGATAGCCTTGTACATTAGCACATGTTAGGTATAGAGGATATATAAATATATATTATATATGTAAATATATGTATATATGTGTGTGGTGTGTGTGTTTCTATGTGTCACGTGAGTGCATGTGTCACCAGTGTATTTCAGTTTCTGAAACCACTAACGTCATTTTCCCACTGTCTGAATCCATGGTCATCCTATCTCTAGGGAAAGAGCAATGAAGACATAGAAAAATTAGGTCATTAATTTGGAAGTAATTATTTCTAGTTTGTTCATAAGTTGAAGTCCACAGTGAGAAATCCTGTCTAAGAAATAACTTTTTGTTGGAAAAGAGTTATTAGCATACATGTTTTCTGAATATTGCTTTTTCATAATACAAATACTTCTCTACAAATATAAAGAACAAAGCATCAGAATTATGAATCTCATATTTTATCACAAGCTGAAAAGTAGAGAATACATAAAATAGCTTTCCTGATACAAGAAAGGAAGTAAAACTTTGAGTAAAGTGTATATGAAAAATATTGTAAAGCTCATGATTAATGTTAATATGTTTGATTTTATGAGAAAACCCACACTCTAATATACTTTATTTCAGTAATAGTGACTAAAAAGTTGTGAGTCATCTTGAAAAGGTTTGGGGAAAAGACAAACTCTCACCACTTGTAACACTGGATTAAGATTACATTGAGACACCCTGCACAGGTGCAGAGTCCCAGGAAATAGGAGTGGAAGAGTAATACACTTAGGGAAATTAATATTTGCAGTGTCTTACAAATGGAAACTGGTTGTACAGCAAATCTTGAAGTCTCCCCACAGCATAAAATTGAAGAAATCATTTAAGTGCTAGAGGCTTGAGCAATGAATGAGGAAGTGTACAATTTTAAAGTGCTTCATGAATAGAGGCACTAGCAAATAATACTATTGCAGATACCATCAAAATGTCTACTAATGACCAGGACAAATACAAAATATTTTCCTAAAGGATAATGAGAACCTAGGGGATAGCATGTGGAATTAAGGTTGTTTTCTTTTCTGAATTTAAAAGTACAGACATCTATTTGTCTTTTAAAAGCAAATATATCTTGACAGGCAGGATTCACCTTGAATTCACTGGATATGTATGATTCGCAGATCTTTATGGTAATTACAACTGTTTGAATTACTTTAAACTCTCCAGGCATAATCTTTTCTTCCATGAGCAAATAAGCAAGACATATTCAGCAGCAAGATGAAAGAAATATGCAGTTATGCTGCGTGCATTTCAGATTATTCATGGAAATTTCAGGACATTGTGGTCTGTATCTAACCTTTGTTCCTAATCAAATGACTTCCTCCACACTTTTTTTTGGTTCTAGCCAAATTATTTCCTAAATATGATTTGAAAACAGCATACAGTTTTTTTTTCAGTTTTTTATATGACATAATTTTATTATATGTGTGACACACACATATGTATATACGCAATACAAATTGGAGGGAACAACAAGATAATCATCTGCATAGAAAAACTTTAAAAAGACTCAGAAAAAGATACAAGGCATGTATTGTAGAATGCATGAACTCAGGTGGTGCGGGGGGCATAGAAAGGAGAATGAGTCTAAATTGGACACAGAAATTATGTATAAAATCCACAAAACCTCAATAAAAAGATGAAATCACATATTTTTCACTATCATACCACAGCAAAGCTGTGTTTGAATACACAGAGGTCAATAGTTCTACATTCTACTTCAGTGTATATTTCATTTGTCTTGTTTTTTATTTATTTATATATTATTTATTTATTTTTGTGTATGAATGTACTGTCTGCATGTAGGTTTTGCCACAACCGTTTCTGTCGTTGGCAAGTGCCGCGGGCGGAGGTACAGAAGAGGGTGTCAGATTCCCCTGGAACTGGAGTTCTCCTGGAACTGGAGTTACAGACGGTTCTCGGCAGCCATGTGGGTGCTGGGGATCGAACCCGGGTCCTCTGTAAGAGCGGTTGGCGCTCTTAACCGCTAGGCCATCTCTCCAGCCCTCATTTGTCTTCTAAGCCATGATGAATACCAAGGTAATTTAAATGAGCTAAACCCCGAAATAGCTGCATGATTCCTTCTTTGCCACTAGAGGGCTCAGTGGAAGCGTTGGTTCTGTCTATTCTAGGATGGTGCTGCCAGAAAACCACAAGCAGTATTCTGGGATGGGGAGGGACAAATTTGGCCATGGCTGATCAACATCCTGTAGATTTAGTTAATGGCATTGGATAGCTGTATCTGTATATGGAAGAAAGCAACATCGGAAATGCCAGCTATCATGCTATGAAGGCATGAGTTGAGCATAACACATCAGCAGTTATTATAAAGGAAACTTTAAGATATTAGGAAAAGACAAATGGACAGGAAATCCATCTGGAGGTCTACGCAGAGGAAATATTCAGTAAGGAGTATCAAACAGAAGACAGAGCATTAAATTAAAGAAAATGTTGCTACCTTAAGCCTACCAGACTTTCCTGCCCCCAAAGTGAGTTTCCCCATAGGGGAAAGAGATATAACTCATCTCCCCTGTTTTCAAATCCCATGGAGGAGGAAGTAAAATGGTATGCCGAGATTTCCGTAAAGACATTGCCTTAAATTTTACAGCTCTGGGAAATTAACTCATTATTTTCTTTCTTTTGGATTTGGAATCAATACAATTTCTGGTCAGTTGTTTAGACCACTAATTCGGGAATTCAGGATGAAGTGATACCACTCTTAATTGGGATACAGATTCTGCTGTCTCATTCTTAATCCTGGTCCTTAAATTTTTGAGGTCTTATTTTTTCTCTCATTTCTCTTTCTCTATCTCTGTCTCCATCTCTTTCTTACTGTATTTGCCATTTTTGTCTAAAAACTATGTTTTTTATACTTATATACAACATTATATTTTATTTATTGCAAACTGTCTCTGGATGTTTCAATCACTGTATTTACTCTTTTCTTGTTAATGTTGTAACCCTTGGATCATAATCATGATTGCATGCCAGTCCATAAAGTTATTCTAAATTTCTTAGATCTGCCTTCCCCTTTAATTCCACCATTCTCTTACATACCACTCTATAGTTATCATTAATTGTTACTGGTTACTAAGAAGAGCACAAATAGAAAGAATAATGATTATTTCCTGTGTAGATACACAGATTTATTTAGAAAAACATTTAGTAATATAATTCTCAAAATTGGGTGAAATAATCAATCCAAGAAAAGAATTTCTGAATTAGAACTTTACCATGCTCTGGAGTCAGAGAATGGTCATGAAATAGGTACATTCTCTTTTAAAACCGATTTTTAATAAATTTTTGTGAATTGTGGACTTTGTACATTTTATTTATATCATATTTAGATCCCTTCTTAGTAACAGAATCAATTTTTATATTCATATATATATATCTATATATCTATATATCTATATATCTATATCTATATATATCTATATATAGATATAGATATATATTATTATATATATATAACGCTATATGCATATAGAGTCAGAGTTAGGTTTGTATCCTCAGATGCCCTTTGGTGTGAGTTCGTCCATTCGAGCCTGATCAAACCTACTCAGAGTCTAACCCTTAAATGAGACTTAATCTTTTCTCAACCTAATGAAAATAAAAACTATGAATTTGTTTCCTCTCTGGATGTCTAAATTTCCAAAGTCAAAAGTTATTCTTTTGAAAACATGAACTAATTTTCTTATTTAAGTGAATATTGCACTGAAGATGGAAGCTCAATTCCGTTTCAGAGAATCAATGAATAGAAGGCTTCTGAATTTCAGAAGTAAAGCAGTGCTCTCTGAAGTCATACTTTAAACCTTACATAATGCATAAAAGTTGCTCGTCCTCCCCCCCCAACTGAATCTTAGTAGAGTGATTGAAAGTGTAATTTTGTCAGTAGCTAACTCTATTAGAAAACAATACTTATTTTGGGCTAAAGAGATGGCTCAGTGGTTAAGAGGACTGACTGCTATTGCAGAGGATCTGGGTTCAATTCCCAGAATCCACATGGTGGCTAAGAACCATCTTTTAGCAGGGCATGGCGGTACACACCTTTAATGCTAGCACTCAGGAGGCAGAGGCAGGCAGATTTCTGTGAGTTCAAGGACAGGCTGCTCTACAGAGTGAGTTCCAGATCGGCTGGGACTATATGGAGACCTTGTCTCAAAAAGACAAAAATAGGCCAAAATAAATAAATAAATAAATAAATAAATAAATAAATAAATAAATAACATTAAAAAAAGGAAAACAATCCCTGTTTGTCCAACTCGTTAGATGAATTTTTGAACTTAACCAAAAGTACTTCCCTGGTGAAATAATTCAGCTGTGTACCTATCTCAAGAATGTAAACATATATTCTCAAAGTATTGGCTGGTGGTTTATACCATTTCTCTATAGTCATAAAGATAAAAGTCACAGTACCTACAATCAAAGACTTCATAATTGAGTAGAGAGACAGTCAAATAAGCAATTTTCATAAACGTTCATAAACTCTAAAATCAAAGCATTATCCCATGTACCTCCACTCCTGGAGAGAAGTGGCAGTATTACATAATTACTAAAATTTCCAGGCAATTAATCTACTATAGCATTTCATCTATCCTCTTTAACTGGCATCTTATCAGTAAACAAATTATTCATCACTCTGGTCTCAAATTACTTCTCTGAGAAGTGGAGACAAAAGCAGTTCTCAGCCGGGCGTGGTGGTGCACGCCTTTAATCTTAGCACTCAGGAGGCAGAGGCAGGCTGATCTTTGTGAGTTCAAGGCCAGCCTGGTCTACAGAGTGAGTTCCAGGACAGCTGGGACAAGAGGGAGAGCCTGTCTCTAAAAGACCAAAAAAAAAAAAAAAAAAAAAAAGAAAAGAAAGAAAGAAAGAAAGAAAGAAAAAAAAGATTAGACAAGGAAAATAAAGAAAGAAAGAAAGCATTTCTGAAAGAATAATTGCATACATGACTCTTTTTTAAAATTTTTATTTATTTCGGTATGTGTATGAATGTACTGTCTGCATGCAGGTGTGTGCACCCGTGTCGTGCAATGCCACGGAGGTCAGAAGACGGTGTCAGATTCCCCTGGAACTGGAGTTCTCCTGGAATTGGAGTTTCAGACGGTTCTCGGCTGCCATGTGGGTGCTGGGGATTGAACCCGGGTCCTCTGTAAGAGCGTTCGGCGCTCTTAACCGCTAGGCCATCTCTCCAGCAAGCATACATGACTCTTAACACCAAAGGAAATACAGTAATTGTTCAGCTAATGTTAACTATTATTATTATATCATTAAACAACTGACAGGCCTTCCAGAGGATGCATGAAAATAAACTTTCCTAAATTTGTTCTTAATATCAGTTTAAGACAGATTGTGTGTATGTTGTAGAATGTTATAGCACCATCCGTGGACTCACAAAATATGATTTTCCAAAATATGATTTTAGAAAAAAAACATACGTGTATTGCGGGAGAAAATGGTTTTAAGGAATGGATGTGAGAACTAACAGGTGAAAGGTCAGTTACTAAGCAACATTCTTGAATCCCCCTTTTCTCACCTTTTCCACCTGCAATTCTTATCATAATTAACTCCAAAATATATTGCAAACCTAACCACTGCTCACCATTATAATTGCTGTATAATTCTTGTTATTTCTAACATAGTAATTCCTTACATTGAAACTTTCTCAGATTCTCCCATGTCTCATCTGTAGTGTGTATTATATAAAGATTCTGAGATATAAATAAAATTAGAGTTCTTCCTTCATTTACATTCCCATTAAATGTAGACTACAAATTCAACCTCAATAACATAGATGTAATAGACCCTTATTAAGCTTTAACAGGTACTTAGTAACTGCTTTTGCAAAATTGCACTGATGTCTAAAGTACTAAAAGTAGAATAAAACCCTGGTATTTTGGATTTCCACCTTTATTTTCTGTCTCTTCATTTTTCTTAAATCTTAGGGCATGAAGCCTCCTTAACAGTACATGAAAAATTGTGAATTACTCCCAAGGTTTCAGTTTATGAACTGAGGTAGCGAATTATCTCCTCAACTTTCAAGACCTAATGTAGAAAGATAAATCTAGCTGAGTCATCTTACTGTCAGTTTTTATAACATCTTGATCTATATTTGTTATCAAAGCTCTTGAAGGTCTTCAGGCAGTGTCCCTAATCTTGAAGCCACCTTGGATGCCTGGAAGCAATAGTGCTTCATAGACATATCACTCAACACAGAATCACTGGTAAGCAGGAACAAATTATCACATGAGATCAGACTGCTCTTATAGCAATAAGGACTTCATTAGGGTCACCTTGCAGAATCAGTACTGAGCTAGTAATGATCAACCATAATATCATTTTCTTCAGAATTGCTTAATTGTACATACCTCTGATCCTTTCCAACATTTCTTCCTCATGACAATGCCCTGAATATAGGTTTAAATGCTCAGTTTCCATCCCAAAATTCCCACCTCAATTAAAATCATTTTCTGTAATTTTCCACAATTGCACTTACTCGATTTGGGGGGAAGAGTTTCTAGACCTAATGGTTTAGAATTCCTGGAATCTAGTACCTGACTCTGGACTTTAGTTACTGTTGGATCACCTTTTAAACTTCAGTTTATATATTTTTTTCATTTGCTATATTTCAAACTTTTTTGTTTAATTAAAATATTTGATAATTTCAAGCCAGGCATGGTGGCGCACGCCTTTAATCCCAGCGCTTGGGAGGCAGAGGCAGGTGGCTCTTTGTGAGTTCAAGGCCAGCCTGGTCTACAGAGTGAGTTTTAAGACAGCTGTGGCTACAAGGAGACTCTGTCTGGAAAAGACCAAAAAAGTATTTGATAGTTTCATGCATGAGAATGCATTTATACAATTTCCACTCCTATGCCTTCCCCCAATTCCTTCCATGTCCCTCTACACTCCCACTCAAGCACATTACCTACCTCTTCTATAATTGGTGTGTGTGTGTGTGTGTGTGTGTGTGTGTGTGTACAAATTACTGAGCCTATTTAGTGTTGATCCCATGTACATGTATTTAGGTATAAGCACTACAGATTTCTTCAGATTGGATAATGTACCAGTGCCTCCTCTTTGGAGAAGACTCCCTCTCTCAGCCCCTATTGATTGCCCTTAGCTTTTATTTAGGGATGCAAACTTGTGGAATTTCCTCCATCCACATTGCCATGTTGCCTGGTGTTTTCTTTTTTTCCCCCCTCATTCTTTTGATTTTGTGCATAAATACCCTCCTCCCATATTACCAAAATTCCAAAGTCTGAAAATAAATGGAAGTTTAATTCTAGAACCTGTTAAGAGATTCACAATATAAAAGAGCATAGTTGTTTTCAGATCTGAGGAACATAGCATTAACGTTGCTTAGTTTGCCTTACAACTAGGTACTTGGTGCTAGCATCCACAGATGAGGGATAACATTTGTCATTTGTTTTTCTGGGACTGTGATACTTCACTTAACTTAATATCTTCTAGTTCCATCCATTTACCTGCAAATTTCATGATGTCATCTTTCTTTACTGCTTCATAGAACTCCATTGTGTAAATTGGTGTTTTCTTTATGGAGGTCTTTTTTAGGCATCCCAAGGGTATTTGCCTAATTTTAGTACCAAGCATAATAGCACTCATATTTATCAGGCCTTAAGTCCTATTATGTTATTGTTTGTAATCCCCATGGTGCATATATAACACCACTAGTAATAATTTCCTGTGCTGGTTGTTGTGGTTGTAAATGTTACAACTGAGAGGATTAATTATTGCTTCTTTCTTTTGGCCACTTGCTTAGTAGCACCTCCTGAAACTATGAGAGCTAGTCCTCAGAGATCAAGCTTCCAAGTCAGTTCCACCACAATTTCTCCAACCCTCTGTTCAAACTATGAGGTGATTTAATCAATGGGGTCTTACGTTCAAGTTTTGAGGGGTAACCAAGCACAATGGCAATCGCCTATATTGTTTTGGTATTCTCTTGTACTCCCTGATCAACAACTCAAATTGAGGTTTCTCATTTTCAGCATTGATGTTGTTATATATGGCTCTTGTGGTACCATTATCATCCTGTGAAGTATAACTCTAATTAAATCATATATATTATATATTATATATTATATATATTATTATATTATATATTTTTTTTTTTTTTTTTTTTTTTTTTTTTTTTTTAAAAGTATTTTTTATTGAACTTTTGTTTACTTCATTCATTGTAAACATATTTAGAGTCCCTCCATGTCTGCTGTCCCCATAGCCCCCTCACAACAGATATATGCAATTTAAGAATTTTCTAAAATCATTTATTTTCCCATGGCCTTTTTAATCACCCTTAATGTTATTTTCCCTCCATCTTCCCTCTTCTGTACTGTCTTCTCTCTGTCTCCAGTTAAAATTCCCCATTTTTCCCTTATCACCCTTCATACACATCTGTGTCCTATTGTTTCCCTCTCTAGACTTCCTTCTTCCCTCCAAACCTCCATGAGACCATTCTGCTTTCCTGCATTATATGGTTACATTAGGTTACATACTCAAAGCTAAAGAGTTAACAATGTATTTATTGAGGTAACCCAAAACCAGAAAGACAACTGCCACATGATCTCTCTAATTTGTGGATATTATCACTTTCATTTACAATGAATTTTCTGCTATGGTATTCTTAAGTGGATCCTCTTACTATGATATTCTCTCTCCATTACCTTGGCTGCTTCCTTCTGATTATTCAGATCACCATTCGAATGATATCTTCATAAAAGCCTTTTCATATAGGGACACATACCAAACTTTAGTTCCCTTAACTTCTTTTACTTTCTTTGCATGTATCATTGCTTCAATTATACTGATGTGTTTATGGAACTCCCAGTAAGAAATGAGTTTTGTGAGATAAAAGATTCCCCTCTTTTGTTCATTACTGTATCTTTGAAACTTAGTTCAACTTCTGGCACATAGTAAGCACTCAGTAAAACAAAGGTTTATTTTAATAAATATAATCACACCATAGGAATGAAGAGACATAAAACTTAATCTCTGCAGATACAGTGTTAATGGTAAAGGAATCAGGTTTACTTGGTAGAAGAAACAGAACTCAAAACAATCTACTTAGAGTACAAAATAAATCTGCCATTTTTCTCTTTTATAAATTAATGAATGGTAGGTAATATGGAATACTGAGAAAAAAAAAAAAAACACAGAGTAGGATCCAGAGAGATGACTCAGGAGTTAAGAGCACTGGATGGGTGGGTGGAGTCAACCAGCCATGTAAAGCAGCTGGCCAGGAGCCCAGTAAACTCTCAGGACTCTCAAACCAGTCACACCCTGCCATGTAATTGACATGGACCTGTGCACAGGCCAAAGGAGCAATCTCAACACCGCCCCTCCGCCCCACTGAGTAGTGTGAGCAGTGTTTCAGAGGATCCAGTAACCTGATGTGTACAATCCAGTAGGCACAGTATTTGTGATTTTAGATCCCAAAAACTAATGTGGAGGAACTGAACAGCAGGAAGCACAGTGAGTGACCAACGAATCCTACATAATAGCATTTTCGACTACCACCAGAATCCAAACAAAAAATAAACCCACATGCCAAAGCCACAATGAAAAAAATAACAACATGGGAAAAGCTCATGATAAATCTACACCAAATTCAACCAGCAGTATAGAAGATCCCTACAGCGAGATCTCCCTGGAAGGAAACCAAGACATGGAACTTAGAAGAACAGTCATAGACATATTCAAAGAAATCAAAGAATATAAAGAACAAATCAGAGAAGTAAGGGGAGAAAATAAAAAACTCAGGAAGGATCTAGAAGGGAACAATAATAAAATCTCTAAAGAACTAGAGGGTAAGAACAACAAACTCCGAAAATAACTAGAGGAAGAGAAACACAAACTCTGAAAAGAACTAGAGAAACCTCCCATGCTCATGGATTGGAAAAATTAACATAGTAAAAATGTCCATTCTATCCAAATTAATATACAGACTTGATGCAATCCCAATAAAAATCCCCATGAGTTTCTTCACAGACTTGGAAAAAAATTCCTTAAATTCATATGGATAAAACAAAAGACCCTGAACAGCTAAGAAGCAACACTGAGCAAAAAATGCAATACAGGGGAGATCATCTTACCGAACTTCGACCTATACTACAAGGCTATAGTCATAAAGACAGCCTGGTACTGGCACAAAAACAGACCCATTGCCCAATGGAACAAAATTGAAGATCCAAACTTGAGCTCATACAATCTCAGCCACCTCATATTTGACAAGGGTGCCAAAAAGACTCAATGGAGGAAAGACAGCATGTTCAGCAAATGGTGTTGGCAAAACTGGATGGCCACTGGTAGAATAAAATTAAAACCCTACCTCTCACCCTGTACAAAAATCAACTCCAAATGCATCAAAGACCTCAATATGAAACCCCAAACTCTGAAGGTGATAGAAGAAAATTTGGCAGCAACCTACAAGACATAGGCATAGGAAGACTTTCTAAATCAGACAGCAGCTGCACAGGAAATAAGGTCTACAATTGACAAGTGGGACCTCATTAAACTCAAAAGCTTCTGTACAGCAAAAGAAAGAATCAGGGAAGTGAAGGGAAAACCCACAGAGTAGGAGGAAACCTTCACCAGTGACACCTCTGACAGATCATTAAATTCCAGAATATATAAACTCCTCAAAAAGCAAAGAAGTAAGAAAACAAATGAGTCACTCAAAAGTTGGAATAAAGAGCTGAACAGAGACTTCACCAGTTAGGAAATAAAGATGGCTGAAAAAAATCTCAAAAAGTGTTCAACATCATTAATAATTAAGGAAATGCAAATTAAAACCACTCTAAGATATAATCTCCCTCCAATAAGACTAGTTAAGATCAAGAAAACAAAAGACACCAAATGCTGGAGAGGTTGTGGGGAAAGGGGAACACTTATCCACTGCTGCTAGGAATGTAAACTCGTACAAACACTGTGGAAAGCAGTGTGAAGAACCCTTAAAAAACCCAAAATGAGCCTACCACCTGACCCAGCCATACCACTCCTGGGTATATACCCACAAGACTCATCCTACTTCAAAGATATATGCACATCTATATTTATTGCAGCCCTCTTCACAATAGCAAGAACCTGGAAGCAACCCAGGTGTCCCTCAACAGATGAGTGGATAATAAAAATGTGGTACATCTACACTATGGAGTTCTATGTAGCAGTAAAGAAAGATGACAATTTCCAGGACAGCCAGAGGTACAAGGAGACCTTGTTTCAAAAAGACCAAAATAAAATGAAAGATGACATCATGAAGTTTGCAAGTAAATGGATGGAACTCAAAGACATTATGCTAAGTGAAGTAACACAGTCCCAAAAACACACACTGGAAATGGTTTCAATCATTTGTGGATGCTAGTACCAAATCCCCCAGTTAAAAGGTAAGCTGAGCAACGTTATTGTTATATCTCTTTCTATCTGAAAGCAACTGTGATGTTATAAGGTGAATCTCTTAATGAGCCCTAGAGTTAATTTACCACACATTTTCAGACATGGTAATTAATGTATATGGGTGAAAAATATATATCCATATTTTACATTTATATAAAATTAAAGGGAAAGAATATGAACTCCTAAACACATATCAGAGTTAACATACAGTTTATTCCTGGAGGATGTAACTAGTACATGTATGACATTTATATAGGCAAAATATGGAGCAATACAATGGGGAGGGACCCACAACAACACAGGAACTGGGTCAAAGAATGGACTGATATAGTTAAATTCTGCCCAAAACAATGGACCTTAACAGAGAAAAACTTTAAAAAGACAGAGAAAGATGTATGGCAAAATGCATGATCTGGGGTGGGTTGGGGGGAAAGGAAGGCAGAATGTGTCTAAATTGAGCTGAGAAATGGTGTCTGAAATACACAAAACATTACTAAAAGTATTATTTAAAAAAGCACTGGATATTTGTGATGGTTAATCNGGAAGGAGCATGACTGGAAAATTGGTGAGAAAGACATTTGGGGAAGAAGTATGTGGATAGAGCTCTCTGAATGGTCAAAGGATGTGAAGATACTTGTGTCTCATGTAAATGCTCATCAAAAGGTGATCTCGTCAGAGGATGAGTTTAATAATCAAGTAGATTGGATGACTCCTTCTGTGGTCAGCATCTTTCTCCATCTGTCCCTGTTGTTGCTCAATGGGCTCGTGAACAAAGTGGTCATGGAGGCAGAGATGGAGGTTATGCATGGGCTCGACAGCATGGACTTCCACTCACCAATGCTGATCTGGTTACAGCTGCTGCTGAGTGCCAGATTTGTCAACAGCAGAGATCAACAATGAGCCCCCGATATGGCGCTATTCCCCGGGGTGACCAACCAGCAACCTGGTGGCAGGTTGACTACTTTGGACCACTTCCATCATGGAGGAGGTAGTGCTTTGTCCTTACAGGAATAGATATTTATTCTGGTTATGGATTTGCCTTTCCTGCATGTAATGCTTCTGCCAAAACTACCATCCAGGGACTTACAGAATGCCTTATCCACTATCAAAGTATTCCTCACAACATGGCTTCTGACCAAGGAACCCATTTCACAGCCAAAGAAGTGTGACAGTGGGCCCATGGTCATGGTATCCACTGCTCTTGCCATGTTCCCCACCACCCAGAAGCAGCCGGCTTGATAGAATGATGGAATGGCCTTTGAAGACACAGTTACAGCACCAATTAGGTAACAATACCCTGGAGGGCTGGGGCAAGGTTCTCCAGCAGGCACTATATGCTTTGAATCAGCATCCACTATATGATACTGTTTCTCCTATAGCCAGAATTCATGGGTCCAGGAACCAAGGGGTGGAAGTGGGAGTTATTCCACTTACTATCACCCCTAGTGAACTAGTAGGAAAGTTTTTGCTTCCTGTACCCACGACCTTGCGTTTTGCTGGTCTAGAAGTTTTGGTTCCAAGTTTGGGAGTGCTTTTGCCAGGAGACACAGCAAATGTTCCATTGAACTGGAAGATAAGACTTCCCCCCTGGCCACTTTGGGCTTCTACTGCCCTTAAGCCAACAGTCTAAGGAAGGAATAACAGTAGTAGTAGGAGTGACTGATCCAGACTACCAGGGGGAAATTGGACTTTTTCTCCACAATGCGGGCAAGGAGGAGGGAAGGGAGGAAATGCTGTAGGGTGCCTTCTGCTGCTACCATGTCTTATGATTAAGGTCAATGGGAAACTACAACAACGCAAACCAGACAGGACAACAAATGACTCAGACCCTTCAGCGATGAAGGTATGGGTCACTCCTCCAGGGAAAGAGCCAAGACCTGCAGAGGTGCTTGCTGATGGTGGAGGGAAAACAGAATGGGTAGTAGAAGAAGGTAGTCATAAATATCAGCTGAGGCCACAAGACCAGTTGCAGAAACATGGATTATAAATAGATATTAACTTTTGTCCTATTTGGTTAAGAATGTGCTTGTTCATATATATATATATATTAAGAAGGTACTTGTGTTGTTCCCTTTTGAATGTGGAACTGAGATAATTGTTAAGTGTTGTAATATTTAGGTTATTAGATACTGAAGGACTAAGTGTTCCTCAAGGACATTACTACCTACTCTAAAATATAAGACTTCGCAATTGCACACGGGACACTTATATGGAATTATGACCTCGCCATTGTTTGCATTTGACATTTCAGCATAACATAAGGAGAGGGTATTTATTCGGTGTCAAGTTGACAAGGGGTGGACTTGTGATGGCTAATCCTGGCTGTCAACTTGACTGGAATAGGGATGAACAAATAAGAGAAAAAGGATCTTTGGATTGGACTACCTCAACCCGGATGGCCCACCCCAAATGTGGGTGTTACCTTCTACTGGAAGGCAGTTATAAAAGGCCATGGCAGAGGGAGCTGGTCCCTTTTATCCTGTGGCTTGCCTCTCTCTCACTGGTGAGTTCGTCTTGCTGCTGTGATCAACCCTTTGGATCCCAGCATGTACTGAGACCAGCAGATCTCATGGAATCTATCGGGCCTTCAGCACCAGATTGGGACTACTGAGATATCCAGCATTGCGGACTGAGCAGTTCCCTGTATTCTCAGCCTCTCCAGTGTGGCATGGCTATTGTTGGACTCCTTGAGCTCTGTCACATGAGCAAATCAATAAATTTGTATATAGCTATATTTGTTCTATTGATTTTGTTCCTTTAGAGAACCCTGAACTAATACAATATTCTTGGTCTTTGGTTCCCAGCACAGCATAATGGGTAACAAATATCCATAACTCTAGTTCCAGGGGATTCAACATGATGTAAGAAGCTCTCTTTTTGTGCTGAACAGGATCATGCAGCCCTGCTAAGGGGAAGGGGAACACAGTGCCCACTTTGGGGACACTGTGGGGAACTGACCCCTTGGCACATAGGTCAGTCGATTGCTTTTGTAACCCGACCTGAGTGGTACTTCCAACTCATGTTCTTAGCCTGGGACAATGAGACATGTTTCCCACTCTTGGCTTTGACTTCCCACCTGCTTAGAGACTGCTGAACCCTTGACAGGAATTTCCAGGCTAATGATTGTTGGCCTATCTTCAGCCTATGTCCACTCACAACACCAGCTACCCAGATTGGTGGTCCACAAGGGGACCTCTTTCCAACCCACTGGCCACCTGAACGAAATTCAGGCCTAACTTGGCCTCTATGTGAGCAATAATTAATAAAAAATGATGGCTGGGAATTCCGTGATGATGTTATTTGGAAATTCAAATTTACTTCTTGCTACAGCCTGTTTTGATAAACCAAATGATGTCAGATCCCAGAGCCAATCATAGGCCCCCAACACAGTGCCATTGCACACCGTTGCCCCACCCAGCATCACCCAGCTAGGGCACGTTTGCTCCTCCTTGGGGCGGGGTGTCCTGAGGGATGCTAGCTGAGAACTAGCACCCAATTCAAACTGGATCTTCATACAGATCAAACAGCTTCTAGCTTCTGCAACCATTGCATTTTTGTGGTGAACACACATATATACATGAAAAAACACCCATGCACATAAACTAAAAATAATACATATTAAGAAAAATCTTTAAGGCCTGATGTGGTGCTGCACACCTTTAATCCCAACACATGGGAGGCAGAGGCAGGAAGATCACTGGGCCATATAGACCAGCTTCAGATGGTCTTTATAGTGAGTTCCAGGCAAATGGGGGCTTCATAGTGAGATTGCCTCTCAAAAAACATTAAAACAAATATAAAAATATAAAGTAAGGAAATTAGTTGGACTAACAGTTTGGAGACATGTTCAATATATTAATTCCACATGACAGGTAATTAGATAAAATTTCAGACATTAAGCGAAATTTTCATATCTCTATGAAAGTCATTCAGGCATTGTAGCATGGGAAACAATGGTGGTATACGGGAGCACTTCATGAAAGCCAGCAGCAAAGCAAATGTAAATTCACACACATGGAAAAGAAGAAAGGTAACATTTAAGATCTACTTTGAGGGTCAAATCCCAAAGAAGCTATGTATCAAAATTAACACGCAGAATAGTGGACAAGAGTTTCAGAGAGGAATTAATATTAACAGTGTCAGATAGTATACTGAAAATAACCATGGCATTAAGTAATGAAGAAACCACTTATTGACCATGGGGAAGGTTCTGTGGTCTTTATAAAATGAAATGAGTGGGGTTGGACAGATGGCTCAGTGGTTAGGTGCACTGGTTTATCTTGCAGAGTTCCTGTGTTTGGTTCCCAGCACCATATGGCAAATAACAATTATCTGTAACTCTAGTTTCAGGTGATGTGACACCCTCTTCTGACCTATGTGGGCATTGCAGGACATGGGTTCACTTACACACATACAGGCAATACACTCATACACATACAAAATATAATCAATAAAATATTTGTAAAAATTAAATAACTGAGATAGTGGAACAAAAATGAATAAACTTTAAAATATACAAGGGAATGAGAGAAATAGGATTGAAAAACATTTTGGATTTTTTAAAATGACTTCAGCTTTAAGTATTTATGGCAAGCAAACAAAAACGGGAGAACTTGCACTTAGTGATTCTCAAAATATATTAAGGGGAAATATTCCAGAAAGAATAGAGTACAGTACAATTCAGAGCATATTTAGATGGTTTAGTTGCGATAAAGGACACTTTCTCAAAAAATGAAATATTTTAAGGGTGACCCCGGGGGAGAGAGATTGCACATCTCAGGGAATAAAAGAATAGAAGGTTGAAGAAGACCCTAATTCCTGAATAGAATGACTACAAGAAATAGAAGTCATAACTGTGGCAAACCTTTACTGACCTTTTCAACTTACATGGTCATGAATATTCTTTTTGATAAGGTATAAGACATTTTAGTCAACACAAAAGAAGAAAATATAACGCTTAAGAAATGAGGTAAGGACAATAGAGAAAATACAGTGCAGGCTTGTAGGAAATAGAGATTATTTTTTTCTTTTACATTTTTTAATTTTATTTTTATTTTCTATGTGTATGAATATACTGTGTGCATGTAGGTCTGTGCACCTGTGTCGTGCAATGCTGCAGAGGTCAGAAGAGGGTGTCGGATTCTCCCGGAACTGGAGTCAAAGACGGTTTTCAGCTGCCATGTGGGTGCTGGGGATCGAACCTGGGTCCTCTGCAAGAGCAGTTGGTGCTCTTAACCGCTAGGCCATCCTTCCAGCCCCTTCTTTTATATTTTACAGATGTTAGAAATATATTTTGCAAACATTGTTTCTTGTGTGATTTCACAAAAAAATTCTTCTGAAATAAACAGAAATAACTGTTGTCACTTCTACTTATTATCAATGGACCTTGAGTAATTCAATTACATTTGTCTGAGTTTTAGAACCCTTCCCTCTCACACAGGACATAGATTTTCTGGTTTATCTATAAGCTTCTTTACAGTTATGAGATGCTATGATTGACTTTGACCTGTTTTTTCTGAATCAGAGACATTATAAGGGAGAGGATCTAATCTTGTTTTTCTTTTTTTTTTAATGTAACACACAGAAACTTGACATGAACTATGGAAATGATCCCTGAAAATGTAATATTTACACATAGAAATTGTAGTAGCATACCAACAATGATAAGAGGAAGCAGGAAATAATTTGAACATCTATATCTGTTATTTATCAGGAACTAAAGTTCTTGATGGGAAGAAAGTTTAGCTTAATATTCAAAAGCCAATGGAATCTCAGACGGAACCTGTATCCATGGTAATTAGCAATAATACATTAAAGCAATTTTGAAAAAGATATAGTAATTTTAAAATAGCAGTAAGGCTTAGAATCGAAAGTATTTGTGCAACACTGTTTTGAGTTTAGAATAAAATACTAGCCTTTTAAAATATCTTATTATTTTTATTTTATGTGTATAAGTGTATTACCTGCATAAAAGTCATGCAATGCCTGCAGAGGTCAGAAGATGATATCAAATCTCCTGGAACTGGGGGTACAGGTGGCTGTTACCTGCTATATGGGTGCTAGGATTCAAACCTAGGTCCTATGCAAGAGCAGTCACTGCTCGTAAATGCTGAGCCATCTCTCTAGCTCCACATGGTAATAACATTAAACTGGTAACTATGAATGAAATGCTAGATGCAGTTGGCAGGATAGAAGTGGTCAACCTAAAAAGACAATGGTACACAGAAGGTTTTTAATCCCATCATGAAAAACAATCATAAATCAAACCATAAAGTGAAGGTTGAATCCTCAAAACACATTTTTTAAAAGGTACATCAGATTTTCTGAGAAGTGAAAAAGAACAATCTTATTACCCACTTCTTCAGGAGATGAAACTCCTAAGTCACAACCTATGTGAGTGAGGGTTAACTCGTCTTTGCATTTAAGCATATCTGGTTTCCAGACTGTATTTGGAAGTTTATTTGTTCTCAATTCCTCCGAGTGAGTCCTGTGTTATGCTAAAGGAAGAACATTCGTTCATCATCCACTCTACAAATTTTCCTTTATAATTATTTATCTCTGAAATAATCTCCACAACCTTCTCCTTCTAAGTCTATGTTTCTTTCGATGTCCAAAACAATGCCACTTACTATATTTATTATCTACCATATGAGAGGTTGCTCCATATATTTATACTTGTCTTTGCCATTTTTTGAGACAGGGTATCCCTGTAGCCCCAGCTGTCCAGGAACTCACTCTGTAGACCAGGCTGGCCTTGAACTCACAAATATCCACCTGCCTTTGCTTCCGGAATGCTAGGATTAAAGGTGTGCGCCACCACACACAGCCATATATTTCTACTTTTACAGAAATAATTACACAAAATGGTACTAAAAAAGAAGAATTCACCTTCAAATTTTTTTGTGTCCTCCTATCTTTACTTCATTTTGTGGCCTTTATTTTTTTGTCTGTGAAGAGAGTAGGTGTTCCATATGTACTAGAAAAATTGAAGTATTAACACAGCTTCAAATATTCACAGTACACACTGAAATGTGCCAATAGATTTTTAAAAACAACATTATCAATGGAACATGTTAGCATTGTTACTCATACTGTGGGATTTTCTTTTTTCTTTGAACATTTATTTTGTTAGAGTTCTACTTTACTTCTCCATTGCTGTGACAAAACACTCTGACCAAAGGTAGAAAAGGGGTTATTTGGCTCACAACTCCCTCATCACTGAGGGAACCCAAGGTAGGAACTCAGGGCAGGAACCTGGAGGGAGGAGCTGAAGCAAAGGCCAAGGAGGAATGCTTCTTATTGGCTTGTTCCCCTGGCCCATGCTCATCTTTCTTATATCCAACACCCTGCCCAAGGCTTGAACCAGTAATAGTGTATGGATCCCTCCAATATCAATCAACAATCAAGAAATACACCACAGACATGGCTACGGGCCATTCCAATGGATACGATTCCCTAACTGAGACTCCTTCAATGCAGGTATCTCAAATTGACACTAAAACTATCAAGTATACTTGATCTCTTGTCAACTTGACACACAAAACACATCACTATTAAATCACAACCTTCAATTTCTTCTCCCCAAGATATGTTAACATTAATATCACAACATAAGAAAGTACAACCTTAAAGACCGCATAGTCCTTAAAAATCCAAACACTTAATAGTTCAGTCTCTTTTAAAATCTCTTAACTGTGCACTCCTGTAAGTTCTAAAATAAGTATTATTTCAAAAGGGAAAAAATATGGCCACAACTAAGCAAAACCAAAGTCCAGCAAGGTAGCTCAAAACTGGACATCTGGGATTCACTCATGATCTTCTGGGCTCCAAAAGGTTTGGACAGCTCCACTTCTCTGGCTCTGCCATCCACAAAACACACAGCTCATCTCACGGGCCCAGTCCAGCCCCATCCCATTCCTGCTGCTGCTCTTGGTAGTTGTCCCATTGTCCTGACAGCTACAAAACTCTGGGGTCTTCACTGAAATTGAAGCTGCACTTTCACCAATAGGCTTTTCTGGCCTCTCAGGGTGAAAATCCTCAGATGCTCTGTTATCCCCTTCACACTTTGAGCACCAGAGTCATATAGGAGACTCTTACACATTACCAACTCCTGCTTTCAGCATCATATGGAGGCTTCTTTATGCCAACACTGAGGAAATTCTTCCCAGTTTTCGCCATAATGATGCCTTTTTCTTGTTATTTATAGCTGATTTCTTTTTTTTTCACATAAATTTATTTTTATATTTTTAACAAATCTAGACCGGTGTTCCCACCCATTCCCCCACCCCACCAGAGCTCACGCATTCTGCCAAACATGCTTTTCATCTCTTTCTCAGTCTTTCTCAATATTCTCCATTAGGAAGAAGTTGACTGTTTTGAGCAGAAGTTCACTGTTTCAGTCAGTTCTTTGATGCAGTCCTTTCTGTTGTTGTTGATATTGTTGTTGTTGTTTCCAATATGCATTAAGCCCAACTGCTTTGTTCAAAAGCTCAGGGGGCCCTACACAAGAAAGACTTACAACTGGGAAATTGGCACTAGCATCCACAGATGAGGGATACCATTCGTCGTTTGATTTTCTGGGACTGTGTTACTTCACTCAGCATGATGTCCTCTAGCTCCAGCCATTTTCCTGCAAAGCTCGTGATGTCGTCTTTCTTTACTGCTGCATAGAACTCCATTGTGTAGATGTACCACATTTTCTCTATCCATTCGTCAGTTGAGGGGCATTTAGGTTGGTTCCAGCTCTTTGCTATTGTGAAGAGAGCTGAAATAAACATGGCCGTGCATGTATCTCTGTGGTGGCGTAAGTCTTGAGGGTACATGCCCAGGAGTGGTATGGCTGGGTCGGGTGGCAAGTTCATTCCAAGTCTTCCAAGGGTTCTCCACACTGCTTTCCATAGTGGCTGTACGAGTTTACATTCCCACCAGCAGTGGATGAGTGTTCCCCTTTCCCCACAACCTCTCCAGCACTTGGTATCATTTGTTTTCTTGATCCTAGCCAGTCTTACTGGAGTAAGATGATATCTTAAAGTGGTTTTGATTTGCATTTCCTTAATGATTAGTGATGTTGAGCAGTTCTTGAGGTGTTTCTCAGACATCTCTAATTCCTCGCTTGTGAAGTCTCTGTTCAGTTCTTTGCTCCATCTATTGAGCGGGTCGTTTGTTTTCTTTTTTCTTTGTTTTTTGAGTAGTTTATATATTCTGGAAATCAATGCTTTGTCAGATGTATCTGCAGTGAAGGTTTCCTCCCACTCTGTGGGATTTCTCTTCACTTCCTTGATTGTTTCTTTTGATGTACAGAAGCTTTTGAGTTTGATGAGGTCCCATTTGTCAATTGTCGACCTTAATTCTTGTGCAGCTGCTGTCTGATTTAGGAAGTCTTTTCCTACGCCTATGTCTTGTAGTCTGCTGCCAACTTTTTCTTCTATCACCTTCAGAGTTTGGGGTTTCACGTTGAGGTCTTTAATCCATCTGGAGTTGACTTTTGTACAGGGTGAGAGGTAGGGGTTTAATTTCATTCTTCTACAAGTGGTGATCCAGTTTTGCCAACACCACTTGCTGAAGATGCTGTCTTTTCTCCATTGTGGTTTCTTGGCCCCCTTGTCAAATATGAGATGGCTGAAATTGTATGTGCTCAGATTTGGATCTTCGGTTTTGTTCCATTGGTCAACAGGTCTGTTTTTGTGCCAGTACCAGGCTGTTTTTATGACTATAGCCCTGTAGTATAGTTTAAAATCTGGTATAGAGATCCCTCCTGTGTAGCTCTTTTCACTCAGGATTGATTTGGCTATTCGGGGTCTTTTGTTTTTCCAAATGAATTTAAGAACTTTTGTTTCCAAGCCTGTGAAGAAACTCTTGGGGATTTTGATTGGGATTGCATTAAATCTATACAAGAGTTTTGGTAAAATGGACATTTTTACAATGTTAATTTTCCCAATCCATGAGCATGGGAGGTTTTTCCATCTTCTGAGGTCTTCTTCAATTTCTTTCTTTAAGGGTTTAAAATTTTTGTTGTAGAGGTCTTTGGTGTCTTTGGTTAGGTTTGTTCCTAGGTATCTTATTGTTTTTGAGGCTATTGTGAGTGGGAAGGTCTCTTTGAATTCTTTCTCCAGTTGCTTGTTCTTGGTGTAAAGAAAGGCCATTGATTTTCTAAGGTTAATTTTGTATCCTGCCACTTTGCTGAAGCTGTTAATCGTTTCTAGGAGTTTTCTGGTGGAGTTTTTTGCATCCCTTAAGTAAACAATCATATCATCAGCAAATAGGGATAGTTTGACTTCCTCTTTTCCAATTAGTACTCCTTTAATATCCTTTTCTTGCCTTATTGCTCTAGCAAGTGTTTCAAGCACTATATTGAAGAGGAGTGGTGATAGGGGGCAGCCTTGCCGAGTTCCTACCTTTAAAGGGAATGTTTCTGTCATTTCCCCATTTAGGATGATATTGGCTGTGGGTTTCCTGTATATGGCTTTGATTACATTGAGGAATGATCCCTCCAATCCAATTCCTTCTAGGACTTTAAGCATGAAGGGATGCTGGATTTTGTCAAAGGCTTTTTCAGCATCAATTGCGATGATGGTGTGGTTTTTGTCTTTGATTCCGTTTATGTGTTTGATGATGTTTATTGATTTTCGTATGTTGAACCATCCCTGCATCTCTGGTATGAATCCAACTTGGTCATGATGGATGATCTTCTTGATGTGGGTCTGTATGCGATTTGCCAGTATTCTGTTTAGAATTTTGGCATCTGTGTTCATGAGGGAGATGGGTCTATAATTCTCCTTTTTAGTTGGATCTTTGCCTGGTTTTGGTAATAGAGTGATGTTGGCTTCATAGAAGGAATTTGGGAGAATTCCCTCTGATTGTATACTTCTAAACAGTTTCAGAAATAATGGTTGTAGGTCTTTTTGAAATGTTTTATAGAATTCTGCTGTGAAACCGTCTGGGCCTGGGCTTTTTTTAGTTGGGAGGCTTCTTACTACATCCTCTATTTCTTCATATGTTATGGGTCTGTTTAAGCTGCTGGTCTCCTCTTGGCCAAGCTTTGGTGATTCCCAAGATTTCAGATATTCATCCATTTCTTCTAGATTTTCAAACTTGGTAGAATATAGGTTCTTGTAATATTCCCATATAATTTTCTTGATCTTTTCCTTGTCCGTTGTGATATTTCCCTTTTCATCACAGATTGTATTGATTTGGAGTTGTTCCTTCTTTCTTTTTGTTAACTGGGCTAGAGGTCTGTCTATCTTGTTTATTCTTTCAAAGAACCAACTTTTGGCTTCATTGATTTTTTGTATTGTTTTCTTTGTTTCTATTTCATTGATTTCTGCTCTGATTTTTGTTATTTCTTCCTGTCTGTTGCGTTTAGGGTTCATCTGTTGTTGCCTCTCAAGTGCTTTTAGCTGTAGTGTTAGATCATTCACTTGTGCTCTTTCTGTTTTTCTAATGTAGGCACCCAGGGCTATAAATTTCCCTCTTAGGACTGCTTTTAAGGTATCCCATAAGTTTTGTTGTGTTGTATTGTCATTGTCATTCAGTTCCAGGAATGTTTTTATTTCTTTCTTTATCTCTTCCTTGACCCATTCATTATTCAAGAGTGTGTTGTTTAGTCTCCATGTGTTCTTGTAGGCAGGAGGGCTTGTCCTGGTGTTGATGTTGAGCTTCATTGCACTGTGGTCTGACAGGATGCATGAAATTATTTCAATCTTTTTGTATTTGTAGAGGTTTCTTCTGTGTCCCAGGATGTGGTCGATTTTGGAGAATGTTCCGTGGGGTGCTGAGTAGAAAGTGTATTCTCTGGTATTAGGATGGAATGTTCGGTAGAGGTCTATGAGGTCCATTTGGTGTATCATATCGTTCAGTTCAGATGTCTCTCTGTTTATTTTTTGTCCTGTTGACCTATCCAAAGGACTCAGTGGGGTATTGAAATCTCCCACTATGAGTGTGCTGGGGTTAGTCTGTGACTTGTGGTCCTGGAGAATTGTCTTTATAAAGTTTGGTGCACCAGAATTTGGGGCATATATATTCATAATTGTGAAATCTTCTTGGTGGATTGTTCCTTTGATGAAAATGTAATGGCCTTCTTTGTCTCTTCTGATTTCTTTTACTTTGAAGTCTATTTTATCCGATATTAAAATAGCAACACCTGCTTTCTTTTTGGTACCATTTGCTTGGAATATTTTTTTCCATCCCTTCACTTTAAGGTGGTGCCTGTCCTTGAAGGTAAGATGTGTTTCTTGCAGACAGCATATCGATGGATTCTGTTTCCTAATCCAGTCTCCCAGTCTATGTCTTTTGATTGGGGAATTTAGTCCATTAATATTTAAGGTTATGACTGATAGGTTTGTGTTGCTTCCTTTTGCCTTATTATCCATCTGCGGTTTTGATTTAGGTTTCTACTTCTGCAGTTATGCTTTTATTGATTTCTCCTTCTAGGTGCCTGGGGTTGGTTGCTCCTTTCTTCTGTTCTTTGAATTGCTTCAAGTATTCTCTGAAGGGTTGGTTTTCCGGACATGTATTCTTTCAAGTTGTTTATGTCATGGAAGATTTTCCTCTCTCCTTCCACTATGATTGACATTTTTGCTGGGTATAGTAACCTGGGCTGGCATCCATTGTCCCTCAACACTGGGAATGCTTTGCTCCAGGTTCTTCTTGCCTTCATCGTTTGCTGTGAGAAGTCCGTTGTTATTCTGATAGGTTTCCCCTTATAGGTCACTTGTTGTTTTTCTCTTGTCGCTTTAAGGATTTTGTCTTTGTTTTGGGTGTCTAGCATTTTAACTATGATGTGGCGTGGAGAATTTCTTTTCTGATCTTGTCTGTTTGGAGTTCTATGTGCTTCTTGTATTGGTATTGGTTTGTCCTTTTTTAGTTTGGGGAAGTTTTCATCTATTATTCTGTTGAAGATCTGATCAATACCATTCTCTTGGGATTCTTCTCCTTCCTCTATTCCTATGATGCGGAGGTTTGATCTTTTCATAGTGTCCCACAGCTCCTGGTTGTTCCATTTTTGTGTATTTTTAAATTTTTCATAATCTTTCCTTGAGGTTTTTAGTTGTTCTGTGTTATCTTCCAGGTCTGATATTCTTTGTTCTGCTTCCTCCATTCTGCTTCTGAGGCTTTTTTCATTCCTTTCCTCTTGAATGGATGAGTGTTTGATTTCCTTTTTCATTTCCTCTTCTGATTTCTTTAGTATTTCTACTTCTTTTTGGAGCTTCTCGATCTCTTCTTGTAGCTCTTTGGTTCGCTGGTTGGTTTCTTTATCTTTTTCAGAATGGGATCTTTTCAGTGTTTGTACTTCCTTCTGGAGCTTGTAATTCTCTCTCTCTAGGTCCATCTTGAGTTCCTCATTTTCTTTTCTTAGTACTTTAATTTGTTCTTTATGATCTTGTAGTTCTTTACATATGTTCCCAATAGTGTTTCTGATGTCTGTGTCCTGGGGCATCCCCAGAGGGATCCCACTGCAGGAGTCTTACATAGGGTTGGTAAAGCTTGGCACGGGATTATCCTGCCCCTTTCCAGTGTTGTCTCTTCTTCGTGATCCTGCCATATGGGCTTCTCCTTGCCTGTATTCCAATGTGAGTCCTAAATGCCTCTTCACTGTGTTGAAGGCTTGCTTTGCTTGCCTCCTTCAAATGCCTCTTCGTAATCCCAGTTGGTGGAGGGTGGGGGCGTGGGGGCCTCTTCATCCCCTGCCCCGGTACCTTCCTCTGGCCTCAGGAGATCTCAGATCTCAAGAGTCACACAAGCCCACCTTTAATACCGGCTGGGGGGATAAATCTGACCCCACAGCCACAAACTCCAATCAAGCCAAAGACAGCTGGATTAAGGGATCAACAGTCAGCTTTGCTGAGGCACCCAGTTTCTACCTGTCTCCTGCTCTTCATTCTGCTTGGCCTCAGGAGATCTCTACGGCTTATTTCTAAGGCCCAGCTAACCTGCATCAATTTTCCCAGTAAAACAACGGTTTCACTTTGGGTTCTGATTTTTTGAATCTTCTGCCCCAGCTGACCAGAACCCACAGATTCTCAACCCCAAACATCATACATATTGCCCTAATAGTCTCTGCTTTCCTTTGAAACTTCACAAGCCACGTGCCCATTGTCTACAATTTTTCAGCATAACTATTCCAAGTTCCACAGCTTTGGGGCCTGGTATTCCATAATGACTGAACAGTAAGTGAGCTGGTTTTGCCCCACTAACCTACAAAGACTGGAAGGAGCTGAAACCAGCACTTTCTTGCCTGGTGGATGTTCATGCACTTGTAGTTCATCCCCTGGGGAACATAATATAGGGCATAACATTCGTGAACCTGTCACCTCCAAAGTACACGTTGGTCTTGGGAACCAAATGCCACCTCTGCCAGATAAAAGCCTAATTTCAGGGAAACAAATGGTATTGTAAAAAGTGCATGCAGACTTCCTTTGCTGTCTCACCCCCACCCTTGCCAAGAGCCCTCCAAACCCACTATATAAGAACTTAAACTCCTACAATAAATGAGTTATTTGATCCTTTGAAGCTGACTCCCAGGTCTTTCTTTGATCTGCTGGGCCTATCTGTTACTCTGAATCCTTCCCCTCTCCTTCCCTGCCTCCACCTGAGGTTCAGCATGCCCAAATGACCATATGCAAACAGCCCCACTCACAACAACAAACTTTATGTACTCATTAGCTTTTCTAAACCAAAGTTCCAAATGCTTCCATAATCCCCCCTGAAACACTAAGGTCAGGACTGTGTCAACAATATCCTACACTTGGAACCAATTTCTTTTATAGTTTGCTTCTCTATTACCGTGACAAAACACTCTTACCTAAACCAACTTGGGGAGGAAAGAGTTTATTCAAGTCACAACTCCCGGGTCACAGTTTATCACTGTGGGAGCCGAAGGTGGGAACACAGGGTTGAAACATGGAGGCAGGAGCTGAAGCATAGGCCATGGAAGACTGTTTCTTACTGGCTTTCTCCCATGACTTAGGCTCAGCCTGCTTTCTTATACAATATACAACAACCTGCCCTTGGGTACTGCCCACAATGAGCAGGGTCCTCCCAGATGAGTCCATAATAAAAAAAAAATAATAATAATTACGCAGAGTTGGCCACAGGCCAATCCAAGGGAGGCACATCCCCAACTGAGGGTCCCTCACCGAAGGTATATCAAATTGATACTAAAGCTACCCAGCACAGTCAGCGTGGAAGGTCCTGAACTTAACTGTGTAGAATAAAGAATAGGTGAATGTGCTGTGGAATGAAACCATAGATAGTACTCTTATCACCATTAGTTCCATCCTTTTCTGGTTAGAAGCACAGTTCTACATTATAAATATTTAAGTTCATTGCCGAACAATATGGCATAGAGAGTGACTAGAATGCACTAGACGGGTAACAAGAAGCATACAAAAATAGCAGAAGAGTTCAAGGTTTAGAAGGCATAAACTGGGAGGTTTAAATTCGGAATCATCCTGAGTTTATTCATGGTGAAATTGCTAAATCTTTCTTTAGGGAGATGCTTTTTTTTGTGGAAATGAAGGAAGACTACATTTTTTGAAAAATGATATGAACATAGCCAATACCTTTAGTGTTCCTGTCACCACTGCCAAATTCCATTTTGAACTTTTGAATAGTGATGTATAGCTGACATTTTAACTCTGGCATAAAACTGTAAAGAAATGAGGCCACATTTAAAAGGGTAATATGAAAAATTTATGGTGCTATGGCTCATAAATCTAAAAGGTGACAAACAATAACATATTGCAGAAAACAACTCTTCTACTGATTGTGTATTTCATCATCCAAAATGTATTCCAAGCTAGTGAAAGAAACATTACGAATAAAAGATGGAGCTGATCCTCAAAGAGAATATCAATAGTTCTGAAAGATAAATTTTCCATTTTAATCTTCTCTATGAAACGTGTTTATTCAAGTCAGTTGTAATTCTATTTAGGTATTAAGTTAAATGGTGTGTGAGCAACTTTCTAATTGTGAAACTGCCTCTGTCATCAAAGAAAGCTAAAACTGAATACAAAACACCACGTGCTGTAAAGCCAATTCTTATAATTTTAAGATATCATTGGCTCAATATAAAATATTATTGCTTAGTATTTATGAATTGGTACAGTTCTTTTAATCTTATAAATTGGTCTTATGATTGGTGCAGTGCTTTCAGATTCATAATGCTAAAATTACAGTTTAATGAATGCTGCTTGGAAGTAAGTCCATTGACTTTTCTAACTGACTCTTAGTGAATAAAAGACATTTAAAACATTATCAACTGCGGCTGGAGAAATGGCTCAGTAGTTAAGACCACTGGCTGCTATTGCAGAATTCTGGGGTCCAAGACTCAGCACCTACATGGCAGCTAATAACTGTCCATAACTCCAGTTCAGTGGATATAAAATCCTCTTCTGTTTTCTGGTAACACTACATGAGACAGGAGGAATTAAATACACATAGGAAATGTACTCATATACATTAAGTTTAAATAAATTAAAAATAAAATCCTTATCAAGAGCTTAGGATCAAGGTTTAAGAGAAAATCAGTAGGTGTCATGTTGGCTTCAAATGTCACTGGAATTTCCTTGAAACTATTCAAGAAGCAGGTCAAGGAGATGGATGAAAAAGAGAATGTTTTGAAGTAGAAACAGAAAGAGCAGAAAAGACTAAGAAAGAAACTGAAGGCTACAGGAAAGGTCCCCTGGCAAATGGAGAATTAAAAAATTTCAGTGGTCGTGGTGGCGCACTCCTTTAATCCTAGCACTTGGGATGCAGAGGAAGGTGGATCTTTGTGAGTTCAAGGCCAGCCTGGCCTACAGAGTGAGTTCAAAGACAGCTGGGACTACAGAGAGACCCTGTCTTGAAAAGACCCAAAAAAAAAAAAGGAAATTTGACAGTAATAAGCTCTTCTTTTTACCTGATATAGTGGTACTTTTTTTATATTCCTATTTAAACATCTAGATGTCCTGTTATAACATGTATTGTCACTTATACCAAGAATAAAGTCTTAGCCTGGGTCCTGTTGTGCATTGTAGTAAACTTAAAAGTAAATCAAAGTGAAAAAATACTCATCATTTTCCTGTACTTTATTGGGCCATAAAACTGGACTTGCGACAAAAAAAAAAAATAAATAAATAAATAAATAAATAAATAAAATAAAAAAGCCGGGCGTGGTGGTGCACATCTTTAATCCTAGCACTTGGGAGGCAGAGACAGGAGGATCTTTGTGAGTTCAAGGCCATCCTGGTCTACAGAGTGAGTTCCAGGACAGCTGGGGCTACAGGGAGACCCTGTCTCAAAAAGACAAAAAAAAAACAAAAACAAAAAAAAAACTGTACTTGCTGAGACAAGCAAGACTCCTCCGTCAATATCAGCTACACCTCAACATCCTGTAGATACTGTGCAACAGTGGCAGTCAAGTGTCTATATATATCCCAAATCTAATTGCCTATTAGCTCTCTCCTTGGAGGAATAACTCACAGTGGATGCTACAAGTTTGTGTCCTCTATTAGTTGGGAGATGTTATAAGCCACAATAAGAAATTGTCACACTTTATAGAGAAATCACAGTTTGCGGATTAGCATACCATCCAAGAATCTATGTCTATGCTCACAGCTTAGTTTAACATAATAGTTAGTACTGCTTAAATGCCTGTACATCCAATTACTTGTGCTTTGTTAGTATGACTAAAAAGGGTATCACTGGAAAAGCTGTAAACCCATGAAGGGAAACAACCTGAACAGATTAGACTCCAAAATGACAACTCCAAAGAAATTAGACTGCTTTCTTCTCATCCACTTTTGCCCCTTTCCCAAAGCCCAGGGAACAAACTGCAGAAGAGGAGGCATGGTAGATTGTAAGTGCTGCCGGGGCATGGGCTAGGTCAGGCATATCACCCCCCCCCCC
>VZQC01003469.1:333314-348781 GCA_009823505.1 Rhizomys pruinosus | reverse complement strand
GCTGAGAAAGAAAAGATACAGCTTTGCATTGAGTAGGATGTACTGGAAAGTGCCAACTGATAGCCAGGTGTGGTGGCACATGCCTTTAATCCTAGCACTTGGGAGGCAGAGGCAGGCGGATCTTTGTCAGTTCAAGGCCAGCCTGGTCTACAGAGTGAGTTCCAGGACAGCTGGGTCTATAGGGAGACCCTGTCTCGAAAAAAAAAAAGAAAGTGCCAACTGAAAGGTTGACCCGTCTGAACTTTGAAAGGGAGAAAAGCCTCAGATTCCTACAAACATCGAACCCCTCTGTAGATCCTACCTGTAACAACTATTTATAATGAGTCCTAACGAAACTTACCTTCTAGGTGCCACAAAGGTTTTAATACGAGAGACTTTCTTGCCTCCCCACCACAGAACAAGGAGAAATATGATGATGATGAGTTCATTCTCCAACTGTAAATTTGAGACAACTATTATAGAGGTAATATCTTATAAAACCGGCAAAACTGCCTTCTTTAATTGACTAATAGACATAGGAACTGTGAAAAGGAGTATTCTCTATTCAGAACCAAATATAACACTGAAGTCCTTAAGCTATGCACTTAAGCAAAATATATCAATACAGGAGCTCTGACATCAGCAATGGATTATTCTACCAAGGAGATGTTGGCCAGAGGATCCAAGCCCCCAAAAAGGTAAAGGCTCCTTGCCTCTAAACTGGGATACCTGCAAGAAGAGAGGCGATAAGTCCATGCTACTGAAGACGTGACATTAACATGGGAAAGATGTATTGAGACCACACAGGCAAGTGTACAGATGGCCTCTGGAATACCAGAGAGTGTTACCAAAGGCCACTAAACCAATAAAGCAAATACAGGTCTTCTTGAGTCAAGCAAGACTCCACCGTCAGCACCAGCTACACCTCACCTGCCTGGAAATACTGTGCAGCAGAGGCAGCCATATGCCTGTATATCCCAAATCTAATTGGCTATTGGCTCTCTCCCTGGAGGAATAACCCATGGCTGATGCCACAAGCTTACATCCTCTATAGGTTAGGATATGGTATAAACCACAGTAAGACCCTGTCATATTTAACAGGAAAAAAAATTTATTTCATGGGTTAACATACCATCCAAACATATGTGTCTATACCAAAGTAACCTACCATAACTATTAGTGCTGTTTAAATACCTATATATCTAATTGCCTGTGCTTCATTAGTAGGATCGAAAGATGATACCCGGACAAGCTGGCAGCCCATGAAAGGAAACAGCCAGAATTGACCAGAGTCCAAGACAACAGCTCCAGAGAAAGTAGACTGCTTTGCTTCTCATCCACCTCTGCCCCTTTTCTAAGCCTAGGGAACAATCTGCGGAAGAGGGGATGTGGTAGAATGTAAGGGCTGCGATTGGGGTGAATGGTGAAACTACAGCAATATAGTCTGGACTCTCATTTGATCAACTTATAAGTCCCCCCCCCCCCCGCTGGATGGTGGAGCTGTGAGGGTTTGGGCACAACAGCCTGCAAATTTGTTTTACATGAGGGTTGCTTGTACACATAAATTATCACTTCTGGCAAAAAAATGAAAAAATAACTGAGAGAAAGATGCAGGACAGTTATGGCAGAATACATGATTTGGGATGGGGTGGGGTGGGATGGGGGGAAGGGAAAGGGAAATATGCCTGAACTGAATTGGAAAATGATGTATGAAATACACAAAGCATCAATAAAAAAATTAAAATAAAAAAATAAACAAACAGCTTGAGACAAGACTGAAGTCACCCTCGGTGAGGGCACCATGGAAGCAGTTCCTTTGAACAGGAAGGCAAGAAGCAGTTAAAGACCCAGTCAGTTCAATAACCGAGTTTGAGTGGATGGATGAGGACGGTGTGATATTTCAGCAAAAACTTGAGAATGTAAGGGAAACTAAGTGCAAAAATAATGTATGCAATTCCTGATGGACTTTTACCTCTGGAATTCATACTAAAAATATGCATTGGAGACCACAGAGATTTGAATGCTTGAGCAAAATGTATACCCAACCTGTGCGTATTTCATAGTTTTGTTTTTGTTTTTAGTATGGAGAAGGAACATGTACCTATCTAAGTAGTGATAGACTCAGCAGTTCCAGGTACGGCCCTGCTAAGAGATGCATTTGCAGTAAACCCACCACCACAGTGCACAAAAATTTCACCCTTTTTATAAAGAATAAAAATTTATTAACATGTCAAAAAAAATTAAAAAAAAAACTGTACTTGCTGTTTGTTGTTTAAGCCTAAAGTTAGGTTTGACATTTATAAAATAGAGATATGTAAATGTTTTTTGTCTCCAGAAACATTTTACATTTAGCTACAGAAAAGGAATGAATAAGAACATATAAAGAAATAGTTCCAAAAGATTATCACATTTGTGTAGTTTGCAGAAAACGTTTTAAATTACACAGGCTTCATACATTAACGATATTCTTAATATTATAAAACACAAAGATCAAAATAACAACTGATGTCAACAGAAATGCTGTTGATCTTTTGACAAAAGAAAGCAATAGTATACGAATTTACTAGTTCTTAGCATCTGAGCCTTATGAATCTTACAACATTTCATGCATGAATTAGACTTATAGAGTCAATACATTTATATTAATAGAAAGACCTTTCTCCATTACTATAATACATATGTGTTTAACAAGTATTTCTTCATAATATTTTAGAAATCCCAGAAAATCAAATATTTATAGAAATTTTATGAATAAAATAGCAATAAGGGAAATGCATATGATTGAGGACTATTTTATGTGGTTCATAATCAAATACTAGTAAGTTATCCCTCTTCAGCACTAAACACTTTACTCTAATGACTGGAAATTTTATGTCTTATTACTTTTAGTGTCTGGACAATGCTCCCTTTTAGGCCCCTACACTCACTACAGACTAGTATTAATGAAATATTTTGACTATTGTCTTATGCAACTCTTTTGCAATCTAATACAAAGCTCTTTAACCTCTTTCCATTCATGACTCCTTTTTATTCAAGATATTATTATACAACAATGTGCATGTAGGTGTATAAAATAGGTATATAAGTAATATATTTACTAATAATAAATCATAAAGCAATGTATTTTTAATTTTATTTATTTATTTTCTATGTGTATGAATGTACTGTCTGCATGCAGGCTTGTGCACCCGTGTCGTGCATGCCTCAGAGGTCAGAAGAGGATCTCGGATTCCCCTGGAACTGGAGTTCTCCTGGAATTGGAGTTACAGACGGTTCTCAGCCATCATGTGGGTGCTGGGGATTGAACCCGTGTCCTCTGCAAGAGCAGTCAGCACTCAACTGCTAGGCTATCTCTTCAGCCCCATAAAGCAATGTATTTTAAAACAATACTTTGTAATGTATGATCATGTTATTATTTATTAAAATGAGATAAAAATGTGCATTTTAATGAGGTGGATCTGTTTATTTTTACATAATGTTCTGTCGTAGCCTGTATGCTGAGAATTATGCAGTGTGCCTGTGAAGAGCTTGTCCTTCATCAACCTAACCTACCTAGGCAGGTGAACATACAAATACCTGAGTTGCAGACCTGGACCAATCACAAGGTGACATGATGACTGCACTAAGAGGAGAGCAGAATTCGAACAGTACAGAAAACCTAACCTTGCCCCCAATAAAGGAGTCTGTGGCAGCTTGCCTTCTGCCTGCATTCACCTGACTCCCAGGGTCTGTGTTGACTCTGCCCCTCTCTCCCCCTTTCCTTCACGGTCAGACAACAAAATTCCCTGGCAGGCCAGGGGGATTGATAACATCTGACACCCAACGTGGTTTCTTGATCCCCTGTTGCTGGCGAGGCACCCCCTTCCTTGATCGATGAGTGGGCCCCCTTTTGTGTTCTTTGTTCTTTCGGCGTGCAGGGGTGAGTGCTGGCCCCCACCCCCTACACACACCCCTCTCTTTCTTCGCTCTACTTTCATTTTCTGTGTGTTTGCCCATAGCTAGGTAGGTCCATTCCTGGCCAATGCTTTGTTGGTTCATCCCTCCAATATCTAACCTCCCTTCCCATTTCCAGCCCTCTTGGAGAATATTCTCTCTATGTTTGGGAGCCACAGATGGCTGCCCTTTAGGCTCTCCTCCTGACACGTGAACTTAAATTGAAATCCTAAGACTTAGATTCATTTGAGAGGAGGCCATTTGCATTGCCCCTCCTCGCCATAATTGCAATCCTGAAAGGCTCCTTGGCGGAGGATGTTCTTCATGAGCGTAACTCAGCCTGCCACAAGAACACCGAGGAGAAGTTGGCCCTGCCCTGTGTCCCCGACTTTCACCAGGACAAGGAAGTTTCCCCCATCCCAACCCCCCCTAAACTCCCTTCAGCTGTCTCTGCTAGGGATACTCATTCCCCCTGCACCAATATACCCTTGGAGGGGGGGCCCAGGAAGCTCTCTCCCACTGGAGGGACTAGAGACATTTCATTTGGCTGGTGATGACTTTTGGGTAAGAAAGAGCTCAATTCTTTTTTGTTTGTTTGTTTTCTTTTTACTTTCACTTTGGTTTTGTTTAAACTAAAGTTTCTGGTCTGGGGTGTTCGGATAGGAGAAACTGGATGCTGTATTGCTCATTGAACATGGAGACGAGGGACACCCCAACTCTCCACTGGTAGAGTGTGAACAGGAGGTTCACCTCAGCAATTTGGAATCTCGGCAAAGGGTCCGGATTTTTGGTTCTTGGACTGACAGGGCGTTGGCTCTGTGCACACAGTGTTTCCTCTCTTCATGTCCAACTATGTCTTGTGTTTATAGTAACTGTTCTTCAGTGTGTCTAAGCATGTTTTTAAGTTTTTGTGTGTGTTTGTAATTCAGTCGTGTTGGTTCAAACAAAGTGGCCACTTCAAGTTTCTATCCTTTACATGCACAGAATCATTCATTTTGGCGTGCCAGATGAGATACGCACATACAAACTTTAAAATATGGATATATAAAAATGTATTTAAAGGCCTAAAATTTGATTTGGATACTGTAGACATCTCTAAGTTTAAATACTTCACAACAGGTGGTAATTGTTTATAGGAGTCAGCCTCTGCATTGACTGTTTAAGGATCCTATTTTTCTAGCTGACTTTTTGGTTTGTGTTTGCTTTCAAACGGATCGTGTGAGGTAACTTTGGAAGTATTTTGCTCTGAAGGTTCGGTCTACTTTTTTTTTGTGTGTGTGTGAGACCTCTGCAGGCCAGATTCTCTGGATGGATGTATCCCTGATTTAACATACTAACTAGCCTTCAGGACTGGAAATGAATTCTTGGGACCCGGTGTAGCAGCACACACTTTTAATCCCAGCCTTTAAGAGGCAGAGGGAGGCAGTTCTTTGTGAGCTCAAGGTAAGCCCATCTGGTCTTCTTTGGTGAGTTTCCACCCAGCTGCTACACAGAAACTCTATCTCAAAGGACCAGAGATAAATTGCCTCTTACTTGCTAGTAAAATTTTCATCAGCTGTTAGTCAGAAATCCTGTTCTGACTTGCGAGGACGTCTTTAGAGCTTGGAGAATCCCTCAGCTCTCTGGAGTGCCCACGTGGCAACATTTAGGTCTCTGCTAGAGACCCAATTTGGGGTCTAGCATCTGGATCAGTTGAGGTGCTGCATGGCTTCCATGGGTGCATTATAGGCTTTTGCCTCCAAGGGGCGAGGGAGCGCAGCCTAGAACAGCTTTTAGGCTCTGTTATGTTTCTGCAAGAATTTTTGAGCCTGTTTCCCTCCCACACTTCTTCCTCATGGGAGGAAAAGGGACCTCTCTGGGTCTGTGCCCTCCTTGCTGATATGGCTGGCCGTCCCTCCTGTGTGCTGTGTGTTTGTGTTGTGGAAGACTTGGTCTCAGAGAACTGGGTGAAACAAACTCATTAAAACTGTACTTCACTCCATGCTTTTACTCTCCATTTGGATGAAGGCATTATATAAAATCATTGTGATCACTTTAAGATGATAGCACAGCCCTCTTAACCCAGGCTCCTGATGTTTTGGATGTGTGTTGGAGTCTTTCTAAAACTATGAAACCTGAGCCCATTTGGAGGTTGTAAGTGCCTTAAGCCCTCATACTTATTCTGACATGCCTAATCAGAAATATAAATATTTTAATGGTGTAACCTGGGTACCCTAAAAATATCTTTCGAAACTCTCTCGGGAGACCAAGGTATGTGTATTTCTTGATCTGGTTTGGGTGGAGAACTGAGACCAGAATGGCCCCGGGCCAGCCCTGTTTCTTCCCTCCAGGGGTGGGAGACAGCAGCCTGGGATAGTTAATGGGCTTTATTGTGTTTCCTATCTGTTCCCCCACCCCACCCCCTTCCTCCTCATAGGAAGGAAACATACTCCTCTGTGTTTGAACTGCTGTCCTGCTGGTCTGGCCACTCCTGGAAGTTTCCCAGCCAGCTGTGTTGGGCCACGCCTTTAATCTTAGCATGCCTTCAGTCCCAGCACAGCCAAGATTCAAAAGTAGAGTTCATTTGGCCCATCTCATTTTCCATCTCTTATTAAGTTGGAAACCCAGCTAAGGATATTTACTACATTTGAACAGCACCCTGACAGCTCTGATGACCACTGCTCTTAGGTGAGTCAACTGGTGTCACTTTAAGGTTCATACCCACTTAGAGCCTCAGAGTGTGGCCCAGCTTCAGTTGTAACTAGAGTAATTGTTAAGATGGAATGGACCCTAAACCCACAGAAACACATAGATCTCTGTAAGGCTGGAGCTAAGCAGTGCAGTGGCACAGCTACAACCTAAGTAGGCCAGGCACTGCCAGCAGAGAGATGAATTCTCCCAGAGGCTCACCAGAACCAGCACTGCCCCAAACTCAATTTTAAACTTCTAGTGAATGTTTTTACTTTGAAGCTACCTAGTTGATAATTGATTTACTTAGAAGGGAGAGAGACAATACAAACCACAAGCCAGTTTGGGGGTTTAAATACATCTCTCCAGAAAACATACATCTATCCCCAGATTTCTAGGTGATTTTACTAATACTTTTTGTCCAATACAGAGCTATCCTGTCAAGCTGTACAAATCAGAGGCCAATGTCTGTGACAGACCAGGCAATACAGTAGGGGCTTGAGGGCCCCACACTACACTCTGGGTCCAGACTCTAGCAGGCTTATCTGAGAAGGTGACCTCCTTTGTCTCTAATTACCCAGTAGGTTGCCTGTCAGTAGCTGTGAGAAGTAGCCCTTTCATGAGCAGCACCTTGGTCAAAACATGTGTTTACAAAAATCTACCCAGATGGTCTTAAAAACATAAAGGTCATTATTGTAGAATTTCTGAGACAGAAACAAATAACTGACCCAAGAATCCAATTAGTCTTAAATTAAAAATAGAAAAATTTACCTCACAAATAAATGACCTCAGTACTTTATAAACTGTGAAGTTTAAAATGTTATGTTCACTGGTATAAACTTAAGAGTCATATTTTACTCTGATTTAAGTTTTCATCTCTGATTTAGAGTTTTCATCGACATGTTGAAGTTTTGGTTTGAAACTGGTTCAATATGATATTTGTTTTATGAGGCTGTTTAAATGAATAGGCTTGCATGTAATGGTAATGATTTACTTGATATCAAGTTGATTCACAAGTGAATCATGTGAGCTAAAACTGTTAAATTACACTATGGTCCTTGGTCCTTAAAATATACGTTCATTTTAAAGAATGATCACTTCTGTTCTAGGGTGCAATTTATTCCCACATGTTACACATGTGGGGACATTTGCCAGGCTTAGGTAAAATGCCTCTAAGCACTCAAAGAAAATTGGTCGTTCAAAACCTGCTCCCAAGCTGGCATGAACATCTCACAGTTTATACTAGTGTATTTGAGATAACTGTCCCATCTCAGTACATGGGAAATAAATATTAATTACTTAGTAGATCTGCACAATTAAGGGTCAATCTGTTTATGAATGTTATGTTTCATGGTATTAAAAAGGATATAAAATGCTGGAGAGATAGCCTATTAAGAGCACCGACTGCTCTTGCAGAGTACCTGGTTTCAATCCTCAGCACCCACATGGTGGCTGAGAACCATCTGTAACTCC
The DNA here is from genome assembly GCA_009823505.1 of Rhizomys pruinosus. Classification (NCBI taxonomy): domain Eukaryota; kingdom Metazoa; phylum Chordata; class Mammalia; order Rodentia; family Spalacidae; genus Rhizomys; species Rhizomys pruinosus. The sequence goes on along the minus strand of VZQC01003469.1, from coordinate 340,729 downwards.
AATTCCAGGAGAACTCCAGTTCCAGGGGAATCCGAGACCCTCTTCTGACCTCCACGGCATTGCACAAAACGGGTGCACAAACCTACATGCAGAGAGTACACTCATACACATACAAAAATAAATATAAAATTTTAAAAAAATATTAAAAAAATAAAAAAGTATATAAAAGGTGGAAAATGTTAAAAAGGTATTTTTAGTAAGGAATTATGTGAAGATGTTGAGAAAGTCTATGCAAGTGATCAAAGTCTGAGGAGGTTTGTTATGGCAGGTAAAAGGTGAGAACATATGAATAAGCTTAATTTTCTAAGGTTCAGACTAGTTTAAAAATCAAAATGTATATCTAGTCAAGGTTTGTTTAAGAGTGTTCAGTTTTTGTCCAACCTTTATATGCATATCACATGGCACATCATGGTATAGTAAAATGATAAGGTACCTGTATTAAATTAAATTGCCATAAACACTCATGCTAGTTTACTAGTGGCCTGAATAGGATTGTGAATATACAGAGTTAATTCTCAGTCTACTCCTGGCTTGAACCTGACTCCCTGTTACAGGTTTGGATTAAACGGACACAGACAAATAGTGGGTTACCTATGGCTACTGAAAATGTACTTTATGTTTCATGCAAGAGTTGCTTTTGATATATCCTTTGACCTAACCAGATAATTTGGCTCAAAAAGCTAGTTTCTATCTCCCTGAGTCACCTGCATGCAGTCCAGGAGGAGACAGTTTGGATGAGCTTGGTAATCCTTATCAATTTATTTCCTGTCTTCTGGTATGTGTTACAACTCCTGTCTTTCTGGGAAAACTATAAATCAGGATAAGGGGTCTGAAAAAGAAAAAAAAAATTGTTTCCGTTTGTAGTAATTGTAATGAACAGTTTACATTTAAGATAAGCCTGAAATTGTTTAATTTGATCTTGTGGGTTATGCCTGCTTAACGTATGGTCTTAAGTCCCTCCTCCAGTCAGTATTATGCAAGGCTACTTGACCTTTTATCCAAGCCTTATCTACAATATTATACTATAATTAAAAGTATTACACTGGGGTAACTCAGCCTTTATGTAGGGATAACCACCATACATAATGCCCATAGCAATTTGGCCAAAAACAAAAATTGGTTAATCTGGGCTTACTGTATGAACTTAAACATCCAAAAGGAAAGTATAACCAAAAGATAAGTAATCATTATATTTCCTTTAAAGTCTGAGAGATTGTGCCTCTGAAAACTAGATTTGAAGTCACTTAAAGTCATATGAGATATGTTGTTACCAAATAATAACGTTTCCTCTTTCTATTTAAACAACTACCTAAGGGAAAATTCACACCATGACTATCAGGACTATTGGGACTGTCTGGAAAGCATCTGCTGAGTCCAGACACCATGGCCAAATGAACAAAAGGAGAAGCCCAATAACAGATGCTTCAGCAACCCCTGATTGAGAAATTCTAATGGACTTTTAAGTTGGACATTTAATTCACCGTTCCTCTCCTGGTTCCCTGCCTAGAAAATGTGCCTAGAAATTGTGCCTAGATACTCTTGCTGTCACAGGCACTGGTCAAGGATGTTGTTCTCTCTGTAACTATATTTTTGGGGGTCTTTTAGATAGTCCCACTGAGCAGGGGTACCCCAGTCGCCACATCCTACACCCCTTTTCATCATGGAAGAAGTCAGAGTGGTTGGTGCCCCAATTCCCTCTAAGCAATTGAGGCAACCTCCGCAGAGGGTAATGTGATAAAAGCAGGAACTAAAAATTGGCTAGGCAGTGTAGGTTCAGGTCTCCCCAAAGAGCCAGTTTCTTTCTCAGCTGAGAGCTGAGGACTTCCTGGATCTGCCAGTGTACTTATCCTTCTGGTTCTTGACTCATGGCTCATTCATCCTTAACTTACTTGTCAGATTTATTGACCAGTAGATAAATTCCATTAAAATCATGGTGCTAAGGACCTGTATTAGTCAGGGTTCTCTAAAGAAACAGAAGCAACAGGCTGAATATAAAACTATAGACAATTTATTGATTTGCCCATGTGACGGAGCTCAACAGTAGCACCGAACTGGAGAGGCCGGGAATCCAGGGAACTGATCAGTCCGCAAGGCTGGATGTCTCAGTAGTCCCAGTCTAGTGCTGAAGGCCCGAATGGATTCCAGGAGATCTGCCAGTCTCAGTACACGCTGGGATCCGAAAGGTTGATCACAGCAGCAAGACAAACTCACCAGATGAGAGAAGCAAGCCGCAGGAGGAAAAAAGGNTCTCAGTACATGCTGGGATCCGAAAGGTTGATACAGCAGCAAAGGAACAAACTCACCAGCTGAGAGACGCAAGCCGCAGGAGGAAAAAGAGACCAGCTCCCCCTGCCATGCCTTTTATACTGCCCGCCAGCAGAAGGTAACACCCACATTTGGGGTGGGCCATCCGGGTTGAGGTGGTCCAATCAGTAGACCCTTTTCTCTTATTTGTTCCTTAGGTCCAGTCAAGTTGACACCAACGATTAACCATCACAAAGTTCTACCCCGCGGTGTCAAGTTGACACCCAATACATAGCCTCTGCTTAAATTCAATTGCAAATGATGGCAGGGTCATAATTCCACCTAACATGTTATAAGTATCTCAATAGCAAAGCAAAGCTATATCTTAGAGTAGTGGTAATGTCCTTGAGGAAGACTTAGTCCTTCAGTAGCTTATAATCTAAGTATGACAACACTTAACACATTTTTTGGTTCACTATTTCCCTGGTACAGGCAACACCAATAGTTTCCATTTGGCTTTCCGATCATAATAGCTCTCACTCCACATGTCAGGGAACCCATGTGGGGATTCTGCCAATTTCTAAATTATATCTATCCCAATTATACATTATGGGACTGGGGAAATAAACACGGGATGCGTTCTTGGACCCACCTGGGCCCACTCTGAGTCGGACTTCAGCCAAAACACTCCATTTATCAACTGACCTCCATAGGCCCCTACTTTAACTGTAGGGCCACAATGCTTTTTCGGGTCTCGGAAATCCGTGTCAAATCCAGAAAACCAGTGTCCAATAGGCCTCAAAAGGTATGATTATTTCCTTTTCCCCAGTGTTACCCTACAGTTACCCTAGGAAAAGGCCTCAGGTCCCTCTGTGGAAGGACAGGAGGATGGCAAAAAGGCATAACTTTTTGGTATTGTGACAAGGTCCTTCCTCAATGGAACCCGGCCACCCCTTCAATCAAGGGGTTCTGGGTCTGTGACTGTCTAAAGTCTGGAAACTGGTTGATTGGGTGGGATTCGCTACTCCTCAAATCAAATGTTGACTTCCTGTCATTGTTCTAGAGCTTTTCTGCTTATACAAATCAAGTAAAAACTTAGTAGGCTTCTTTATGTATTTGGGTCCTGGGAACGCCATGATTAATTAGCCCGTTCCAAAGAACATTTTGGGTCATGCCATTATAGATATTGTTTTGCCTTTGCCACCCATTTATGATAATTTTAAGGTAAAACTACATCATCCGGGGCTTTTGGAGATTCAGTTCTGCACCTACGCCTCCCTGCGGTCTGTTAGACCTATTACTTTGTACATTTAATTTATGCAAGTGAGCATAAAATTCTCTAACTGCTAACGTCTTTCCCGGAATAAGAAATAGAAGCAAAAACAACGCTCTTCAAATGTTCTTGTGTCTCTCCCAGTACTTTCCATCTTATAACTCAGTGAAAGGCATGTCCTCTGGTTCCTCATATTGTGGAGAATGTGGTTTTACACCTCGAATCCACTGGAGCATGCCCATCTGCATGACTCTCACAATCCCTTCATCAATGCTAAGCTAAGGAATATCAGGCATATCTTACTCGCTGTTAGTAGGCCATGTTTTAATAAATTCATCAGCCAAACCATTCAAGTAAACTTTTAACACCTTTTTTAACTGCTCGAGCTTCAATGTTAAACCTAGAATCTCTAAAACTCAGTGGGGCTCATATCGCAGAGACGGCGTAGGATCCAGTGTATATTTCCTGCCACCATTATCCAAACACCATGAAAATCCTTTCCCACACATATTCCTTAGGCTTCTGTGGAATGAATCAGCAAACTCAACAATTTCTTTAGTGGTCTTTATAGCATACATCCTCTTGGATCACACTTTCTATCTCACCTTAGGTTGCTTGCTTAGACTTCAATCTGGTTATAGGTCTAGAGGCAACAATTGTTGGGCCTGTGGGACATTAGCTCCCACTGGGTTGGGGGCGCTAAGTTTCTTCAGGGGACCCAGGGTTGGGGAGGAGGGATCTGGCCGGGTGTGGATTCTCTGCTTAGGGTGGGGAGATTAATTCCTCAGATAAAGAAATCCTTCAGAATCCGAGGGTTCAAATCCTCATCATCCTGGTTCTCCACACATCCCATCCCCAAGTTTCAGGGTTCAACCCTTTCCCCAACAGTGCTCTCACTTTTAACTGCTGACACTTTTTGTGGCTGGAATTAAATTTGCGTTGTAAACCAGCCAAATGTATAATAAGGGCTCCAGTTTGATTTTCTGCTGCTTTAGTCTTTGGCTGCTGGAGAGAAGATTCTCTTCCAGAGCACACTTGGAAACTTTTACACTGTTGTTTCGAATCCGGAGCTGGCCAATTTTATCACCGATGCTCCTTATTTTCCTCTATCAGTTTATCCAGACATGCTAGGAAAGAGCACAGGGCTGGGCAACATCAATATTTTCCTCATTTTTCCGCAATTTCTCGAAACTTTTGTAATATAGAGTTGCTAAATTTCCTTGCTTCTCACAAGAGCTGAGTTAGGTGAGTCACTGGATTATCTTCATTTAATTAGTTCAAATATCTGCACCAAGGATTATTAATCCTCTTCATGCCACCAGGAAATCCTTCAGTAACTCTAGCTTCATGGGTTGGAGGGAACCCTGGCTACCAAGCCCCACTAAAGAAAATTCATCCTTTCAATTCAGTTTCTCTAGAACCACTTTTCTGGTACCAAATTCTGCTGTATTAGTCAGGGTTCTCTAAAGAAACAGAAGCAACAGGATGAATATATATAACTATATACAATTTATTGATTTGCTCACGTGACGGAGCTCAACAGTAGCGCCGAACTGGAGAGGCCGGGAATCCAGGGAACTGCTCAGTCCGCAAGGCTGGATGTCTCAGGAGTCCCAGTCTAGTGCTGAAGGCCCGAATGGATTCCAGGAGATCTGCCGGTCTCAGTACACGCTGGGATCCGAAAGGTTGATCACAGCAGCAAGACAAACTCACCAGATGAGAGAAGCAAGCCGCAGGAGGAAAAAGGGACCAGCTCCCGCTGCCGTGGCCTTAAATACTGCCTGCCGGCAGAAGGTAACACCCACATTTGGGGTGGGCCATCCGGGTTGAGGTGGTCCAATCAGAAGACCCTTTTTCTCTTATTTGTTCCTTAGTCCAGTCAAGTTGACACCCAGGATTAACCATCACAGGACCCAATACTCCACCCTCCCACCCAGCAGAGATCATTGCATCTTAGAAACACCAACTGTAGTTGACTATTTTGAACTTCCTTCAAGGATTTGAAGGCCACATAATGAGAGGGAGAAATTGGTTGCCACCCCAGGTTTTCCTCATTCTTCCTGACCCCCTACCAAGTCCGCAATATTACATACACATCGACGTTCATGATCTTGGTGATATTATTAAAGGTCCCTGGTCACAAACGTTTAATAACCACACCTTGACCCTTGATTCTCAAATTTCCTCCCTTAACTTTACCTGCCCTGAGGTTATAGCCTTTGATACGAGCTTTGTTTCTTAGGTGTGGTCTAAGCTAAAGAGCATTTTTGACCCTTCTACATTGGTCACCTGGGGCATCCTCTGCCTCCTGGTACTGCTCTGCCTTTTTCTCTTCATGTACCTGTTTCCCTTCACCTGCAGCCAATGCCAGGTCAACAAAATGATGGCCCAGGTCCTCTCAGCAATTGTCAATAAGGACTCTGCATGCACTCCTCCCAATGAGGTGATTCGGTCTGGCGCTCATCCATCCACGATTCATGGGAATGAGCTTGTCTCTCCCCTCTGCAGTACCACTCCTGGCCTCTTAACTTGGTGGATGTTTAGTCAATGATGGGTAAGACCCTGCAAACCAGGGCAACCTAAGGCAGGCATAGTCAAAATGTTGGAATGCCAGAAATGTTGCCAAAAAGTTTTGTGCATAGCACCTGAACTCCCCTTCCAACTGCCCCTCATGCAAAATTAAAAACAAAGGGTGGAAATGAAGTAGCCTGTGCACTGAGAATTATGCAGTGCACCTGCGCAGAGCTTGTCTCTCATCAACCTAATCTGCCCTAGGCAGGAGAACATACAAACACCTGAGATGAGAACCTGGGCCAATCACAAGGTGATATGATGACTGCACTAAGAGGAGAGCAGAATGAGAACAGTACATAAACCCTAACCTTGTTCCCAACAAATGAGTCTGTGGCAGCTCGCATTCTGCCTGTATTCACCCAACTTCCAGGGTCTGCATTTTGACTCTGCCCCTCTAGCCCCCTTTCCTTCACGGTCAAACCACGATATTACCTGGGAGGCCTGGGGGATTGACAACAGTGTTCTAGTTTCCTTTTCTTTTCCTATGATAAAATACCACCATTAAAATAGCTTAAGGAAGAAAGGGTTTATTTGTATCACAACCCCACTTATTGTCCATCACTGCAGAAAACTGAACGTACCAGGAACTTAAAGCAACTGGTCACATCACATTCACACTGAAGACTAGAGAGCAATGGATAAATGCACACATGCTAATGCTCAGGTCATTTTATAAACCCATACATTCCAGTATCTATCTGCCAGGAAATGACAATACACTTAGTGAGGCCAAATTTCCAGTAATCAACTTAATCCTCTACAGACATGGCCACAGGCCAACGTAATCTAGAAAAATCCCTTACCAAGGTGCCCTTCTCAGGTGATTGAAGACTGTATCAAGTTGACAATTAAAAGTAATGCATCATCAATATATTTCAGAGTTGATCATTGCTCAAATTTTATAATCAATCATCAATGCTGAGAATGTTGCTGTTCATAAATACATAAAAAAATCTAGCAAATCTTCAGGGCCCTTTCAAAAATTGCTGGAAATTCTGTCTTAATCTATACAAAAGTCATTTAATAACTTTTTATGACACAAAGTCATTCCACAGAGAAATTTTTAAAATCAATCTTACTATGATGCAAAAATGGACTAATTTATCCTTGTGTGATGAGAAACAATGGTGGCTTTTCTAGCTTCATTGTCCTTGCTGTCAAAATCGTCCCCACAAAAAGAAACAAACAAACAACATAGAGAAGACAGAAGCCTATTTGGCTTACCATTCCAGGTCACATGCTTTCATTTCAGGCATGTCACACTGGAGAGGAGCTTGAAGCAGTTTTTCACAACTCATTGATGCTCAAGAGCAAATATATATAT
>VZQC01003469.1:306773-331259 GCA_009823505.1 Rhizomys pruinosus | reverse complement strand
TTTGGGATGGACCCTGGCCTATTTCAACCACATGTGCAACTTTTCTCTGCCCTGGACTAGTTGGAGGATTAGCTGGGTGTGGTCTTGCCCTGAAGGTACTGATTCTTTTGTTTACTTGTAAATCTCCAGGCCTCTCTTTAATTGCTTTAATCTCCTTATGAAAGGGAGCCTGTCCTTCACATGCCTTGGCCACACCTTTAATCTTCCTAGTGTACTTTTCAGATCCAAACTGTACATTCTGCATTTCTTTCTGCCCCATCTGCTCCTATTCACTGTAGATCTGCACAATATTCACCATTAAAAGCCATGCCACCATTTTTACATTAGGCTGTCTTGAAATATCCTCTGCCAAAGACCTCAGTCCATTGCTTTTCAACTTAGCATCAGGCAAGCATTTGGGCTGCGGGCAAATTGCTGCCAGACTCTTTATCAATATATCCCAGTTGTTGCCTAAGTCTTTATTTTCTCCTGGAACCACATCTTTTGCAGCCATGCTTTCTTCCAGGCCTCCACTAGAATGGCCCCTTATGCTCTGCTTACAGTAGTCAACAGCCTTTCTAGCCCAAAGTTCCAAAGTCTTGCACATTTCTCCAAACATCCACATGGTCAGGTTCTTCACAGCTAACAGACCACTCTCTGGTACCAAATTACTATATTAGTCACTTTTCTTTTGCTGTGAAAAAGCACCACGACCAAGGAACTTATAAAAGGAAGAGTTTATTTGAGCTTATGATTGACGGTTCCAGGGAATTAGTGTCCATTGTGGCAGGAGGCATGGTGGCTGGATCTGGAGCAGCAGGCCAAGGGTCACATCTCGCAATGAGCACAGGAAGCAGAGAGAGAGCAACTATAGACCACGAGGCTTGTTAAACTCTCTAAGCCCTGCTCCCAGTGACACACTTCCTCCAGCATGGCCACACACCCCAAGACCTGCGAAAACAGCGCCACCAACTGGAGACAAACGTCTGAATACCTAGAGCCTATGGGGGACACTCATTCAAATCACCACAAATAGTATCTTACTCTATCATGTAAAATGATTAAAATGTAATTATAGTTCATTAATACATGTAAAATTTTGCAAATTGTTTCAAATTACATAGTTCGGATAGCTACTGTTTTCTCTGTGTTTTTAGTTCTAGTCAAAATAACAGAGCATTCTTAAGTAGCTAGCACTATTACTCCAAATTCTATGACAATTACCAAAAGGAAAAGTGTATTGAAATTATAATAAATTTCTCATTAGCATGTCTATTTGATAAACTAAGGTTTACATATGAAATCATGCATTTTGAGTTAAGTTATGCATAATTTCATGATAGGCTGAATTAAGCTAGAAGGACATATTTATACTATTGTGGAAAAATATTTATTTTTACTGATTTAATATATTTAGTAGATAAGCAAGTGCAAATATATTGAGTGACAAATGCAAAACATGCTCATATGCTGTGGTTTCAGAAGTCCCGCTTGGTTATGTGTTAGGCACCTTGATTATACCTAAATGTTAAAATTCTGGAATATGATTAGGGAAGACTTTATTAAATTGCAGCAATGAATAATGCTACTCTTTTAGGTCAAGAACTGTGTGTCTTCAAGAATTTGGTACTGGTTCATTTACAGAATGTTGTGCTTAAATTCTAAAATATTTTAAAATGTTCTCATACACAAAACCAGGAATATTAAATAATGAGGTATTACTAAATATGATACAATTAAAAAATTATTATATATATATATACATACATATATATCTTTGTAAGCAATACAACATGAATATATTTTATCTTAAATTTAGTTGCTTAACATGTATAAAATATTTGCCTTAAATATTTGCTTACTCAGAAAATCTGTGTTAACTGAAAATTAATATGTTAATTCATAATGATTAGCACATGTTTCTGCAAATAAGTATCTGCTTGTAGGCATATCTCTAGTGCACACTAATTTCAGACCGTAGTGTCCTTCATACTGATATCAATCCCATAGCACTGAACTGACTCTGCAAAATGTTCTATGATAAATTACATAACATAATCTTCCCATAATCAAAGTAAAAATGCATGATTTTCCAAAGAAGCTGAAAAAATGTTTTCAAAAGTACTCTAATTCTGGTACACTTTATATGCCTTTTTATTAGTAGTATTTAAATATCTATTTTATTATTCATCAGATTTGCAGAATCCTCTGTCCCACATTTGCTGTATAACTATGAATAAACAAGTTTTTTAAATACGTCAATGCCAATCTTTATTTTGACAAATAAAATATGCCAGGCCACACTCATGCAGATAGCACAGGAGAGAAATAATTCAGTTTCTAACCTTTCCTTTAAGCTATTTAGAAAGTGAAATAAAATACTTCTGATAGTATGACAAGACCGCAATGCTGTCTTTTAATGAAAATGTATTAACACAAAACATATCAATTTAGGTTAAAATAAAAGGCATGTCTGAGTTTTCCAAACAAGGATCCAAATCTTGTATATACATTTTCAATTAAATAAGATTGCCTTAATCAAATTAGGTCACAAGTAGAAAAATTACACAGCTACTTTCAGCAAACCACTCAAACACTTGCATAGTCCAAAAGTGTACATCTCAGTGAACAACTATACAGTTAGAATGCCATTCTGAAGCAATGGAGATTCACTTAGTGTTTTATGCATTCACAATTAAAATTTTAGTCCATCACAATAAGAAAATAAGTTATGACAGTTGAACTAGAAAAAAAGTAGATTTGTAACCTCTTTTGTGACTCATGGTGTTTTTTCACCTGACATTTTCATATATTATCCTTTCTTGGCCTCCTTTCTAAATGTAACTATCCCACACTTATACATGTTTACATATTTGCATGCCTACTTTATAGGCTAGGATATACACAGAGGAAGAACATGTGTTTTGTTTTCCTTCTGAGTTTGGGTCACTTTGATTAACATATTACTTATCAAGCCCATATATTTTCTTACAAATTTTTATGATCTCGTTTTTTTTTACACCCGAATAATAAATATGGTGCATGTACAAAAAGAAAAAAAAGATAAACAGCTAAAGATAAAGAGCAAAAATAGAAAATGTGATTATATATAAAAGGTTCTGCATTCCAATACTTATCTTCCTCAAAGCTAGATTGACATTCTTTTAAAACAGGCCCCACTGGGGCCTGGTGGTTCACAACTTTATTCCTTGCACTTAGCAGGCAGAAGTAACAATATCTCTGTGAGAACGAGGCAAGTCTGATCTCCATATGGAGTTCTAGGCCAGCCAAGTCTACAGGGATACCTTATCTTATATAAAAAAAAACCTTTTCAGTTTCTTAAAGTTTTTACTATTATAAGTCCTTTACTACCTTGTTATGGTTTATTCCAAGATATTGTCTTTCTTTTGAGTCCACCATGAATGAGATCTTTTCCTTGATTTCTTTCTTGGTATATTTCTTGTTGCTATAGGAAGGCTACAAAATTTTGTATTGATTTCATATCCTGTTACTTTACTGAATGAATTTATTAGCTCTATGCATTTTCTGGTAGAGTCTTTAGGGTCTTTTATGGACAGAATCAAATCATTGGTAAATAAGGTATTTTGCCTTCCTTTTCAGTTTGTATCCTTGTTAACCCCTTCACTAGTCTTCATGCTGTAGCTATGGTTTCAAGCACAATATTGAACAGGAATGGAGAATACAGAAATCCTAATCTTATTCCTTATTATAAGGGAAGGGTTTGAGTTTTTCTGCATCGAGTATAATGTGGATGCTGTCTTTGCTGTGCTGAGATATGTGCTCTGCATTCCTAGATACTTCATGACTTTATCATGAATCATTGTTGGGTTTTGTCAGAGGTCTTTTGTGCTTCTGATAAGATAATCATATGGGGATTTTTTTGCCCTTGAGTCTGTTATATGGTGAATTGTATTTATTCATTTGTCTTTGTTCAGCCATACCCACATATCTGTAATGAAGCCTACTTGATCATGATCAATAATCTTTTTATGTATTCTTGCATTCAGCTTGAGAATTTTTGCATATATATATATATATTGAGAAGACTGATCTGTAATTTTCTTTTCTGATTGTTGTTTGACTTTTTTCCCTCTACTTTTCTTTATTTCTTTTTTTCTCCCTTTTCTGATGCGGGGGGGTCGCAGGAGGAGGCAGAGAGTGTAGACCACCTTCTCCGGCTTCCCCTCCGCTGAAAAGCTTCACCCCGCTGGCCTGCAGAGAAGTGGGACTGGAGAGAGTAGGCACGCTGCCGAACTGAAAGTAACCACGGCAGGGAGTCCAGTCAAGCAGGATCTCAACTTTATTGGGGATGTACACACATTTTATAGGTTGGGGGGGAATTTCGCAAGAGGGGATGTCTACAGCATATGTTTGGTGGGTAAATATAAGGTTGAGATGGAAAGGTTTATTAGGACCTATAGCTAACTACCTACCATGCACACCTTATTAGCATACAATATCACAGATGCATTTTTGAGATTCCACCTTCTACTCGAAGGGTGGGGGGACAGTCTCTGAAACTCGAGGCCAGGCCCGCATCCTTTCAGTAGGCCCGTTTTTGGCTGCTTATACCAACATCTCCCCCTTTTTTATTTATTTTTATTAGTGGTGCAGTGCCTGTCTTAGGTTGGTTCACCTCTCAACTCCAGGACTTACCCGTCTTTGGGTAGGAAGCAGCTTTTGGCTATCCCCCTGTCTTAGGTTGCCTGGGCTGGGGGAAACCTTACCCATCATGGGCTACATGCACAGCTTTTAACGCCGCCTCTGGGCGTTGGTGGGGATTGGTTGGTATCGGGTTTGAAGGGCCATGAGTTGTATCTCTTCGGTTTGTTGCCAAATGAACCTGACGAGCCGGTTCAGGACGCAGGGACCAAGGGTAACCAGTACCATCAGGATAATTAGCGGCCCTGAAAGGGCTGATAGGAGGGTGGTGAGCCAGGGAGATGTGTTGAACCACCCCTCATACCAACTTTGAGTATTAGGTCGGTTGTACTCTAGACCTTTTCTAATTTCATCTAAATTTTTTGTGATGACACCAGAGTGGTCTGCATAAAAACAGCATTCTTCTCCTAAGGCTTTACAGATCCCTCCTTGTTCCAGTGTAATCAGATCTAACCCTCTTCTGTATGACTAACTCAGCTAAAGAGTCCAATGAGTCTTTTATGTGCCTTACTGCTACTTCCATTTTGTGTTCCTTGTGTGTAGTAGGAGCTGGTAGAAACATTAGAAATTGGCACGGGTGTGGGTGTGAGGCTTTCGAGAGCTGGGGTCTTACCTGCAGGTCCCACTACAATTGATGGATGGTCTATTTTTCTGAGTACCGACATGATTACTCCAAAATCATGTCCGGTTTTGTACAGCCTAATGCCCCATAGGGTCCCAGTGTCCCATAAATTAGATTTTTTTTTCTCCTCTGTAAACCTTAAAATATAAGGGATACAATTGAATTCATCACATGTTTGCCCCGAATTTCCCCAGATTTTAACCTCCTTGCCCTTAATTATCGAGATAAAACCCTTGTTCTTAATCCAGTAAGCCACCCCAGTTGTTTCACATCCTCAATTTTTACAATAATAGTCCTGAACCCCCCCACAGTTCATTTGCTGTGGCTTCGACCTGTTTGTTCCTGGGCATGCGTAGAATATGAAACATGGATTTACACTCTATGAAGTCCTCACAAGGGTCCCAATTTTGATCTTGCGTGTAGCCCTCGGCCAACCTGCAGTAGTCTATGTTAATGTCTGGCCAGATGTCTGTGACACTACCCGTCATTACCGTTTTGTTGATGACTTCCCCGGTGGCCACATTGGTCACTTGCCACGTGATTTGCATAGGCTGGTGGGGATTAGTTTCCGTGGACCCTTCAGCCATCAGAGCGATGAGGCATAGGAGAGGAAGGAAGTGTGTTGGTGCTGTGGGTAGATGTCTGCGGCAACACACAAGGATCAATATCCAGAAAAAGAAAGATGAGATGGTGAAGGTGCAGAAAGCTATGGCTTCTCTATCTGTTCATTTGAAGTCGCTGTCCCAGGTCCGGTTGGCATCGGTGCCAGGGCCAAAGATAGTTTTGATTATGCAAAGGACAGTCAAGGCCTGCTTCATTTCTGGAAGAAAGCAAAAAGGGAGTATTCTCAGGCGCTACCCTGGGTGGGGTTAGCATTAGTATCCAAAGGGCCATTTTGACCCAAATATTTGATATTTCTTGCAGGCACCCAGACAGGTGTTTCTTGTCCTATGGGTAAGATACATCCAAACCCTCTCCCTACCATTATTAAGGGGTCTGGACCTCTCCATTGTTTTGTGAGAGGGTCCCTCCAGCAGACGTGGACAGCTGGCATCTGGGGGAGTTGTCCCCAGTGTTTCTGGAATCTATTGTAATGTACATTTTTGGAAAAATTTAAAATATTTATGTTTAATAATGCCCCTGCCAGCTGCAGGTGAGGACTGCAGTACCAGTCCTCTCCCCCCTTTTGTTTTATTTGTTGAAAAATCCAAAACGTAAGGTCTTTTCTTTTATCGAACCTCTGTAGCTTGGCAGAAAATAGGGCCCTAGAGAACTGATCAAAGATTTGTAAATGTTGCTCTGAGAGCTCAACCTCCCCTCCACAGGGCCCCCCTTTTTCGATGAGGGAAATGAGGGGGAGGAGGGTCTCAGTAGAGACTCCAACACAGGGCCTGAGCCAATTTATCTCCCCCAACACCTTTTGTAATTGGGTGATTTCAAGGTTATACCCTTTCTACCTGAAAGCATCCACAACTCCTCCCAGTGCAGGGACAGCAAGCCCCAGTCCCTCAGACACACATTCATCTTGCCCACATTTTTCTTACTGGTTCCAATATGCTTGACGCATCCTTTTACTAAAAAACAACTCTAAGACCTGCCTAAGGCCTCTGCCTCCCCAGTACTGGGATTAAAGGTGTGTGCCGCCACACCTGGTCCCAAGGGGCAACAAAACTGCCCCAAAAATCAAAATATTTATAGTAAAGAGGGCCTCTGCTAGTTGCAGGTGGGGGCTTACTCCCCGTTTTTGTTTTGTAATTGCTCTTTAAGGTACTGGTGGTGTCTTTCAACAATAGCCTGTCCCTGGGGATTGTAAGGGATTCCCCTGGTATGTTTAATACCCCATCTTTCAAAAAATCCTGTAAGGGCCTTGGAAATAAAGCAAGGTCCGTTGTCTGTTTTGATTTGGTGAGGCAGTCCCAGTGTAGCAAAGCACTGGAGGAAATGAGATTGGGCATGTTTGGCCTTTTCTCCAGGGAGGGCAGTGGCCCAGCAGGCCCTGGAAAGTATCAACAGATACAAAAACATATTTAAGCTTGCCAAAGGCAGCAAAATCGGTGATATCTGTTTGCCAGAGGGCATTAGGTTTCAGGCCCTGAGGATTGACTCCTGGGGGTTGAAGCAGGGGTACTCTGAGGAAGGGTTGGCAAGATTTACATGTTTGGACAATTTTTTTCAATTATTTTATAAGTACCTGGGGGAATCTTTGGTGTAGCCCTCTCCGGTTTACATGGGTTAGCTAATGAAAGTGTGCCGCTTCAGTAGCTGTTAGGATATTAGGCCCTGAGGCCAGCTGATCTGTTAAGGTGTTTCCCATAGATAAGAAACCAGGGAGGCCTGAGTGTCCTCTAAGGTGTTGGAGATATATTGGGGCACTTCTTTTTTCCAAGAGGGCTTTAAGCTCTACCATGAGAAGGGAAATTGGATTGCTGCCAAGCCTGATATGGGCCTGTGATAAGTGAGGTAGGAGATTAGTAAGATATAGGATGTCAGAAAAGAGGTTACATGGCTCATGAATGTCCTGAAATGCCATTACTACCACTAACAGTTCTTTATATTGAGCAGATCCTTGGCTTTATTGGAATCTTTGGCTGGTTGGAGTAGGACCATTCTTTCTAAAGGCTACATAGGCCGAGCCAGCCTTTCCTCCATCAGTGAAAATGCATAGTGCATGCAGTATAGGTGTCTTGGAAAGTAGAGAGGGCATTGTGAGTGCTAGGGGTAATTTCTGTAAAAAGCTGGCCCACTTAGAGGGCCCAAAATGACAGTCTATCTTCCCCATGAGTCCTTCTAGGGAGAAAGCTAGGTGCAAGTGGTTGTGGGCTAGCCATTCAATGTCTGATGTTCTATATGGGAGGATAATGTGATGGGGGTCCATCCTGTAATGCTTCTGTGCCTGCGTTCTCCCACATATTATTGCATCCACCAGTTGGTCTGTTTGTGAGTACACCTGGGGTGTGCTTGCTGTGGATGCATGTATCCATTCTAGGTGTTCCCCTTCCTGAGTGATTACTGCTGTGGCCAGGCCCGATCCTGCAAGCACCCATAGGGAAAGGGGGTATTTTCTAGAATATCTAGCTAAGGAGTAGTTGGGCAAGGCCTCTTGAAAAGCTC
Organism: Rhizomys pruinosus; assembly: GCA_009823505.1. Classification (NCBI taxonomy): domain Eukaryota; kingdom Metazoa; phylum Chordata; class Mammalia; order Rodentia; family Spalacidae; genus Rhizomys; species Rhizomys pruinosus. Next base: position 322,864 of record VZQC01003469.1, on the reverse strand, counting down.
CAAAGATCTTTCAATGATTTCGTGTGATAGGGATCTCTTCTTGGGGACTTCTATCTATTAGCAAGTCAAACAGTGGTGTTAGTGTCTCCTTGGGGATGGCCACCCAGGGCCTAAGCCAGTTAATCTCACCGAGGAAACTTTGGAGCTGTGCCAGAGTGAGTCGCTCTGGCACTACTATGTTAGGCTTTACAGGACTAACCTTTGTGAGGGAGAGATGGGTGCCTAATACTTTAAAAGGGGAGACTTGTTGGATCTTTTCAGGCATGATCATGAATCCCCCCTGTGCTGGATAGCTTTAGCGTCAACTTGAAACACCTGGATTGAGGGAGACTTAATTGGGGAATTGGCTCCATTGGATTGGCCTGTGGCCACATCTGTGGAGTACTGTCTTGATGGTTGAGCAGTGTGGAAGGGCCCAGCCCACAATGAGTGTTGCCACCCTGGGCAGGTGGTTGTTTATGGTATAAGAAGGCAGGCTGGGCATGAGCCAGGGGAGCAAGCCAGTGAACAACATTCCTCCATGGCTTGTGCTTCAGCTCCTGCCTCCAGGTTTCTGCCCTGAGTTCCAACCTTGGGTTCCCTAAGTGATGAACTGTGATCCAGGAGATGTAAGCTGAATAAACCCTTTCTTCTCCAAGTTGGTGTCAGTCAGAGTATTTTGTCACAGCAATGGAGGACAAACTAGGACATAATTGGTACCAGAAGAATGGAGTATTGCTATGACAGACCTGACCTTGTTTTTTTGGGGAAGGATTGTGGAGGCGTTTCGAACATTGGGCTGGAAAGATCACTGAATGCCTAAAGATCATTGCTGTGGAGCTTGGAGCAGTTTTGTTGAAGGAGTTGTAGAAGATGGAGGCCTGGCTTGTGAAGATTTTAGTTTCAAAGTAGAGCAGAGATCATCAGGACTGTTTAATCTGTGGGTTCTGGTCAGCTGGTGCTGAAGAATCAGCTGTAAGTAACAAGAGACCAGAACCTGAAGTGAAATCTTTGTTGTACTGGTACAATTGATGCTGGTTAGCTGGGGCTGAAAAATCAGCTGTAAGTAACAAGAGACCAGCATCACTGTGGTGAAATCTTCTGGGAATAATTTCTTCAGGGTCAGCACACAGAAGCTGTGATCCAGAAGGGGCCCGAGACTCCATCTCGAGCCAGAAGCAGGACTTGGTAACGTGTAAGAGTCTCCTATATGGTTCTGGTGTTGAAATTTGAGGGGGTCACAGAGAGCAGCCGAGGCTTGGCACTGTGAGAGGTCAGGAAAGACCATTGGTGGAAGTGCACCTCGGTTGCAGTGAAGACCCCAGGATTGCAGGGGTCATGGAGAGAAGCTGAGGCTTTGCACGAGGAGAGGTCAGAAGAGACCATTGGTGAAGGTGCTGCCTCAGTTTCAGTGACGACCCCAGCCTTTTTGGAGATTCCGGGACATGGGATGACCACCAAATAGCACGCAGGTGGAATGGAGGTCTGCCTTGGCCTGCGAGATGAGCTGCATGTATCCATGGAGGCAGAGTGGACGAAGGGGAGCTGCCAAAACCTTTTGGAGCCAGAAGATCATGAAGTGAACCCAGCTGTCCAGACCTTGAGCTACTTGACTGGACTTAGTGGTTTGGATGCCAAGGGGAACCTTCGAGGACTTCCTTATAGTAAAATATGTACATCTTTTAGGCAAAAAAAAAATCAAAAAAAAAAAAAAAAAAAAAATATGCATATATATATATACATATATATATATATATATATTCGCAATACAAGTTGGAGAGAACAACAAAAGAACAGAAAACAAAACTCTGGAACTACATTTTTTGCAGCACTGCTTTCTTCCAGGCTTCTACTAGAATGGCCCCTTATGCTCTGCTTATAGTAGTCAACAGCTTTTCTAGCCCAAAGTTCCAAAGTCTTCCACATTTTCCAAACATCCACATGGTCAGGTTCTTCACAGCCAACAGCTGTTTTTATTTGGGCATATGATTTAGCCCCAGCAGGTGGTATTTCTGCCCAGTTTTTCAATAGTCGCTGACAAGCCAGTCATTCAACGGGTGAGTGTACCCCCTTTAGATATGGGGAAGTCTAACTCCAAGCTTGACCCCTCTTTGGAGACTTTAAGAATTTTGCTTAAGAGTAGAGGTCTGGACCTCTCAGATACTCAGGCCCTGTGGGGCTGAGGATGTTTATTAAAGCTTGCTCTCTGGCTTCCAGAGAGTGATTTGTTTGCCTGGGACAACTGGGACAGGGTTGAAAAATGACCCCAATGCAACACCCAAGAAGCTAGATCAGGAGAGCTGACTCCTCTGTGCCAGAAGGGGTTGGAGGGAGGATCTGATTGAGGTGGGCTCCCGCAGGCCCAAGGGGCATTTTTAAATGGATCGAGGGAGGGGTAGAGGGATTTAGACTGACTTGGCCGGCTGACAAAGCCTGGAGACCTGGGGTCCTGATCTGAGCCCTGTTCTATTTCTTTTGGGACCAGAGTCTCCAATGCCTTCTTAGGGGAATGGAGAGGGAAACAAGCCTTTAAAGCTGATACTGTAGGGAGCATTCCCAGGGGAGTTATTTCCCCCTTTTCCAACTGGGCATTTTTCTCCACACTGGGGTCTTTCTCTCCCATGGTCCCCCAAATGAATTCCATTAAGCACACATGTTGTTTCAATCCCCCTGCACTCACCTCTATGATACAGCCCAGGTAGTCCAACAATTGCAGTCTATATTCTGACAAGGCTGATAAGTCAGGTTTTATTTAGACATGGCCTCCTTTTAGTCCCAGCTGGCCTGTAGCTTGCTCTGTATACCAGGCCGGCCTCAAACTCACAGAGATCTGTCTGCATCTGCCTCCTGAGTGCTGGGAATAAAGGCATGTGCCACCACACCTGGCATTAGTCAGTTTTAAGAAATAATAACTTCTATTCCAAATACAATTCTAGGATACATTTAAATGTGTTTTATATGTAGAACAGTTAACCAGTAGTTGAAACATCTTTAAAGCAGTATTGTGCCAAGCCTAGATAAAGTATCTCCAGACATTTAAAAAATGTGCTCATTTAAACATGCAATGTAAAGATTGTACTATAAAATATTGTTTAAAATAATTATTTCATGTATACAGGCTTAATAAGACAGTCAGTACAAGTAGTAAACGTCTTAAAAGTTTTGTTATGTTAAATAAATATTAAAGCTATATAAATAAGCATGGTTTCTCTAAAGTCATACTTTAATCAATTAGTTTTAAAAAGTACAATGTATGTCTTCTCAAGGTTTATTTAAATAGTGTTCAGTTTTCCCCTAGATTTAAAATGAGTATATTAAAGAAAATTCTTTATATATTTTAATAAAAATTAGTAATACACAGAAATTAATTTGGCATACAATTTATTATTAATATTTGTTTTATTCCTAGTTTGTGCTAGATTTTCTGTGACAGCACTGGGTTTAAATATATATGTGTTCTCCTGGTTTTTCTGAATTGTATAATATTACCTGTGACATTTCTTTTGCCCATAAGGTATTTTGGCTCAAGAAAGCCTGAGTTTGGCCTCCTTGAACCAGCAGTATACAGCCGAATAAGAGACTGTATAAATGGGATTAGTTGACCTTTACAACTTTGTCCCTGTCTATGGATATGCAGTACATCTCTGTTTTAAAAATTATAGATCAAAATGTAAAAGTTTAAAAAACAAAATGACTATCCTATTGATGGTGCTAATACAAAAAATGTGGGAGGGTAATATGGCTCCTCCTGGGATGCAGTTTACAGAGACCTCTCTAAACCTTTTAACAATTTTTCATTTTTAAAATGGAAATTGACAACCCCAATCCTTTACTAAATATGGGAAGGGTTTTTGCTTGGATGTTCCCGTGGAAACATGACCAACTTGCAAACCCTGAAGAAAGCCTTTGTCCATGGACTATAGAAATGGATGAGAAGCCACCAACAGAATTATTGGCCCATCTAAACTTCAAAAAAGAACATAAGAAGTCTGAGAAAAGACCACTTTGCAGGAAACCTCACAGAAGGTGATACATTGGTGTTCCTGCTGGCATCTCTCTGGGTTAAGAGTCAATTATCATGGCAATGATTGCTTGCAGGATATGTTTGACTGCTTCCTTTGACTACCAGACATGATATCTTAATAAAGAGAAAACTAACATTAAATACAAGCCAGATTTGGAAAAACACAATTAGCAAACATCTGCGTATAATTTTATACAGATAGGGAATTTGGTTGTACCCCAAAAATCTCAAGGCCAGCTGGACAGGCCTGCACATACAATTATCCTGAGCAAATGAAATCCCAGTCTCTTTTTTTAACCTCACAATTTATCCCCATATTCTCAGCCTTTACAGTCTGATGTGCTCCCTCTTCCATGAGTGGTCCCTAGGCCTTGGGGAAAGGAGTTAGAGTGGGTGAGAAGCAAAAGAGTCCATTTTTCCTTTGAAGTGACACATTGTGCAATTGTTTTTTTCCCCAGATTTGATTCAAATGGGTTGGCAGCTCATCCAGAGGTCACTTTTTAAAATTCTACTAATAAAACACAAATAGTAAGAAGAACAGGCACTTACACAAACATTAATTATCATGAAAAGTCAAATTATGGGCAGAGGAATAAATGATATCTCTTGGAGGTTGTGGTGGTTTGAATGAGAGTGTCCCCCCATAGGCTTTAAGTATTCATACATTTTGTCTCCAGTTGGTGGCACTGTTCTTGGAAGTCTTAGAAGGTGTGGCTGTGCTGGAGGAAGAACGTTATTGGGGGCAGGCTTAGTGAGTTTAACAAGCCTTCCATTATCCAGCCACTCCCTCTCTCTGCTTCCTGTGCTCATTGCGAGATGTGATCCTTGGCTTGCTGCTCCAGCCCACTCTCTGGTACCAAATAACTGTATTAGTCACTTTCCTGTTGCTGTGATAAAACCACATGAGCAAGGGAACTTATAAAAGGAAGAGTTTATTTGAGCTTATGATTGATTGTTTTTAGGAGTTTCCTGGTGGAGTTTTTTGTGTCCCTTAGGTACAGTATCATATTGTCTGCAAAAAGGGAAAATTTGACTTCCTCTTTTCCAATTAGTACTCCTTTATTTTTCTTGTCTAATTGCTGTAACAAGTGTTTCAAGTACTACATTGAAGAGGAGTTGAGATAGGGAGCAACCTTACTGGGTTCCTGATTTTAAGGAGAATGCTTCTAATTTTTCCCCATTTTGGATGATGTTGGCTGTGGGTTTCCTGTATATGGCTTTGATTATATTGAGGAATGTTCCATCCAGTTCAATTCCCTCTAGGACTTTAAATATGAATTCATGCTGGATTTTGTTGAAGGCCTTTTCTGCATTGATTGAGATAACCATGTGGTTTTTGTTTTTCAGTCCATTTATGTGTTTTATGATATTTATTTTTTTGTGTATGTTGAACCATCCTGGCATTTCTGGTATAAATATCCTACCCAAAATAATATACAGATTCAAAAACATTTGTGTCCTGGGTTACCTCCAGGGAGAACTCTCTACAATGAAAATTTTAATTCTCTGAAAAAGGAGATTGAAGAAGATACCAGAAGTTGGAAAGACCTCCCATGCTCATTGATTAGAAAAATTAATGTAGTAAAAATGTCCATCCTACTTAAACTAATATACAGATTCAATGCAATCCCATTCAATCTCCCCATGGGTTTCTTCTCAGAGTTAGAAAAAAAAAATCCTTAAATTCATATAGAAAAACAAAGGATCCTGGATAGCCAAAGCAACCCTGAGCAAAAAGAGCAACTCAGGGGGGATAACAATACCTGACTTCAAACTATATTACATGGCTATTGTAAACAAAACAGCTTGGTACTGGCACAAAAAGAGACAAGTATTTCAATGGAAGAAAATTGAAGATGCAAACCTGAGCACATCCAATTTCAGCCACCTCATATTTGACAAGGAGGCCAAGTTAGTCACTTTTTTGTTGCTGTGATAAAACACCAGACCAAGGAACTTATAAAAGGAAGAGTTTATTTGAGCTTATGATTGTTGGTTCCAGGGAATTAGAGTCCATTGTGGTGGGAGGCGTGGTGGCTGGATCTGGAGCGGCAGGCCGAGGAGCACAGGAAACAGAGAGAGGAGGGAAACTGTATACCACGAGGCTTGTTAAACTCACTAAGCCTGCCCCCAGCAACACACTTCCTATAGCATGGCACACCCTTCAAGAACTCCAAAAACAGCGCCACCAACTGGAGGCAAATGTCTGAATAGCTGGAGCCTATGGGGGACACTCATCCCAACCATGACATTCCACGCCCTGGCCCCCATAGGCTCCTGACCATATAAAATGCAAAATGCATTTAGTCCAACCTTAAAAGTCCCCATAGTCTTTACCAGTTTCAATGCCATTCAAAAGTCCACAGTCCAAGGTCTCTTCTGAGACTCAGGCCAATCTCTTAACTGTAAGCTCCTGTAAAATCAAAAGGCAAATTACATACTCCCAATGTACAGTGGAACCGAATACACATTCCCATTCCAAAAGGGAGGAATAGAGGCATAGTGAGGAAATACTGGACCAAAACAAGACCGAAAACCAGCAGGGCAAACGCCAAGTCCAGTAGCTCCACATGCAACCTCTGGGACTTGACTTCCAAAGGGCTTAGATGGCTCAGCTCTTCCAGCTTTGCTTGCAACATACATCTCTTTCTTAGGCTGGTACCACTCCCTGTATGCAGCTCTCCTTGGCAAATATCTCACAGGTCTGGCATCTCGAAAGTCTTCTTGGGGTCTCCGCTGCCAACCAGGCTTCACATTCACAGCTTCATGCAATGGCCTATCAGGGCCTTCTTTATTCAGGGACACCCCTGCTGTACTCTGCCTGGCCTCTTTGGCTCTCTGAAACCATGGAGGAAGAACTGATGACCCCTTCACTCTTGCGAACTTCATGCCTCTAAAGCCAGCACCACGTGAATGAAACTGCCGAGTTTGGCTGCAAGTTTGGGATGGACCCTGGCCTATTTCAACCACATTTGCAACTTTTCTCTGCCCTGGACTTGTTGGAGGATTAGCTGGGTGTGGTCTTGCCCTGAAGGTACTGATTCTTTTGTTTACTTGTAAATCTCCAGGCCTCTCCTTAATTACTTTAATCTCCTTATGAAAGGGAGCCTCTCCTTCACATGCCTTGGCCACACCTTTAATCTTCCTAGTGTACTTTTCAGATCCAAACTGTACATTCTGCATTTCCTTCTGCCCCATTTGCTCTTTTTCACTGTAGATCTGTATAATATTCACCATTAAAAGCCACGCCACCATTTCTACATTAGGCTGTCTTGAAATATCCTCCGCCAAAGACATCAGTCCATTGCTTTTCAACTTAGCATCAGGCAAGCATCTGGGCTGTGGGCAAACTGCTGCCAGACTCTTTATCAAAATATCCCGGTTGCTGCCTAAGACTTTATTTTCCCCTGGAACCACATCTTTTGCAGCCATGCTTTCTTCCAGGCCTCCACTAGAATGGCCCTTTAAGCTCTGCTTACAATAGTCAACAGCCTTTCCAGCCCAAAGTTCCAAAGTCTTCCACACTTCTCCAAACATACACATGGTCAGGTTCTTCACAGCCAACAGCCCACTCTCTGGTACCAATAACTGTATTAGTCACTTTTCTGTTGCTGTGATAAAACACCAGACCAAGGAACTTATAAAAGGAAGAGTTTATTTGAGCTTATGATTGGTGGTTCCAGGGAATTAGAGTCCATTGTGGTGGGAGGCGTGGTGGCTGGATCTGGAGCGGCAGGCCGAGGAGCACAGGAAACAGAGAGAGGAGGGCAACTGTATACCACGAGGCTTGTTAAACTCACTAAGCCTGCCCCCAGAAACGCACTTCCTCTAGCATGGCCACACCCTCCAAGACCTCCAAAAACAGCGCCACCAACTGGAGGCAAATGTCTGAATACCTAGAGCCTATGGGGGACACTCATCCCCACCACAACAGGGGCCAAGAAGACCCAATGGATGAAAGACAACGTCTCCAGCAAATGGTGCTGGCAAAACTAGATTGCCACTTGTAGAATGATGAAGCTGAACCCCTACCTTTCACCACACTCGAAAATCAACTCCAAATGGATCAAAGACCTTAATGTGAAACAAGAAACTCTGAAAATAATTGAAGAAAATGTTGGCAGTAAAGTATAAGACGCAGATGTAGGAAAAGACTTTCTAAATCAGAGAGCTGCCATGTTGGATACAAGGTCAACAATAGACAAATGGGACCTCATTAAACTCAAAAGCTTTTGTACAACAGAAGAAACAATCAATGAAGCAAAGAGAAAACCCACAGAGTGGGAGGAAATCTTCACCAGTGATACATCAGATAGAGCATTAACATCCAGAATATATAAATTACTCAAAAACCAAAGGATCAAGAAAAATATGACACTATCCAAAGATAAAGAGCTGAATAGAGAATTCACAAATGAAGAAATGAAGATATCTGAGAAACATCTCAGAAAGTGTTCAACTTCACTAATAATTAAGGAGATACAAATTAAAACCAGTTTAAGATTTCACCTTACCCAGGTAAGAATGGCCAAGATTATGAAAACAAATGACACCAAATGCTGGAGAGGTTGTGGAGAAAGGGGGAACACTCATCTACTGCTGGTGGAAATGCAAACTCGTGCAACCCCCATGGAAAGCAGTGTGGAGAACTCTTAAAAGACTAAAAATAAGCCTGCCACCTGACCAAGTCATACCACCCCTGGGTATATACCCATAAGACTCATCCTATGGAAAAGACACATTTACATTTGCCTTTGTTGCAGCTCTCTTCATAATAGAAAAAAGCTGGAAGCAACCCAAATGTCCCTCAACCAAGCAGTGGATACAGAAATTGTGGTACATCTACACAGTGGAGTTCAATGCAGCAGTAAAGAAAGATGACATCATGAACTTTGCAGGTAAATGGATGAAACTAGAAGACATTATGCTAAGTGAAGTAACACAGTACCAGAAAAACAACGACAAATGTTACCCCTCATTTGTGGATGCTAGCATCAAATCCCTAGTTGCAAAGCAAACTGAGCATCGTCTTTGTTATAGTTTTTATATATGAAAGTAGCAGTATGATTAAAAGGAGAATCCCGTAATGAGCTTGAGAATTAACCTACCACTTATGTACAGATTTTGTAATATAGGTATATTGGTCGAGTATATATGCCTATTTTGAAGTAATATATAATGAATGGGAAAATGTGGCAAAAAAAAGACTGAGAGAAAAATTCAAGACATGGATGGCAGAATGCAGGAAAAGGGGTGGGGTGGGGGCATGGAAAGGGGAATGTGTCTAAATTGAGCTAAGTATTGATGTATGAAATATGCAAAATGTCAATAAAAGTATTATAAAATATGTGCACAATTAATTAACAAATTGATTAATTAAACATTTCTAGGCATTAAAATTCACTTTGGTCTTTCAAATGTTATTAACCTTGAAGGCTTTACTCAAGAACAAACTTTAATGCATTTAAAAAATTGGGGGGAAAGAAGAGGCTTTTTGTTCACAGACACCCCAACTACATGTGGCTTGTGATCTGACATCACCTGCGTGCCTGCTGTGTTCACACGTGCAGTTGAGCTGAGCATATGGCTTCCCCACTTACTTTAGTAACAATTTATCCTAAATAATATTTGAATTTAATTTGAATTGCCTTTTAGAATTAACTTGAAATAACAGTCTTTTAATTTCAGCACTCTGGAGGCAGAAACAGGGATGTTTCTATAGGAGTTTCAGGCCAGCCAGGTCTGAGAAAAAGCACTGACTCAGATGATAGGCCTTAACATAAATGAAAGAATGCACAAAATCCATTGAGGGTGGCTTTTAGAGGGCTTCAATGGAGAAGGGTTTATAAAGATGATTACAATGTTGTATATAAGATACACAAAATTACAATAAGATTTTTAAAATCTGATCAGGAAAATGGCTTACAGGTGCAACCTTGGCTTGCACTTTAGTAGACATCAGAGCCAGTCAAGTTGAGAACCAAGAAGAGCCATCACACATTTCTGCTTGCATTATTCCTCTTTTCTCTTGTATATCAGTGTATTTTATCTCTGTACAAATAAAAGCCCTGTGAATGTATTCTTATTAGCTTTCTGAACTCTATGTAGTTTTTAACTGAGACATACACATATGAAGATTCAAAGCCAGCATCCTCTTGTGATGGGGAAAATGTAGCTTTTGGGGGGAGGTCTGTGGTACCTCACTCAGGATTATTGTATCTAGTTCTATTCATTTAATGCAAATTCATATTTAGTTTTTTTCTTAGCAGCAGAATAATAATCCCCTGTGTAAGTGTATTATTTAATTTTCATTCATCAGTTACTGGATATGTAATTTGTTTATATTTTGTGGCTATTATGAATAAAACTGCAATGAACACATATCAACAGATATCTCCTTAGTAGATTGTAGGTATATGCCCAAGAGTGGTAAGGCTGTGTCATATGGTTGATCATTTTCTAGCTCTCTGAGGAACCTTCACACTGATTTCCACAGTTGCTACACCAACTTCCACTGCCATCACCAGTAAATAAATCCTCCCTTTTTCTCACATCCTTACCAGAATTTGTCATCATTTGGTTTTTTAAACCTTAACCATTCTAAGATGAAATCTCAGAGTTGTTTTGATTTGCATTTTCCTAATGCCTGTTTGTTGGTCATTTAAAAAATATTTCCCAACTATCTGCATTCAGATTCCTTATTTTCAATTTCCTAATTTGTTTTGGATCTGTTTAAGCTATGGATCTCTTCTTGGCTTAATTTTAGTGGTGTCCATGAATTTAGAAGTTAACTCAGTTTTCCTCAATTTTAGAATTTAATGGAGTATAGATTTTTAAAGTGCTCCATTACAGTGCTCTTGGGGTTTTTGTTGTCTGTTGTAATGTTTGTCCTTTTTCCTCTGACACTTTTTACTTGGATTTGCTCTTTATTTGTGCTACCTGGGCTAAATGTCACTCTATTTTGTTTAAAGTTTTTATATTCATTAGTTTTGCTGCATGGTTTTCTTTATTTCTATCTCAATAATTTGTGCTCTGATTTTTGTTATTTCTTATTGTCTACTAGGTTTGTGGTGGATTTGTTTTTGCCTTTACATAGCCTTGAGTTGTGCTCTTTCTTAGAGCACTAAGAGCTATAAACTTCCCTCATAGGACTGCTTTTTTAGGTGTCTCTAGTTTTCGTTGTGTTATATTCTCATCTTCATTTACTTAAAGGAATACTTTTTATTTCCGAATTTCTCCTTTGACCCATTCATCATCCAGGTGTTGGTTGGTTATTCTTCATGAGTTTCTGCAGTTTCTAGAGCTGCTTTTGCCGTGGAGTATAAGCTTTATTGTACTTTGGTCTTATAGAATATGTGGAATTATTTCAATTTTTCTGTTTGTTGAGATTTTTTGTCCCTGAATTTGGTGAATTCTAGGAAAAAAAAATCTTGTATGGGATGATGAGTAGAAACGGTATTCTTTGGTGCTTGGGTGGGATATTCATATAAAATGTCATATAATTAAGATATGTCTCTGTTTATTTTTTGTTCAGTTGATCTGTCTATTGAAGATAGGGGGTTTGAAGTCAACTGCTATTACTTAGTTGGAGTTTATCTGTGTTTTATAAGCCTAAAATACTTTGGTTATAAAATTGGATACTCCAGTGTTTGGTGCATGTATGTTTCTGATTATAATATCCACTTAATTACCAAAATATGTGCATTGATTCTAGAAATATGTGTATTAGATACTGTCATTTTAATGTCTTTGTGCTTGTGGCCCTATTTTTTCTGTTATCATACCTTTCTTTGTTTTCTTCCTGCAGTCTTTTGGGTACATTTATTACTTTCTTCTATACTTTGTATATCCATAGGGCTGGTTTGGTACACATGAATTATTCAAGCCTATTGGTATCATGAAACATTTTCCATTCCCCTTCAACCATGATAGATTTGGTAGCTAAGATTTTTAAGCACGGTATCCCTGTTCCTCTAGAACTAGGAATATTTTGATCCAGGCTATTCTGGATTTCATAGTTTGCACTAAGAGGTCATCTGTACTCTGATGGGTTTTCCTTTATAAGTAAATTGTTCTCTTCTAACAGCCTTTAGTACCTTCGATTTGTTCTGTATATTCGATGCTATTACTATGATATGCTGTGGAGTGCTTCTCTTCTGATTATAGTTCTAGTTGGTGATCTATGTGTTTCTTGAATCTCTGTAGGTAAGTTTTTCCTCAATTTAGGGATGCTTTCTTCTATAATCCTGTTGAAGATCTGTTCAATGCCGTTGGTCTGGGATTATTTTCCTTCCTATATGCCTAAAATTTGTAGATTTGGTCTTTTCATGTTGCCCCACATTGCCTGAGTATTACATTCCTGTGTATTTTAAATTTTACACAGTCTTTGCTAGGGGATTCAAGATCCTCAACTTTATCATCCAGTCTTGTTCTGTTTTCTGCTTCACTAATTCTGTTTCTGCTGCTATTTGCAATTGGCTTATGGAGTTTTTCATTCTTTTGTTTATTTTCGTTTGTGTTTTCTTCACTATTTCTTTTCTTTCTTTCTTTTTTTTTTTTTGAGACAGGGTGTCCCTGTAGCTCCAGCTGTCCTGAAACTCACTCTGTAGGTCAGGCTGGCCTTGAACTCATAGAGATCTACCTGTCTCTGCCTCCCAAGTGCTAGGATTAAAGTCATGCACCACAATGCCTGGCTCTTCACTATTTCTATCTAATTCGTGAATTCACTTTTCAAGTCATGAATTGTTTTTGATATGTCATTAAGCTGCATATGTGCATATTCTTGGGTTTCCATCACTAGTTTATGCCATATCTCTTTGAGTTCTTTGAGTTGTTTTTCTGTTTTTTGTTCCTTAACTTCTTTGATCATGTTTATGATTGTTCCTTTAATTCTGCATCCTGGGGTTTCTCATGCTTGGTTCTCATTGTAGTGCACTTATTTAGGACTAGTGGATTTTGTTGGGACATACTCTCTTGATTTTTCATATCACTTATGTTTTTGTATTGACATTTGGGCATATGGATTTTTTTTGTGTTCTTTATGTCTCCAGTAAGAACTTCTAATTTGCTTTTATTTNAACTTTCCAATCAGCAGTTTATCTAAGGAGTTCTTTTGTTCCTATATCCTTGTTACTGGATTTTTTTCTTGATGATTGCCAAGGAATGAGAATGTTTACTAACAGCATTGTATGAAAAATCATATATATATATATATATATATATGGTATATGTTTTAGGTTCCTGAAAGGTAGTAGACTGAAGCTAGTCAGATGTGATTATGTCAGGAAGATCAAGAACCAGCATAGAGTATGCTAGGGAGTCTACCTAGTCTGGTGTAGGAAGATAGTCCAGAGATCTGTGGCAGAAGAATTGGAGTTTTCCTGGTTTCAAGGCTGGCAGGGTCAAGTTGGGGGTGTGGGTAAGAGGATGTATAATAAAATATTTAAAACATGCTATTATAGTTCTGTGCCACCACACCTAGCAAAAGTTAATAATGAGCATTTTTATTAATTAATTTATATATATAAGAAAAAGAATTTATCACTATGAATACAGATCCACAAGTAATTTTTAAAAATCTAGCAATTTTGATATAACATACATTTTTCTATACCACTTCTATTCACTTAATAATATTTATTGCCTGTTTCCCACATTTGCTCAGATCTACATAGTGTATTCTGATCAATACTTTCTGAATATGGAGTTTATCGACTGTCTTTAATTTTCTCTATAATTATAACTACTTTACTTTAGAGTTTAAATTTTCTCCATACATTATGATATGTTGTTTGCTTTCAGCATAGTGTAAATCTAATTATTTATTTTTAGATAAAATTAAATAAAATTCTAATGTTTAAATATTCTTCACATATTATGATAGCTTGTATACTTTCAGCACAGTATCAATCTAATTGTTTATTTTCAAATACAACTAAATAGTTTTTTATTATTTAGAATGTGATGTTGATGAATAGATTACAATGTACTAACATTAACTAGAATAAAAATACAATGTTATCCACTTTAAGATTTCATCTTACCCCAGTAATACTGCCTATGATAAAATAAAATGATACCAAATGGTGGAGAAGTGGTAAACTCGTGCACCCCTATGGAAAACAGTGTGGAGAACTCTTAAAATTCTCAAAATGAACCTACCTCATGACCCAGTCATACCACTCCTAGGTATATGCCCACAAGACTCATCCTATTGGAGAGATATGTGTACAACCATGTTTATCACATACCTTTTCACAACACCAGAGAACTGGAAGCAACCCAAGTGTCCCTCAAAGGATGAATGGATACAGAAAATGTAGTACATCTAAACAATGGAGTTCTATGCAGCAGTAAAGAAGGATGACATCATGAACTTTGCATGTAAATGGATGGAAATAGAAGCCGTTATGCTAAGTGAAGTAACACAGTCCCAGAAAAACAAACGATGAATGGTATCCCTCATTTATAGATCCTAAGACCAAATGCTTGTATGCAAGTCAAACCTGATGCTACTATAGATATATCTTGAAGTTTATGTTGCTATATTTCCAAGTTCTAAGATTTATGAAAAAGAATTAATACCTTTCTTGAAAGTACATTAAAACATACAATAACTTGCTATTTAACATGGAATGTAAAACTAAATTTCTTTGTGCCTGTATGGAAAATTACTGTTAAAATATGAATCCCATATAGAATTAACCCATAGATTATTTTCAGACTCTGTCATTTGGGTATATATATATATATATATATATATATATATATATTCATATTGTGTATTTTAGAGTAATATAAAATTAAAGTGAACAACAACAAAAAGAAATAGAAAGATGTATAACAACTAAACAACTGTTACAATCCTCAAACTAAAAATACGTAATTACATCTTAGAACAAAAACTTGAAATTCTAAAAAAAAATGGTCTCAATGGCTGAACTTATGCTGAGGGACATTTGAAAACACAAACTTGACTCAATATATGACAGAATGAATGAAACCGGGTATAAGAGGGTGAAGCTAGGACAGGGGGTCTAAATATGATCAAGATGTATTATATGATATGAAAAATCAATAAAAAGTTAAAAAATACGATGTTATCTAACATAACTAGTGGAATTTCATTAAATTGTAAGTAGGTAACATAAGAGTATAGGGATCATATTGAGGTGAGAAGTAATAATTATGGTGAGCTTATTAATCATTTCAAGGACACTGAGAAGAAATGAACATTATCCTGTAAGAAGAAAGGAATACGCCAGGTGTGGTGGTGCACGCCTTTAATCCTAGCACTTGGGAGGCAGAGACAGGTGGATCTTTGTGAGTTCGAGGCCAGCCTGGTCTAGAGAGGGAGTTCCAGGACAGCTGGGGCTACAGGGAGACCCTGTCTCGAAAAGATCAAAGAAAGAAAGAAAGAAAGAAAGAAAGAAAGAAAGAAAGAAAGAAAGAAAGAAAGAGAGAGAGAGAGAGAAAGAAAGAAAGAAAAAAGGAAAGAAAGAAAGAAAGAAAGGAATACATAAAACATAGTTGTAAAATTTTGATCACATATTTGGAAATCAACCAAGAATTAGAATGACAGTTTGTATTTGAGTATTTAAGAGCATGTCCAGATGTGAAAAATCAGTCACTTATAGAAAAATAATTTTCACTCTTGGGGAATGTCTATAGGGTATAGAAGGAAGTGGAAACACTGAAAAGATCCCACGCTGAAATGAAAAGGGAAACCAATGAGCTACAAGAAAAGTTTGAGAATCTCCAAAAGGAAATGGAGGAAGAAAAGAAAAAGGAAATAAAGCAGTCATCCAATCAAAAAGAAAGAATGAGAAAAATCCTCAGAAGCAGAATGGAGGAAGCAGAAAAAAGAATATCACTCCAGGAAGACAACACAGAACAACTAAAAAGCTCAAGTAAAGACTATGAAAAATTTTAAAAATACATAAGAGTGTAACAACCAAGAAATGTGGGACACTATGAAAAGATCAAAACTCCTCATCATAAGGATAGAGGAAGGAAAAGAATCCCAAGAGAATGGTATTGACCAGATTGTCAACAAAATAATAGAGGAAAATTTCCTCAAATTAAAAAA
>VZQC01003469.1:273405-297787 GCA_009823505.1 Rhizomys pruinosus | reverse complement strand
TTGTAAGTATTTCTTGTGTAGGCCCCCCTGAGCTTTTGTCCAAAGCAGTTGGGCGTTATGCATATTGGAAACAACAACAACAACAACAACAACAACAACAACAGAAAGGACTACATCAAAGAACTGACTGAAACAGTGAACTTTTGCTCAAAACAGTCAACTTCCTCATAGAGAATATCGAGAAAGACTGAGAAAGGGATGAAAAGCATGTTTGGCAGAATGCATGGGCTCTGGCAGGGTGGAGGAATGGGCGGGAATATGGGTCTAGATTTGTTAAAAAATAAAAATAAATTTATGTGGAAAAAACAAAACAAAACAACAAAAAAACAACACATGTAGATATATTTAAATCGATGTATTTTGTGGTATCCAAATTGATCTCATGATTTAACCCTGTCTTATTGAGAATCTTGAAAGGCATTGATGATATTGATGATATAATTATACCTAGGATGAAAGTTTTATAGAAGAATATATATACATATATATATATATATGTATATATATTCATATATATATATTATATATGTATATGTATATATATATTCATATATATATATATATATGAAGTTTGATGAAGATGGTGCTGACTTTGACACTGGAAGTCTGAAATCCAGGTAGAACTCATTCATTACATAGCAAATGATCAGAGAGTTTTTGATTACAGATTAATGTAAATAGCCCTACAGAAACTATAATAATCAGTAGAGAAAACACTTCCTCTACTAAAACCTAATGTGCCATTTTAGAGAGCCTGATATATACATAAAGTGCTTTGCTCAATTCCTTAACCTGACAGGGGAGATACCATGATCACGAAGGTGGTTTTCCCAGGGCGAGGCTTATCCATTGCACTCCGGATG
The DNA here is from genome assembly GCA_009823505.1 of Rhizomys pruinosus. Classification (NCBI taxonomy): domain Eukaryota; kingdom Metazoa; phylum Chordata; class Mammalia; order Rodentia; family Spalacidae; genus Rhizomys; species Rhizomys pruinosus. The sequence goes on along the minus strand of VZQC01003469.1, from coordinate 296,924 downwards.
TGCTGACCCCTGCGATTTCTCTAAATGTGGGAAACTCGACTGCATAATTTGTGGTAGTGGGGGACTGCGTTCTCGCTTTCCCCTGTAAAAAAAAAAATTCCTTAACATTGGACTACTAATACTGTTGCTATTTTGATACTACAAATGACTTCATGCATATTAAATCCATTAATTTCAAGGTTATAAAGTTAAATAAGTATAGTATTAGTAAATTACCAAACTTGGGCTGGAGAGATTGCCTAGCGGTTAAGAGCACTGACTGCTCTTGCAGAGGACCCGGGTTTGATCCTCAGCACCCACATGGCGGCTAAGAACCATCTATAACTCCAGTTCCAGGAGAACTCCACTTTCAGGGGAATCCGGGACCCTCTTCTGACCTCAGCGGCATTGCACGACATGGGTGCCCAAACCTACATGCAGATAGTACATTCATACACATATAAAAATAAATAAAATAAAAAAAATTAGTAAATTACCAAACTTGAAAATCAACCATTGAGAATATTCCTTCTTTTTAATCTTGACAAAGACACAACAAGACCACATTTAAGGGATGGAGAGTTTGCTCAGTGGTTAAGTGTAGTTGCTGCTCTTCTCAAGTACCCAAGTTTGATTCCCAGAACAAACATGATAGCTAATAACAATATACTTTCAGTTACAGGGGATTAAATATCCTCTTCTATCTTCTTTTTTTGTCTTTTTTTATTTATTTATTTTTTATTTTTATTGATGCTTTGCTCTTCCTCTTTTTTCCCCTTTCCTTTCCTTTCTCTGGAACTTGCTATGTAGACAAGGCTGGCCTTGAATTCACAGAGATGCACCTGCCTCTGCAGGTGTGTTGGGATTAAAGGTGTGCACCCGCATGGTTGGTGGCTCTTTCTTTGTTAAATTACACTGAGAAATTTTGTTTAGTTGGGGCTAGAGAGATGACTCAGTGGCTAAGAGCACTGGCCACTCTTTCGGAAGATCCAGTTTCTTTTCTTTTTTTTCACATAATATTATTTATTTATTTATTTTTAACAAATCTAGACCCGTGTTCCCGCCCATTCCCCCACCCCGCCAGAGCTCATGCATTCTGCCAAACATGCTTTTCATCTCTTAGTCTTTCTCAGTATTTTTCCATGGGAAGTTGACTGTTTTGAGCAGAAGTTCACTGTTTCAGTCAGTTCTTTGATGCAGTTCTTTTCTGTTGTTGTTGTTGTTGTTGTTGTTGTTCAATGGCATTACGCCCAACTGCTTTTTACAAAAGCTCAGGGGCCCATACAAGAAATACTTACAATTGGGTAATTGGCACTGTAGCATCCACAGATGAGGGATACCATTCATCGTTTTGTTTTTCTGGGACTGTGTTATTTCACTCAGCATGATGTCCTCTAGCTCCAGCCATTTTCCTGCAAAGCTCATGATGTCGTATTTCTTTACTGCGCATAGAACCTCCATTGTGGTAGATGTACCACATTTTTTCTCTATCCACTCATCAGTTGAGGGGCATTTAGGTTGGTTCCAGCTCCTTGCTATTGTGAAGAGAGCTGCAATAAACATGACCGTGCATGTATCTCTGTGGTGGCGTAAGTCTGAGGGTACATGCCCAGGAGTGTGTATGGCTGGGTTGGGTGGCAAGTTCATTCCAAGTCTTCCAAGGGTTTTCCCACAGCTTTCCACAGTGGCTGCATGAGTTTTACATTCCCACCAGCAGTGGATGAGTGTTCCCCCTTTCCCCAAACCTCTCCAGCCTTGGTATCATTTATTTTCTTGATCCTAGCCAGCTCTTATTGGAGTAAGATTGATATCTAAAGTGGTTTTATTTGCATTTCCTTATGATTTTAGTGATGTTGAACAGTTCTTGAGGGGTTTCTCAGCCATCTCTAATTCCTCACTAGTGAAGTCTCTGTTCATTCTTTGCTCCATCTATTGAGTGGGTCATTTGTTTCATTTTTCTTTGTTTTTGAGTAGTTATATATTCTGGAAATCAATGCTTTGTCAGATGTATCTGCGTGAAGGTTTCCTCCCCACTCTGTGGGATTTCTCTTTTCACTTCCTTGATTGTTTCTTTTGATGTACAGAAGCTTTGAGTTTGATGAGGTCCCATTTGTCAATTGTCGACCTTAATTTCTTGTGCAGCTGCTGTCTGATTTAGGAAGTTCTTTTCCTACGCCTATGTCTTGTAGTCTGCTGCCAACTTTTTCTTCTATCACCTTCAGAGTTTGGAATTTCACGTTGAGGTCTTTAATCCATTCTGGAGTTGACTTTTTACAGGCGAGAGGTAGGGGTTTTAATTTCATTCTACAAGTGGTGATCCAGTTTTGCCAACACTCCATTGTGGCTTTCTTTGCCCCTTGTCAAATATGAGATGGCTGAAATTGTATGTGCTCAGATTTGGATCTTCGGTTTTGTTCCATTGGTCAACAGGTCTTTTTTTGTGCCAATTACCAGGCTGTTTTTATGACTATAGCCGTTGGTTGGTTAGTATAGTTTGAAGTTCTGGTATAGAGATCCCCCCTGTATGTAGCTCTTTTCCACTCAGGGTTGTTTGGCTATTCGGGGTCTTTTGCTTTTTCCAAATGAATTTAAGAACTTTTGTTTCCAAGCCTGTGAAGAAACTCTTGGGGATTTTGATTGGGATTGCGTTAAATCTATACAAGAGTTTTGGTAAATGGACATTTTACAATGTTAATTTTCCCAATCCATGAGCATGGGAAGGTTTTTCCATCTTCTGAGGTTTCTTTCTTTAAAGGGTTTTAAAAATTTTTGTTGTTACAGGGTCTTTTTTTGTATTTTCTTCCAAGTATCTTATTTTTTTTTGAGGCTATTGTGAGTGGGAAGGTCTCTTTTGAATTCTTTCTCCAGTTGCTTGTTCTTGGTGTTAAAGAAAGGCCATTGATTTTAAGGTTAATTTAAATTTTGTATCCTGCCACTTTGCTGAAGCTGTTAATCATTTCTAGGGTTTTCTGGTGGAGCTTTTAGCATCCCTTAAGGAAAAAATCATATCATCAGCAAAAGGGATAGTTTGACTTCCTCTTTTCCAATTAGTACTCTTTAATTCCTTTTTCTTGCCTATTGCTCTAGCAAGGTTTCAAGCACTATATTGAAGAGGAGTTGGTGACAGGGGGCAGCCTTGCAAGTCCTACCTTTAAAGGGAATGTTTCTGTCATTTCTCATTTAGGATGATATTGGCTGTGGGTTTCCTGTATATGGCTTTGATTACATTGAGGAATGATCCCTCCAATCAATTCCTTCTAGGACTTTAACATGTGAAGGGATGCTGGATTTTGTCGAAGGCTTTTTTCAGCATCAATTGAGATGATGGTGTTGGTTTTTGGTCTTGATCCGTTTATGTGTTTGATGGTTTATTGATTTTCGTATGTTGAACCATCCCTGCCATCTCTGGTATTAATCCAACTTGGTCATGATGATGATCTTTCTTGATGTGGGTCTGAATGCGATTTGCCCGTATCTGTTTAGAATTTTGGCATCTTTGTTCCATTGAGGAGATTGGTCCTATAATCTTCCTCCTATTGTTAGTTTGGATACTTGTGCCTGTTTGGTAATGAGTGATGTTGGCTTATAGAAGGAATTTGGGGATCCCTCTGCATTGTATACTCTAAACAGTTTCGGTAATAATGGTTGTAGGTACTTTTTGAAATGTTTTATCGGCGATAGAACTTACTACTGTGAAACATTCTGGGCCTGGGCTTTTTTTAGGTTGGGAGGGCTTCTTACATATCCTCTCTTTCTTTCATATGTTATGGGTCGTTGTAATCTGCTGATCTCTTCTTGGCCGAGCTTTGGTGTTCCAGATTTCAGATATTCATCTATTTTCTTCTAGGTTTTCAAAACTTGGTAGAATATAGGTTCTTGTAATATTCTCATATAATTTCTTGATCTTTTCCTTGTCCGTTGTGATATTTCCCCTCTCATCATGGACTTGTATTGATTTGGAGTTTGTTCCTTCTTTTTCTTTTTTGTTACTGGCTAGAGTCTGGTCTATCTTGTTTATTCTTTCAAAGAACAACTTTTGGCTTCATTGATTTTTTTTTCTTGTTTTCTTGTTTATTATTTCATTGATTTCTGCTCTGATTTTTGTATATTTCTTCACGTCTCGTTGGTTTAGGGTTTCATTCTGTTTGTTTGCCTCTCAAGTGCTTTTAGCTGTAGTAGTTATTCACCATTGTGTTGCTTTCTGTTTTTTCTAATGTAGGCAACCCAGGGCTATTAAACTCCTCTATGATTTTTAGTATCCATGTTTTTTGGTTGTTAATTAGAGTCAAAGGTTTTATTCGTTAGTGAATGTTTTTTTTTTTTATTTTTTCTTTTATTCTTTTCTTTCTTTCGTGAACCCATTCATTATTTCAAAGAGTGTGTTGTTTAGTCTCAGTGTTCTGTGTAGGCAGGAGGGCTTGTCCTGGTTTGATGTGAGCTTTATTGCACTGTTGGTCTGGACAGGATGCATGGAACATTATTTCCATATTTTTTTATTTGTTAGAGGTTTCTTCTTGTGTCACGATGTGGTCAATTTTAGAGAGAATGTTCTGTGGTGTGCTGAGTAGACGAATGTATCCTGGTATTAGGGATGGAAATGTTCGGGTAGAGGTCTATTGAAGGTCCATTTGGTGTATCATACGTTCGTTTCAGTGACATTCTCTGTTTTATTTTTTGTCGCTGTTGGACCTATCCAAAAGGACTCAGTGGGGTATTAAATCCCCCACTTACAGTGTACCTGGGGGTGTCTGTGTGTGACTTGTGTTCTGTGAGAATTGTCTTTATAAAGTTTGGCTCACCAAGAGTTTGGGGCATACTTATATTTATAAATGTGAAATCTTCTTGGTGGATTTTTCCTTTTGATGAAAATGTAATGGCTTATTTGTCTGCTTATGATTTCTTTTACTTTGAAGTCTATTTTATCCTATTCAAAATGCAACCACTGTCTTCTTTTTAGAGTACACATTTGCTTGGAATTTTTTTTTCCAATCCCTTTCACTTAAGGGTGGTGCCTGCTCCTTGAACAGGTAGATGGTTTCTTGTAGATAAGCATATGATGGTATTCTGTTCCTAATCATAGTCCCAGTCTATTGTCTTTTTGATTGGGGAATTCTTAGTTCCATAATATTTAAGGTTATGTGATATTAGTTTGTATTGCTTCCTTTTTGCCTTATTATCCATCTGAGTTTGATTTGGTTTCTAACTTCTGCAGTTATGCTTTTATTGATTTACTTCTTTCTAGGGTGCACCTTGAACGGCATGGAATGCCGAGAAGATGGGCCTGTAGGACAAAAGAAAAGGCTGTGGAGTTTTCGCAAACTCACCCCCGCCCATTGAGCAAGGAGGCAGTTCGTGTACTAACATGATAATTAGGGACTATGCTAGGAAGGGAAGGGTTGGTTAATTAGGAACTTGCAAATTAAGCCTCCTAAAAAGACAGTTGGGAAGAGAACATATGCCACGAGTGGGGAAGCCAGCACGCTTATAAACCTTTTTGAGCCTGCAATAAAGTTGAGTCTTGAGTCGTGTAACACTTTGACTCGACTCCCTGCCTTGGTTGCTTTCGTTCGGCAGCACACTTACCCCTCCCAGCCCCCACTCCATGCGGGTCCGACAGAGTGAAGATTTCGTTGGTGAGGAAGCTGGAGAGGGTGGCCTTTGCCAACCACCTCCTCTCTCTACGACCCCCACATCTGGCGCACCAAAGTGTGAGGCTCGAAGACCCCCCGAGACCCTAACGGCTAGCAATACGGCTGGGGCAATCGGTCTTTTGGGTAAGTGAGACCCCGCGATGGAAACGCAACGGTAAAAAATGAGGACCCAGCGGTTAAAGCCTGAGATTGATGTTAAATCCAGGGGATTAGAACTGACCGATGAGGTCATCGGAGCCTGCCTGGGACCACGTCCTCTTCTATGGCCCCCTGGCGTAAAGAGGGGCCAACCTTTTTTCCTGAGGGAAGTTTGGCGGGCTGGAATAGAAAAGCTTGGCACGACGAAAAAGAAAGAAACGGATCTGGAGCAGGACCCCCCTTTGGGCTTTTACCCATGATTGTTTTTTTTTTTTTTTTTTGGCGCTTAATAAGCCAATTTTCACCCCCGATCCTCTCTCACCTCCTGGGGGTGAATTTTAGCTTCGAAGAGGTTGAGAGATCCCCTCGTATCTCAGGGAGGGAGAACTACGGCCCTGGGACGCCCCTGATTATCCAGACTCCACGGGCCCCATCCCTTCACTCCTACTCGGCTTCGAGGCAGGAGGCCAGAGAGACAGAACAAGGCTTCTCTGAGGAACTTTCCCCACCACCGGCTTACGCCGAAGGTGCAAAAGAGGGGGGTCACTCCTAAATTAGTTCATGCCTTTCCAGTTAATGTTCAATCCCACCCCTTGTCCGACACCCTTGGACTGGTACCCGGGAGGCCAAGGCCAAAATGAATCAAAAAAGGCTGTGCCAGAGCTGGTACCAACTCCCCATGGGCGACCACTCCTCCTACAGTGATGTCACCTATCATCCCTGTGTGCCAAAGGATGGATGGATGCCGCAAAGCGGTACTTCCTAATCCATCTTTATTAGATGGGTCGTCTATTCCGGGAGGAATGCAGGAACAGGCATGAAGCCAATGCCGCTGTAAACCCCCAGTAGCCATCACTTGGGCGAATGCTGGTTAGGAACCCAAACTGGATATATACCGGGCTTGAACAATCTTGCGGTACAGATTCCCCAATATAGGGAAGCAAATTCCGAGACTGCGGACTTCGCGGCGTGGGCTAAGCTAGACACCGTGGCCCATGGAAAACCCCATGGCAGGGCTGCGGCAGAGGTCCGAGGAGGATTTACCATCATTCATCGACAGGAGTAGAGCTGGGGAGACATAAAAGTTAAGGTGCCCCCTGGGGACATAAGGATCAATTCATTAAGCTGACCCTTGGGAAGGTATGAATGGTGACCATAGACAGGCCTGGGCCGGCCTCAGGACCAGACAATGCATTCCTGGATAATAGCCACCCAGGACGTGGGAACTCAATCTCACAGGTTCAAGCCCTCACGTGTCTTTGTCCCAAGCTTTATCTCCCAAAAGAGAAGCAAAGACCAAAGAGAGGGCCGAATCAAGAGGAAAATGTTTTGCCTGTGGTAAGGAAGATCACTTTCACAGGAAATGCCCAGAAAAGGAAAGACCAGATAAAGGACAGAGGAATCAGGAATTGCCCCTGCTTCCTATGCCCTAGTATGAATAAGAAGGGTATCACTGGAAACGCTGGACTGCCAGTCCAAGTACGATATCAATGGGAGGCCTTTAAACTAGAGAGGGGGCAGCCTCTAGCCCCATTACAACCAAGGAGGCAAGGCACTGATATGGGTCCTATTAGAACAAATCCTTGCCCAGTCAACTGGACTGTTCCTCTATGTGACTTTGCCTGTCCTAAGACAGTCATCGCCATTGGGGGACAAAGTTTCAAATGCCTCTTGGATACGGGGGACAATAGAACTAGTTCTTAAAAAAGGAAAGAGGTTGCCCAGTCATTGGGAGGCTAGTCGCTGGAACCTCATTGTATCCCGAGTAGGCAGGGACTTCCAAAAGCTCAGGAAACCGCCTCTTACCTCCCTTGGGTGGGGCCTGAAGGTGAACGAGGGCGTATTCGCCCCCTGGCAGTACAAGGACTAAAGGATAACTTGGCCAGAAAAGACATAATGGCCCAGATGGATGTAGTTCTTACCACCGACCACAACAGCGTTCTTTTGAATACCCATTAGAGTATTATACCCGGCCCTCTGACGGGGTCTAGGGAAAGATCTTGTTAAGAGGTGGTACCCCCAAGTCTATAAGAGCCCACTGCCCCCACGTGTTCCACCAATTTATATGGAAACCGGGGTAAACTGGTTCTGGGTCTCGGAAGCAGTGAGTTTACTCAAGGAAGAGAAGCTGATGGCGCTCAAGGGCATTATCGATGACTTATTGGCCAGAGGGCATATCCGCCCCTCGCGAGTCGCAAATCCCCGATGGGCACGATAATAGCACCCGCGCACCTGACGAGATATGATTTCGCCTTATACAAAAAACCGCGCGCGCGGCGGTCACGCAATTGGAGAGATAGCGTCTATCTAGCATCCAAGACATACTTGATATAGATCTGCTATCTACTACTAACGACACAGGATTGGGGACGATCGCTGGGGCCTCCCCTCTAAGGGAATTGCCCTGGGTTCCTGGCGAATATATCCCTTAACTGTTTTGTAAGAATAATCGCAGCTCTAGCGCTCTTCTAACCTTTCTAGACAGCTCAAAGTATAGATGTGAAGATAGACCTTAAGGAAATACTTTTACGATATTTCTTAGCTTACAGCGTTTTTTCATTGGCTCGGGATGCCACCCCCTCACATGCAGGAAGACTGTCACAAATTCGCATCTCTCGATACCACAAGAGAAATTCGCCCTCACAATGCCCTTATCAAACAAGCGAAGCTTCTGTGGCAATGTCATTGCGACGCCTGAACCTGGTCGCAAAAGTTTGTGAGAGATTGTGGCTTGATAGGTCCCGTCAGTGAAGGTGGGCAGAAGCATGATCTAGCGGGACTCGCTTTTATAGACCATCATAAAGTGGTGAATAGGGCAGCTCTACAGGGTGCCATCCATAGTAACTTACAGGACTTTTTCTGGTGTCGGTGACCCTAGGACGGTCAGCGTGTGTGAATGTAATAAATTTAATGAACTTATGGACGTCTCTATCTTGGGGTCCACAGGTGAGCAGGGGGCATACAATGTTTGGACATCCAAAAAACTCCAGATCAGTTAAAATGGCGACAACAATTTCAAGATACGCTTTGCCCTCATGGAGAGGTTCTGCGCTCTATTTGCCAGTTTAATAGCAACTCCTTGGTAGAACTGCAGTACCTTACAATGGAGATTGCTTAACCAAATCCACCCCTTCTCTGCACTATCAACAGTACCATTGAAACGCAGCTTACTGGCTGCAGAACTTCACCAGCACTTACTGCTGCGTAGACCTCTCCTTCCCCCCATTCTACTATCCCTAAAGAACTTCTCGCAAGATCAGGCAATGCTCTACATAAAGTGTAATCCGCGCTATAGTGTGGGAGATAAATTGGGTTGAACAATGTCACATCATTGGCCGAGCTCTCCTTGGGGTTGGTCTTAAGTGCTCCAGTGTTCTAAGACCTAGAGATCCGACTCAACCCTCCCCTCTTGGTTCTCATTTCTGCCGTGCGAGAAAGGAGGGCCCTATAGTAGCTGAGGTGAAGGGAGGAGGTTGCATGCAACCCTTACTCAGCGCAGAGCACATCCACTGTGTCACAGAAACATTATCACAGCATTGTCATATATATCATATCTTTTCCTCCCTCCAGCGCGTCCTCCCTCTCCAACTGCTTCTTTCTGTCTTCTACGCTTTTATCTAGCAGGTTTTCTTTCTTGATAAAAAGTATATAAAGACACCTTACGCTTTTTGGCTTATTGAATTTTCGTCTGTGGGTGTGAAGGAGATTTTCACTTTGCCTACATCATTTTTCCAAATATGGGGCACGACGGGTGTTTCAGTCTAAGTGCAAAGATAAGCAGTATAAATCCACTCCTATCTCTCGGTCACATGGCCCGTGCATCCACCATACCACGGCAGCTACTATTATTGGCACGTTCTAGCCACACGAGGGTTGTGAACGTTGTCCTGCCCCTATTTCTCTCGAGTTTGTTTATTTCCATTTTTTAGCTGGTATAAGTGATTAACTATAAGGTTCCTATGAGTGTAGTACAAGCACTCACTTCTCTAGATATAAAAGTACCAACATTGAGATTGCTCGCCAAGCTTATTGATTGTGACCATAAAAAGGAACCAGCACCACAAAAGTTTAATCCAGCACAACTCCAACGACCTACTATGGGAAAGACGCTCTAGATACTATAGCTGCATACCCCTACTGTGGTCCAAGACGGATGGGGGTATTGGGCTGTATATCCATAGTTGGGGTCCATATAAGATATAGAATGGGCATTAAATACCCACCCTTCAGTTTGCCGACGTGGAGTGAGCCCGTATTGGTGATAGTTTCAATCAGGGGGTATTCCTTGTTAATTCAATCCTCATGAGGCGTCGCGGACTAGGATTTAGGTTTGGACTGCCATTTCTCGGGCCTCAGCTTCTCCATTGCACAATGGCCACCTCTCCACTCAAATGTAGACCTCACCTTACCACATCTTCCACTACTTCTCCTCTTNGAAAGAGGAAGGGAGAGGAAAGAGGAGAGGAAGGAAAGAGGAAAGGAAAGAGGAAAGGAAAGAGGAAAGGAGGGGCTGGAGAGATGGCCTAGCGGTTAAGAGCACCGACCGCTCTTACAGAGGACCCGGGTTCGATCCCCAGCACCCACATGGCGGCTGAGAACCGTCTTTAACTCCAATTCCAGGAGAACTCGAGTTCCAGGGGAATCTGGGACCCTCTTCTGACCTCCGCGGCATTGCACAACACGTGTGCACAAACTTGCATGCAGACAGTACATTCATACACATACAGAAAGAAATAAAATTAATTAAAAAATTTTTTAAAAGAAAAAAAAGGCAAGGGCAAGGCAAGGGCAAGGCAAGGGCAAGGCAAGGGCAAGGCAAGGGCAAGGCAAGGGCAAGGCAGGGCAGGGCAGGGCAGGGCAAGGCAAGGCAAGGCAAGGCAAGGCAAAGGAGAGAAAGGAAGGAGTCAAGTATGGGGTAGTAGAGAAAGGAAGGAGTCAAGTATGGGGTAGTAGATGCTTTTGCTTTTAATCCCAGAATTTAGGAGGCCAAGGCAGGTGGATCTCTGGGAGTTAGAGGCCAGTCTTGTGTACACAGTGAGTTCCAGGCCAGCCATGGCTACACAGTGAGACACTATCTAAAAAATAATAAAAATAAAAGAGCGAGAAGGCCTAGAGAGATGGCTCAGCGGGTGAGAGCTGTACTGCTTTCAGAGGATCCAGGTTTGATTCTAGCACCCACGGCCTGCTCACAGCTGTTCATAACTCCAGTTTAAGGAGGTCCAAGGGCCTTGTCTGGCCTCAGTCAGCACCAGCCATGCACACTGCACATTTATATGCACGCAGGCAAAATATTCATACACATAAGATAAAAAAATAAAATCTTTTTAAAAAGAGATAAAATCAGGTATGGTGGCACATGCCTTTAATTTCAGCATTCAGGATGCAAAGGCAAGTGGATCTCTATGAGTTAGAGTCCAGCCTGGCCTACATTGCCAGTTCCAGGACAGCCAAGAGTACATACTGAGAGTCTCTCAAAAAGAAAAGGGGAGGGGCTGGAGAGATGGCTCAGTGATTATGAGCGCCAACTGCTCTTGCAGAAGACCCAGGTTCGATTCCTAGCACCCATATAGCAGCTAATAACCATCTTTAAGCCAGGCATAGTGGCACACGCTTTTAATCCCAGCACTCGGGAAGCAGAGGCAGGCAGATCTCTAAGAGTTCAAGGCCAGCCTGGTCTACAGAGCGAGCTCCAGGCCAGCTGGGACTAAAGGGAGACAGTGTCTCAAAAATACCAAAAAAAAAAACCAAAAAACCACAAAACACAACAGCAACTAAAAATTGACATCTTAGTAAAGAAGGAAGACAAAAAAAAAAAAAAAGCACTTGTTGTTTGCCTGTCTGTGGGTGTGCACTTGAACCTTGTCCACTGGTTACAGGAAAAGGGAAACACAAAACAGCGGCCAGCAGCTGTCCTAAACCTTAGGCCAAAGGCTGACAACCTTATTGCCCACTGTCTCATCTAACATCTACACAAGGCAATGCCTATTGGCACTCCCGGATCCTCCAGCTGCTGCATGATTGGGCTCTACAGCCAAGCCAGACGTTGTGCCTGTTAGGTGTTCTACAGTCTAATTCCCGCCCCGGGGAACTCACCGCACATCACGACTGGTGACCTGATAGGTCTCCTTCCAGCCCCACACCAGCTTCCCAGGTTGGTGGTCTGATTGACCACCATCCAACCCACTGGTCACAACTACACAAGCCTGATGGGCTAAAATTACATGCGCAAAATAACAGCCAGAAGTCAGGAGTCCCTGTCTGATGCTAAGAAGAACTAGTCTTTTTTATTCACAGCATTGTTTTTATACCCAGAATGACATCATATCTCAGGGCCTGGTTTCAGACCCCCTGCCTCATGTTCCTTAATTTTTTTTTTATGTTCCATAATATTACAAGTACTTGTCAACTCCTTTGATCCCAAGATGTCACAGGCTTGCTAATGCAAGGAAATCCTGTCTAAGGCAGGTTTGTGTAAGCAGACAAGCAGGTGATCGAGCACAGAAGAAGCCACAGGTGGCCTCCTTTTCCCTACACCTGTCTTCAATTCTTTTTTTTTTTAATTTTTATGTGTATGAATGTATTGTCTGCACAGGTCGCGCACCGCGTCGTGCGTGCCGGAGGTCAGCAATAGGGTTCGGATTTCCCTTGGAACTGGATTCTCCTGGAACAGGAGTGCACAGACGGTTCTCAGCCCGCCATGTGGTTGCCTGGGATCGAACCGGGTCCTCTGCAAGAGACTCATTATTGACCACCCAGGTTGTATCAGGGAGGCCATACAGGAAGAATAGACAGGGCACAGTGCTTACTGACCTCATTGGTGACCATTGGTAAGAGGAAAACCCAGTGTGGATCACAAGGGCAGAACTGGATGGTTGTTTGGGCTTGCCAAGAGGAGCCTTCAAACAATTCCTTAAGGAAAACATGATATCTTTCAGCCTAATAAAGAAAAAAAAAAAAAGAAATCATAGCTGAGGTGCCAAAACCTAAGACATCATAATCTTGATATATGTGGGCATGCACATATGCATATTTTGGAGTGATATAAATTGGAAAGAACAAAAACAAAAAAGACTGGGTCAAAAACAACGAGGAACAGTAAACTTCTGACCAAAACAGTAAACTTTCTGTGTCAAAATTTAAAAAAAATAAAAAAAAAAAAGACTGAGAAAAAGATGAAAGACATGTATGGCAGAATGCATGATGCATGAGCTCTGGGGGGGTCGGGGGCAAGGAAGAGGGACTGGGTCTAAATTTGATTGAGAAATGTTGTATGAACTGCACAAAACTTCAATAAAAAATTGGCTTAAAAAAAAAAAGAGCCAGGCGTGGTGGTGCACGCCTTTAATCCCAGCAGAGGCAGGCAGATCTCTGTGAGTTCAAGGCCAGCCTGGTCTACATAGCAAGCTCCAGGCCAGCTGGGAATAAAGGGAGACCCTGTCTCAAAAACAAAATGTGGAAAGTGGGGCTGGAGAGATGTCTCCCAGTTAAAAGCACTGGCTGCTCTTGCAGAGGACCCAGGTTCAGTTCCCAGCATCCATATGGTTATCTAGCAACCATCTGTAACTCCAGTTCCAGGAGGTCCAACATCTTCTTCTGGCCTCTGCAGGCATTGCATGTATCTGGTGCACTTATATATATGCAGGCAAAATACTAATACACATAAAATAAAAGTAAATAAAATGTTTTAAAAAAAAAAGAAAAAGCATAGTTTAGATAAGAATACCCTATCCTTAGCCATACATTAGGTAAATACATTACAAGTAAAGACAGCTGTGGAGTTGTTGAGATCCTGGTGAGCACCTAGGCTTCACCCTATTCTGCCACGCCCCCTCCCAGCCTCCAGGCCTCCAAGAGCTGCAGCGTCCTGTCCGGTTCTGGCTCCTTCAGCTCCCTCACCACAAGGTTGCAGACAGGCAAGGACTGAGGGTGAGGGGTGGCTGCGGAGGAGGGCAACACAACTCCGGGTCTCTTTCTGGGCAGCTTGAGGTCTACTAGGCTCTTGACCCTGCACCACACGCCGCCTTGGAGCCCAGAAGGATCCTGCTCTCTCTATTATATGTCTTGCAGATGTGCCTTCTGTGTTTGAAAAGGAGCTGCCTTCTTCCTAAGCAGCTGTCCTTCAGCCTCGGCCACGGGGGTCCCTAGCTGCTCCAGGAGAGGAATGGGATTCCCCAGTGCCTGCCGCAGCCGCAGGTGAGCCGGAGAAGCGCAGGAGCCACGCCGCGGAGGACCTGAGGGCTCTGGAAAGACGCCATCCCAGCACCCCACCACCTCAATTTTATGTGTATGAATGTTTTGCCCAGATAAAAGGGCAACGCCCACAGAGGTCAAAAGAGGACGTCAGATCCCCTGGAACTAGAGTTTCAGTCAGGTATTAGTTACTATGTAGATGCTGGGAACCAAACCTGGGTCCTCTGCAAGAGTAGCCAGGCCCCTTAACCACTGAACCATCTCTCCAGCCCTCACCATCTGTCCAGCTTCTCACCTGGGGTCTTCTCCACACTGGGTCTCCTGCCTCTCAGCAACCCTGCCTCAAGTCCTCCCTGCCCTGAAGAAGGGAACTCTGTTTCCGTCAAGCTGGAACTGTGGTCTTCAAATCCTACTTTTTCGGGTGTCAGGATCCAATGCTCATAGAAAACCTTCCCACCTTCCCATCTTGCATACACGTGAAAACAAAAAATAAAAATTTCCAGGCCAGCTGGACATGGTGGTGCACACCAGCACTCAGAGGCTGAGGCAGGATGGAGAACAGCTGAGGGCTCAGGGGCAGCCTGGAATACACACAGCAAGACCTTATTTCTTTTTTTTTTTTTTTTTGGTCTTTTGGAGGCAGGGTCTCCCTGTAGCCCCAGCTGTCCTGGAACTCACTCTGTAGACCAGGCTGGCCTTGAACTCACAAAGATCCGCCTGCCTCTATCTCCCAAGTGCTAGGATTAAAGGCGTGCGCCACCACGCCCGGCCGGCAGCAAGACCTTATTTCAACAAACTCCCCTAGCTGCGGGGTTTGGGGCCTCTCTTACAGCCCCGGTCCAGGACCCTCCGTCACGCTGACCGGTAGCAGTGAGACTGTGGTCTATACTGCCCCCTCGTGGTCATTTGGGAAACTCACACCTCGTAGGGCCTGGAAGCACTCCACTAACTCCCCAGGACTCTACCCCAAGGAAAAGTGGGTTGGTTTTGCAAATGCATTGAGTCTTTCCTCCTAATAATCCCAGATAACCCACTAATAGTGGCCAGCCTTTCCTAGACCCACCTAAAACAAAAATTCCTTGTCCAGCCAGGTGCGATATCCACTCCTATCATCTTAGCACTTAGGCTGAGGAAAGAGGGTGCTGTAAGCTAGAAACTAGTCTAGACCACACAGCAAGTTTCAGACTAGCCTGGGCTACATATTGAGAGCCTCATGAAGGAACACCAGGTCCAACTATAACTTTCCTCAAGACCTAAACCATCAGTCACCCCCAGGTCCTTGGAGAACCACAGACCCCTGGGCCCTTCTGACTCGTGGGATGTTCTGAACTCCATTGTCCCCTCCCCAACTCCAACTCATATTCTTTCCCACTCCAGCCCCCCCAAAACCCATTTCTCAAAAAAGCCCTCACATTTCACACGAAGGGGGGAAAAGGAAAGTCTAAAAACCAGAGGAAGAGGAGGAAAAAGAAAACAACAAAAGTAGTCGTTCCTTGTCCTGCTGGAAGTTCCACCTCTGTTCTTAGTCTTCCAAAGACTAGGAGCTCAATACCCACAAGGCTTCGTTGGATTCGTGTGTGTGTGTGTGTGTGTGTGTGTGTGTGTGTGTGTGTGTAGGCACACGTTTGCATGTGTAAATACACATACAGGTGGAAGTCATAGGAGAATTCACCCTCCATCTTGTTTCAGACAGGCTCTCTTCATTGTGTTTGTTTGTTTGTTTGTTTTTCTCTGCATCAAATAAGCCCAAGAGCTTCTGGGGTTCTTCTGTTCCTCCTCCCATCTCCCAGTGAGAGTGCCAGGATTACAGCTCTGGAAATTTGAACTCAGGTCCCAACATTTTCATGGTAAGCACTTTTCCCCTGAGCCCTCTCCACAGCCTTCCATTGGGTTTGCTTTGTTGGCTAGTTGGTTGGTCGGGTTTTTCTTTTTCTTTTTCTTTTTCTCACTATGTAGTCCTGGATGTCCTGGAGCTGGTTATGGATACCAGGCTGGCCTCCAATTCACAAGTACTTGGATTAAAGATATGTGCCACTGGGGCTGGAAAGATGGCCTAGTGGTTAAGAGCACCGACCACACTTGCAGAGGACCCGGGTTCGATCCCCAGCATCCACATGGCGGCTGAGAACCGTCTGTAATTCCAATTCCAGGAGAACTCCAGTTCCAGGGGAATCTGACACCCTCTTCTGACCTCCACAGCATTGCACAACACGGGTACACAAACCTACATGCAGACAGTACATTCATACACATAAAAAATAAATAAAATTAAAAAAACAAATAATAAATTTTAAAAAATTAAAGGTATGTGCCACCATATCTGGGCTTGTGTTTTGCTTGTTTGTTGGTTGTGTTTTAGCACAGGGTTTTACTGTATATCACAGGCTGATCTTCAACTCTTGTGGGGCTGTCTTTTTTGAGACAGGGTCTCCCTGTAGCCCCAGCCAGCCTGGAACTCACTATGTAGACCAGGCTGGCCTTGAATTCACAGAGATCCACCTGCCTCTGCCTCACAAGTGCTGGGAATAAAAGTGTGCACCACCACACCTGGCTAAAAAATATTTTATTATTTTGCTGGGCGTGGTGGCACACGCCTTTAATCCCAGCACGCGGGAGGCAGAGGCAGGCAGATCTTTGTGAGTTCAAGGCCAGCCTGGTCTACAGAGTGAGTTCTAGGACAGCTGGGGCTACAGGGAGACCCTGTCTCAAAAAGACAAAAAAAAATTTATTATTTTAAAAATATTGTAATATTTTTATTTTATGCATATGAGCATATTGTCTGTATCTATGTAAGTGTACCTTACATGCAATGTTCAAAGACAGAAGAAGGCATCAGATCCCCTGGAACTGGAATTAGGACAGTTGTTAGCTACCATGTGAAAACCCAGGTCCTCTCCACCTGGGTTTGAGCCATCTCTCCAGACCCTTGTTTTTATTTTATGTGTATGAGTGTGTTACCTACATGTATGTAAGTGCACCCATGTAGTGCAATGCCCACAAGAGGTTAGAAGAGAGAGTAACTGCAGTTATGGGTGGTTGTTAGCCACCGTGTGGGTGCTAGGAATCAAACCTGGGTCCTCTGCAAGAGTAGCCAGTGCTTTTAACTGCTGAGCCATCTCCATAGCCCTTATCTCAAATTCTTGATCCCTTACCGTGTGCTAATATTATGGACCACTACTCCAGCCCCACCATCTTTTTGGTTCTGGGCACTGGGAACACCGGGAACACCGGGAACACCGAGAACACCAGGAACACCGGGAACACTGGTGCACATCCATCCCTGACCTGGGCTTCACATATTTTTCACTTACCTGGAGTAGCATGAGTAAATGAGAAGTGCAAGGTGTACAAAGCAGAGAAGCAGGAGTGGCCAGCTCTGTGAGGACCCTCCCACCCTCTGCTCACACACATACCCTTTCAGAGAGTATATACTGGGGGGGATAAATTCCAGGACTTCAGAGACACCTGGAGTCTAGTTACCCTTTCATTCCACTCAAATGCCAGCCCAATTCCTTGTGTAGGCACCTGCCCTACACTGGGCTCCTCCTGGGAAGAGAAGGACAGAGGTGACAAGAGGGAGGTGACATACTAGGATGAGACTTCTAGTGATTTTTCAGAGTTGGAGCTGTGAACAGAGTTCTCATGAAAGATGCTACCCAAGCTGATGGACTGAGGGGGACTCCAGGGATTGTGGAGCAGCTGGAATGCAGCAGGTCCAGAGCCTAATCACGACTCATCTCGGCCTATCTTTAGGTATCCTTTTTTTTTAGGTCTCCTTTTGAATAGCCACTTATTGTCCACCTCTCTGTGGACCTAACATCCTTGTGACTGTTAGTAAGTCCTTTGGAATGTATGAACAGACCCCTACGTGCCACCAACCCAAGGCTACAAATGTCATTAGATAACATCTGAGGCCTATAACAGATGTCTCCACTTTGCCGTAACGCCACCTACTTGATGTACCACCAATATAAGTGTGAAGCACACGCTTTTAATCCCAGCACTCAGGAGGCAAGGGCCAGGAAGATCTTTGTTAGTTCCTAGTGAGCTCCAGGCCAGCTGGGGCTACATAATAGGACCCTGTCTTTTTGTTGTTGTTGTTTTGTTTTGTTTTGTTTTGTTTTTTTATTTTTTTTTAATTTTTATTTATTTCTGTATGTGTATGAATGTACTGTCATCATGCAGGTTTGTGCACCAGTGTCGCGAAAGGCTGCGGAGGTCAGAAGAGGGTCGCGCAAGGCGGCAGAGGTCAGAAGAGGGTGTCGGATTCCCCTGGAACTGGAGTTCTGGAGTTGGAGTTTCAGACGGTTCTCAGCCGCCATGTGGGTGCTGGGGATCGAACCCGGGTCCTCTGTAAGAAAGGTCAGTGCTCTTAACCGCTAGGCCATCTCTCCAGCCCCTTGTTTTGTTTTTTAATGTGTATGAATGTTCTGTCTGCATGTAGGTTTCTGCACCCATGTTGTGCAATGCTGAGGAGATCAGAAGAGGGTGTCAGATTCCCCTGGAACTGGAGTTAAAGACAGTTCTCAGCCATCATGTGGGTGCTGGGGATCGAACCCGGGTCCTCGGTCCTCTGCAAGAGCAGTTGGCGCTCTTAACCACTGAGCCATCTCTCCAGCCCCGTTTTTTTGTTGTTTTTTGTTTTTGTTTTTTTGTTTTTGGTATTTTTGAGACAGGGTCTCCCTGTAGCCCCAGCTGTCCTGGAACTCTGTAGACCAGGCTGGCCTTCAACTCACAAAGATCTGCCTGTTTCTGCCTCCCAAGTGCTAGGATTAAAGGTGTGCGCCACCACACCCCGCTGTTTTTGTTTTTTAAGTACATTGATTTATGACTTTGTTTTGTTACTATAAAACTTCTTGAAACTGCTACCACATCGGAACATGGAATTTGGGGTGACCTAAATCTGTGTTCACTGATCTCTCATATTTGGCCCCAGAATAAAGGATCTCTTATCCTCCTTGAGGTGAGCCCTAGTTTGTTTTGGTTTGGTTTTTACATCCATAGAGGGGACCCCTGGCTTGCCAGCAGCTGTTGCTGCTCAAAAATTGCCTGGACCCGTCTATGACACCCCAACCTGGTACTGTGCCCTGAGCTGCTCCTCAAAGAGCCTGGATCAAGCCTTATCCTGCTAAGCAAACTCAGGGCAGACTAGAAAGGTTTGACCCCAACCTGCCCCCTCAGGTGCCCCATGCCCTATCTCTGTCACCCATCTGAGGATCTAAAGCCATGGCACCCACCCAGTTTCCTGCCACAGACTGCCCAGCACTTATGGCTTCCACACGCTAGATAGAGGGCAGGCAGCAAACATCTCCAGCTCACAGTTTTTCTCTGCAAAGCAAATCCAGTCACTCAGGGTGTCGCCTGGGCCACTATCAGCAAAGGTCCACCCTGGGGCAGGAGAAAGAGCTGACTTTGAGCAATTCTGTCAATAGACTCCCAGACAGAGAACTCCAGATACTACCATCCTCCTTGAAGAACAGTGAGTAAACAAGGTGAATACAAATACCCAGCGTGCAGTAGGGCTCAGCCAAGTGCCCTCCGCACCTGGCCTGGCATGATCAGCTATGGGTGCCAGGAGCTAGTGTGCCAGCTGCCAGGGTCAGGGAGCAACCCCAGGAAAGTGGGGTTCCTGGTACCCATTACTGACCTGGCTATCTTCTCATAACACCCCTCTAGAAAAGATATCCTAGAGCCAGACAGAGCCCCCGGGGGTGGTCCCTGGGAGGGCTGGTTCCTTTCTGTGAACTGTTGATCAATGCAGCCATACTTTCTGGAAAAGACTTTTTTCTCCTTCCCTTCCAGCTACACCCTGCCCTTCATTCATCTGGGCCAGCTAAGGCCAGCACACTCCCTGATTCTAGCTCTAGCTCCTAGGCAAACTGCAACCTGGTCCCCCAGGCTCCTAACAACTCAGATTTCCTAGATCAGACTTGCCAGGCAGCCTAGCCCATCACTGAGGCTGGGGCCGGGCCAGAGTCTTGTGACTTTACACTTCCTTGGACCGGTTTTACCCTTCCCCTTGGGATCTGGGTTTTGTACACCAGGAGGCGCTGTTGCCTCTGCGATCGGACGATACTAGAGGCCAGCGCCAGCAGAGAACAAACCCGGTTCTAACACGGGGCCAGTCACAGAAAAGTAACTGCAAGGGCCTTTGTCCATCACAGCTGGGAGGATAGTTCCTCCTAAAATGTAATCATTTGAGAAGGTGAAGCTGGAAGACTGCCACAAGTACAAGGCCAGCCTGGGCTACATAGTGAGTTCTATGACAGCCTGCAACAGAGTGAGACCCTGTCTCAAAACATTAATGTCGTCATTAATTCTATTAGCAATATAATACTTATTAATATTATTGGGTTTTTCATTTATTTGTTTGTATTGGGAATTTTTTTTCTTTTTTTCTTTTTTTTATTTATTTATTTTTTTTGTCTTTTCGAGGCAGGGTCTCCCTGTAGCCCCAGCTGTCCTGGAATTCGCTCTGTAGACCAGGCTGGCCTTGAACTCACAAAGATCTGCCTGTCTCTGCCTCCCAAGTGCTAGGATTAAAGGCGTGCGCCACCACACCCGGCTGTATTGGGATTTTTGTTTGGTTTTGAGATGGACTCTCACATAGCCTAGGTTATCCTCAAACTCACTTATGTAGCTGAGAATAACCTTGAACTCCTGACAATCCTGCTTCAGCCTTCTGAGTGCTGGGATTACAGGCATGTGCCAACCACACTGTTTATTTTATTTTATTCATTTATTTTCTTTGTTTTGGTGTTTGTTTTTGTTTTTTTAATTTTTTTATTATTTTATTTATTTCTGTATGTGTATGAATGTACTGTCTGCATGCAAGTCTGCGCACCCGTGTCATGTAATGCCGCGGAGGTCAGAAGAGGGTGTCGGATTCCCCTGGAACTGGAGTTTCAGAATGTTCTCGGCCACCATGTGGGTGCTGGGGATCGAACCCGGGTCCTCTGTAAGAGCGGTCGGCGCTCTTAACCGCTAGGCCATCTCTCCAGCCCCTGTTTTTGTTTTTTGAGATAAGGTCTCCTCTTAGCCCCAGCTAGCCTAGAACTCGCTATGTAGACAGGCTGGTCTCACTCTGACAGAAATCCTCCTGCCTCTGCTTCCTGAATCCTGGGATTAAAGACATGCATCACCATGTCTGGTCTTTTTTTTATTTTTCATTTATTTTTATTTTTGCCTATGAGAGTTTTGCCTGCATGTATATAAGTGTACTACATGCACACAATGCCCAAAGAAGACAGAAGAGCGTGTCAGATCCCCTAGAACTGGAGTTAATGATGTTGCGCTAGCTGCCATGTGGGTGCTGGAAATTGAATCCAGGTCCTCTGCAAGAGCAGCCAGTGCTTTTAACCACTGAGCCATCTCTCCACCCCTGTTATTATTATTTGAATTACATTTGTTTGTTTGTTTGTTTGTTTGTTTGTTTGTTTGTTTGTTGTTGGGTCTTTCTGTGACCGGGTCTCCCTGTGACCCGAGCTGGCCTAGACTCACTATGTAGACCAGGCTGACCTCGAACTCACAGAGAACCACCTGCCTCTGCCTCCTAAGTGCTGGGATTAAGGCATGTACCACCATGCCCTGCTTATTCTTATTATTCAAAATAATCCAAGCTGGGCCTAGTGACACAGAACAGTAATCCCAGGACACTGAAACAGAAGAATCATTAAGTTCAATGTCTGCATGTTTTATAGAATGAGTTGAAACCAAGCCTGGTCTCAAAAATGAGAGACATGGGGGGAGTGGGCTGCCCAGGGGCTACGAGGGGCTACCAGTCAGGGTTCCAAGTCACAACCAATAGAACATTAGCAGAAAATAAATGCACTGCTGAAAACTGCAACAGAGAAGGGCAGCTGTGCTGGAGAGATGATAGTCAGTACGGTTTGAACAGGAGGAAACCCCTGGCCTTTCGGGTCCAGCTACCAGAGAGACTAATCTCCAAGGTCCCTGGTGTATCTGGCACAGCCTCCCTTCCTCTTCCTCACATGCCCTCACACTAGCAAACCCAGGGAAGCAACCAACCATTATCGGTGGTTCAGTCAACCAGCCACCCATCTTTTATTCGGTCCTTCACTCTTTGGCACAGGCAAAGTCCTGCAGTCCCAGATGGTCCCTGTTCCTGCCAAGTGATCTTGACTTCTCTCTGAGGCTGCCTCCCTTTGCTGACTGGCCTCATGGTGGAGTTATAGAATGGCAAGTAAGAGATTAGGGGTCAGAGCTCTGAGGTCTGGGGGTGGAGAGCCCAGCAGTGTAAGGGAGGCAGTGCAAGTAGATGGAAGGCAGACATAGAACTTCTCTTTGGTTTGAGGGCCCTGAGACCTGTGGAAGGAATGAGAGCCAGGAGAATTTGGTCACTGAATTATTTATTCCCCAGATGTTTACTGTTAGAGGCTGCTCCAGCTGCCCTATGGGGAGGAAAGAAGCCAGTCCTGTCATTCCCCACTGGATCCTCACTCTTGGAAGGACTCCTAACGGGGCTTAGTGACAGAAGGACAGGGGCCCATTGAAACCCCTAAAGAAGATCCCTCTAGGCCTCAACTCCCACTCCCAGACAACTTTCAGAATCCCGTGATTGTGGGGGCTCCCCTCCTTACAGCTCCACCCCATCCCCAGCCAGATAGGGACAGGTGTTGTCACTCTGGTCTATCACATGTACACCCCCGAGGCAGAAGGATTTGCATGAGCTTTGCAAAAGCTGGCCTGGAAGCTAGCTCCAGCAACCTGCCTCGCCCAGGCAGCCCCACCCCGCTTGATCTCCAGCCTTTCCTCAGCAGAGCACCTAGTACCTCTGCTTGCTTTTTTCTACCTGGGTCCCATGAGCGAGCTAGAGCAGCACCTACCAGGCTTCCAATCAGCAGGCAGAGCCTAGGAGCTTCTGGATGAGGCCAGTCCATCACTAAGGGGACAGCTGGCAGCTGGGGCCTCAGGACAGCATGGAGAGGTGAGTACCAAGCTGCAAATGGCTTTGGGAGAACGAGGGGCACTCTAGGCCTGCCTAATCCCTACCATTCAGTGCCTCAGAGAGTAGTAACCGCCCTGGGTATCTGGTGAGTGGATGAATGAGGATTTTTCCATTCCTCAGCTATTGTAGCGTTGGAGGCTCAGCAACAAAAGCCCTGGCCCCACCCTACAGAGAGCACGTCCCTTAGAGACCTGCAGGGGAGAACCAGACTACAAAGCTGTTCCTGAGGTGAGAGAGAAAGACATTCATCCAATGGCCAGCAAGTGCCAAGCCACACTACATTAGCCAGCCTGCCCCAATTCCTCTCAAAGCTGTGTGCTCTTGCTGCCATTTTCGTAATGGGCATCTGGTTGGGCAGGGTTGTGTTTAGCGCCAGGACTCGGGAGGCAGAGGCAGGGATCTCTGTGAATTCAACTGCCTGGTCTCCACAGCAAGTTCCACGGTGTCCAGGGCTACAACAGTCAGATCTTGTCAAAAAAAAAAAAAAAAGAAAGGAAGGAAGGAAGGAAGGAAGGAAGGAAGGAAGGAAGGAAGGAAGGAAGGAAAGAAAGAAAGAAAGAAAGAAAGAAAGAAAGAAAGAAAGAAAGAAAGAA
>VZQC01003469.1:236209-272474 GCA_009823505.1 Rhizomys pruinosus | reverse complement strand
GTAAAAGAAGGAGGTCAAGGACAGCAAGGGATACAGGGAGAACATTATAAAAAAAAACAAAAAAAAAAAAAAAAAAAAAAGGTCAGACATGGTGGTATACACCTTTAATCCCACCATTTGGGAGGCAGAGGCAGGCCACTGTGAGTTCAAGGCAAGCCTCATCTACATAGTGAGCTCCCGGCCAGCTGGGACTAAAAATTGAGGCTGGAGATATGGGGTCATTTGGCACAGTGCCTGCTTAGCATGTATAAAGCATAAATTGGGCATGGTGACCTATACCAATAATCCAGGCTTTTGGGGGGAATAGATAGGAAAATCAGACATTTAAGGTCAACCTCAGCAACACAGAGAGGTCAAGGCCAGCCTGGGATACATAAGATCCTGTGTCAAAAATAAATTAAATAGGGGCTGGAGAGATAGCTCAGCAGTTAAGAACACTGACTGCTCTTCCAGAGGACCCAAATTCAATTCTGAGCATGAACACGGCAGATAACGACTTTCTGTAACTCCACTTCCAGGGGATCCAACACACTCTTCTGACCTCTGCAGGCACTGCACAACACAGGTGTGCCTACCTACATGCAGGTAGTACACTCATATACATAAAATGAAAATAATAAATAAAAAGTTAAATATATAAATATTAGCTGGCTTTAGCATCATCCATAATAATAAAGTACTACTGATACATAGTGGCACTCAGAAAATGAAATAGGATTTCCTTGGTCTCCAGGGAACAGAAGTTAGAGGTACCTCACACTAATAGATGTGCAAATCACCAAATCTCACCCTTAGATACAAAGATGGGTTAAAACTGAGGCCCAGAGTACAAAGACTAACCCCATGTAAGATGAGACCTGTCTCCCATACCTAGGTCTCCTAGGCTGCTCTGGCCTCATGATGAACTGACTCATTCCCTCTCTGGAGGGATGACAGTATGACAGCTCTTCCAGTATGACAGCTCTGGGTTAGGCAGGTACTCTCAGCAGCAGCTGTGGAGAATGGGAACTGGGGCTCTCTGCACAGCACAGCACAGGGAGGCCTGACCCTCTATGGGAGGCCAGTGTGGGCCCTCACTTGGAGTCCCTAGGAAACATGCCCCATGAAGAGGAAGAAGTTCTTGGGGGGCCCACCTTGGCCCTCTGGTTCTCAGAGCCTCTGTCAGCTATGGACATCAGCCAAGCAGTGCCTGGCATTGATAGGAGAGGAGGCATGATGCCCATGGGTTTTCTCCTGGTTTCTGTCCTTTCCTACAGATTCAGGGCTAAGCACTGGCTTGGGCTTGCTGGCTACCTTCCCACCACCCCTGCCCCTTGATCCATCCTTCCCAGCTCAGAGCCTCCCTCCCCCAGCAGGGTGGGGTTCACACCAGGTCCAGATAACCAAACACACTCTTCCTTCTTGGTCCCTGTCTGTACCTTCATAACCCTATGCACAGGGTTCATTGCCACAAGGCCTGGCTGGTGAAGAAGGTGATGTCAAGGCCAGAGAACAAGAGCCAGCAACAGCCTCAGCAGGTGCCTGGGGTACAGTCAGCCAGGAAAGCCAGCCCAGGTCCTCTGCTCTGTGCTCTGCTCACACCCCAGCCACTCTGCATTGTGCTGGAGCACCTGCCCTGCAGGAAGTAGAAGGAGACTTTGCTGGAAATCTTTCTTTAATCTTGGCTTCCTGTTTTCTGCCCTGGGGGACTGCCCAGAGCGGCTGGGTTTCAAGCTACTTCACACCAGCTTCTCTAAACTGTCATCTCAGAGCAAAGAAGCTGGGGGAGGGGAGGGTACAGACAGAAGTAACTGAGGCCTTTCTCTCAGGGCTGGGGGAACCATGGGAACACACGTCACGCACGCACGTCATCTAAACGGAGCCCTTGACCTCGAAACCCTGCCCCCCACCTAGCTCTGCATGCAGTTTGCCCATTCTGACCCTTTCACCCAAATACTGCTGGAAGACCTCAGCTTCTCTTCCCTTCCTTATAATCCAGCCCCTCTCCAGCCTTCCTCTTTCCCCACCGTCCTAGGGGCTAGCCCCACCTCCCAAGAACTAGTGGCCTAGCCTGGGAGTGTGAGTCTCAAATGCTGACTTGACATCTCCGAATTTCACAAGCATCTCAGACTCGGCTTATCCAAAATTGCATTCTGTTTGTTTGTTTGTTTGTTTGTTGTTCGTCTCCCTGTAGCCCCAGCTGTCCTGGAACTCATTCTGTAGACCATGCTGGCCTTGAACTCACAAAGATCCACCTGCCTCTGCCTCCCGGGTGCTAGGATTAAAGGTGTGCACCACCACGCCCGGCCACAAAATTGCATTCCTGAGTGTTTCCCAACCTTCCCTGCCCTGGCTGGGATCTCTCTCAGGAAAGAGCACCCTCATCTCACAGAGCTGGGCTATAAGAGGGTCATGAGGCCTCATTCCTCATAAATTCCCTAGAGCTGACGCTAGACGCTCCTGCTACCGTTCATCTGCCGCTTACACCGGGACCCGTGCGTCTTCACTGTGCAGACCATGCAACAGCCTGGTTGCTAGGCTTTCTGGTTTGGTTTGGTTTTGATATAAGGTCTCATTTGGCTCAGGCTGGCCTTAAGCTATCTAGTCAAGGACGGTCTTCCTCCACCACCCAAGGTCTAGGATTACAGGTGTACCTGGTTACCATGCCCAGTTTATGCTGTCTGGGGCTCAAACCCAGGGCATCATGCATGGTAGACAAACACTTTACTGAGCTGCATCCCTCCACCCCCTAGTCGTCTTTTTTTTTTTTTGAGACAAGGTCTCATGGAACCTGAGCTGGCCAAAAATCCCAAGGATGATTTTAAATTTGTTACCCTCCTTCCTCCACTTCCCAACGGCTGGAGTTAAGACGGGCCATCATTTTCTGTTTATGAGGTGGCAGGGATTTGAACTCAGGGTTTGGGACAAACACTCTACCAATGGAACTAGATTCCCTTTTTTTTTTTTTTTTTTTATAATTTTTGAGACAGGGTCTTGCCATTTGCCACCAAGCCCAGACTGGCTTCAAACTCACAAAAATTGTTTGGCTAGCAGGCGCGTGTGCCGTGTGGCATGGGGGAGCACCAGCTCCGCAGTGTGCCTGTGGGGGTCAGAGACAACTTCCAGGGGTCAGTTCTCTCCTTCCTCGTAGAGTCCAGGGTCCACACTCAAATCGCCAGGCCTTCAAGGCGAGTGCTTCCACCTGCCGGGCCCTCTTACTGGCCTTTCAGCTTTCACTCTTCTCCATGGTTGGCCCTTGGTTAACACCTGTGGGCAAGGGCTGGAGAGATTGATGTCCCGAGCACACCGGCTGCTCTGGTAATGCAATCCAAAGTCAAAATTCTTCTCTGGTCCCTTCTCTCTCTGCACTCCCCACTGCCTCCTAGTCATCTGGCTGTTCCTTGAGCCACTGAGCCCTTTTGTACATCAGGATCCTTGCCCATTCTGTGCCTTCCACCTGCATTACTCTCCCCTTCCAGCACTAGCTCAGTCCCTTCCTGGGGTCTGGAAGCTGAGGTCCTTCGTTTTGGTTCTTGCCTATCAGCTGGCCTTCATGCCACCACATCCAATCACTCTGGTTGTTTATTTTCCCTTCTGGAGGAGAATCATGGTGTTAGGCCCAACTCCTCTCCAGACTGCAGCTCACTGCTAGCAGGTGCTCCATATTTGATGAGAGCGAACTATGAAGTTGGATATTAGCTGGTTCTTGCACTGTCTTTTCTAGGCTTTCACCTCCAATGCCTGTAATTCACGAAGGTTAAATTTTTTTTTTCACCTTGCTGAGAAGAGGTGGGGCCACAATTCAAAAACAGGTTTATTTGACTCCAAAGTTCACTCTCAGGGACAGTTGAGAGTGTTTCAGGGTAAAGGAAGGTGGACAAGTGACAAAACTGGAGCAGGGATTCAGTATTTATTCTCCTATCTCTTCCCCCGATCTCCACAGCCCCCCCCTCCCCATTTTACCAACTAATTCAGAAGGTCAGAGGTGCCAATCTTTCCTTCAGGCTGAGCACCCTCCTCCCACCATATGGGCTCCTGTTGTCGTTCCATCTTGGTCTCAAAGGAAAAAAAGCGAAAGCCTGCCTCTCTCTCTCTCTCTCTCTCTCTCTCTCTCTCTCTCTCTCTCTCTCTCACACACACACAGGCAGGCAGAGAGAAAGAGAAGGGAAAGAGAGAGAAGAGATACCACACTACCCCCATCACTGTAACCCAGGCCAGTTATCTTGCTGAATCTGCTCCATCTCTCATGAGAGAGATATGCTCTCTGCCTGATCTTACAGAAGCTTAGAGACCTTAGGTAACTAGTTCAAAGCCACACAGCCACATAGACACACAGCTTTTGAGTTGAGATTCAACCCTGAGATTTGAACCCCAAATCCCTGGGTTTGGTTTGGGTTTTTCCCAGTATACCACACTGATCTCTGAGAGCTACTGGATGCCTCCAAAGGGTATTCTCAGAGAACTGGTTCCTTGCAGGGAAACCGGTCCTGGGTGCGCTGGGTCAGGGGCCAACCTGTAGTTGAGCTGGGGTGTGTGGACATGCCCAACTTCTGTCCCTGGCATTAAAAGCTCTTTGGAATCTGTGATGCTGTCTCTCACAGGACTCTTCAGTTTCCCTTTATGCTAATCGATATTTATTTTGCATTCCAAGACTATGCCAGCCGATTCACTTGTCCCACCTGAAGACACCCCTCCCCATCCAGCTAAACTGGTCGCTTCCTTCAGACCCAGTCTGTAGAAAGTGCTCTAACACTTAATAGTTCTGCTAGAGTCTCTGGTCTCCTCCGTGTCACTGCACTTCTGTCCATTCTGTGTCTGTCTCATGCCTGACCACACTGGCTGCTCTCATAGGTAAGAACAGATTGCCTAGGGTGGATCCAGAATCCTCGTTAACAATGGTATATAATAACAGTCCAAGTTTAATTGAGGACTCACCACGTGCCATTGCACACTAAGCACTTTAAACTTATTAACTCATTTCCTCTCCACAAAACCTTACCAAGTTCGTGGTCTTTTTGCTCGGTCTGTCAAATGAAGCTGCAGTAGGATAGAGAGAAGTTAGGTAACCTGTCTAAAGTCATATGGCTCCCGACAACTTCCTTGTTGTCTCCAGGCTGAAAATAAAGTCCAAAAAGAGTCTTATGAGGCTCTTTGGATCTCTTTCCCTATAACTTGTAGGAACCCATCTCCCACCCTCTCCCCTACCCACACTGCTCGTTGCAGCCTACTGAGCTATTTATAGTCCCCAGAAGCCACCAGGCTCCCATGGCTCCCTGCCTTTGTGCCGCATGTTGTTCCTTCAGCTCTACACAGTAAACCCATGGGCCCTCCTTCGTTTCCTGTTTCCTGTGGACCTGTACATTACTTGTTCTATTTTATCAATTAGTTCTTTGTGATGATCCATTGCCCTATGTCTGCCTGTAACAGAACTTAACAGGTCTTAAAGAAGTGGACTCCAGGACAGGGGCTGTTTTAATGTCAGTGCCAGGAAATGTTCATGAATGAATGAATGCATTCGTGCGTACTGCCACAGAACCGAGGAGAGGATTCTAGGCCTGGCCTCCACCCTTGCCGGAGAGCTCTGTCCAGAAGGCTGAGAGGTTGGCGCTAGCGAGCTGGTGGCCTCCGGGAGGGACCTTCCAGAGCCTTCACACAGGCCCGCCAGTGGGGGCAGGGCGTGGGCAGGGACACACCCCCCCGCAGTTCCGCCAGTGTCCAGCAGGGGGCGCCGACTCACTCTCCGCCGCTCGCCGGGCAGGCCCCCTCGCGCAGGCGCGCTGCAGCGGGCGGAGGATCCGGGCCGCGCTTCCTTTCGCCAGGCCTGCGAGCTTCCTCCCCGCGGAGCCCCGGCGAGCCGAGGTTGGCCACCACCGCCGAGTCCGCCGACTGCCTCCCACTCCCGCGCCGCCCCGCGCCCTGCCCCGGGGATCCCGCCGGGGCGGGGTCCGAGTGGGACGAGCCCCGGCCGCGCCGCCGTCGGGGCCCGTCCCCCGGCCAGCCGTCCTTCCCGCCCCGGCCAGCGTCCGGCCGCCGAGCCTCCGGGAGCTGGGCGTGGGGAGCCCCGGCTGACTGCGGTCGAGCGTCGGGGGCGGCCCCGGACGGCGGGCGCGGCGTTCCACCATCGAACCTCAGTGGCCGCGTTCGGAAGCGGAACTCTGCCGGGGCCGCGCCGGCTACATTGTTTCCTCCCCCCCCATCCCGCCCGCCCCCTTCCCCCCGCCTTTCTTCCCTCCACGACCCGGGCCGCGCCGCGGTCCCCCTGCCTGCCGTGCCGTCCTTCCGCCCCCTCTGCTCGCACCCAGACCCCTTTGTGCTGCACCCCCCGGGAACCCCTGCGCCCCTCCCCTCTGGCCGCATGGGCCGTCCTGCAGGCCGCTGATGCCGCCCGCGGCGAGGTGGCCCGGACCGCAGCGCCCCGGAGAGGTGAGTGCTGGGCGACCGGGAGGAGGTGGGTGTCCGAGCGCCCCTGTGGAGGGAGGAGGGCTGGAGATCGCTGGTCCCGCCTCTGTGGCCGCCGCGGTCCTGTCCACTCCCATCCCCCACCTCCTTCATGGGTTCGAATTCTCCCGGGAATCGGTGTCAGAACCCTTCTCGGAGGGCGCCACGAGGGAGGTACTGCCCTGCAGCACTAGAGACTTGTCTCTTGTCTCAGGTCAGCTGAGTGCCCCTGGTGCGGAGTGCAGGGTGGGAAATGGTTGGAGCCTGGAGGGAGAGGATCTGTGTGGCTGGGAGAATGGGCTGGACATCTCAGAGTTTGCCCCTTCTTGGCCAGGGCCTTCCCCCAGGTACCCTGGCTTGCTCGGTTCTGAATTCTCCCTCAGTCCTGCACTGGAGTCCTGCTGGCTTCAGGCAGCCCAGGGCCAGGCCACCTCCCTTGAGCTCTGCCAGAAGGGAGGTGAGAGAACCTGTCACCCTGGGCCTCCCAGAAGACCAGGCCTAAAGCAGTGGACTTCTGACCCTTGGGTCAGAGAAACGGGTCAGGGCTTCCATGCTGCTATTTGGAGGTGACACAGGGCATTAGTACTATGCCCCTAACCCCCTGGCACCCTGGTCAGCCCACCTCCCCAGGCTCCTAAGGGACCAAGCCAGGTATTAGGAAGGGGTGTGTCCGGTCACTGGATATTTGGAGCTTAAGTAGGAGTTCACTTTCCTGCTCTTTTGGCACACCAGGGAACTAAGGCCAGCCATTTTTCAACCCCAGTCCTGCAGACAGAGATGGATTGCTGTGGAAACCAAGGAAGAACAGCACCTACTAGGGACACAGGCAGCCCCTAGCCTGACCCAGGAAGGACCTTGTGGGGTGAGCACGTGCTCCCCTGCAGAGGGCTAGAGAGGAGGGAAAGGATTTCCGGCCCAGTAACTGCCTGGTTCTGGACTCAGACAGCCTGGGTACTATGAGACTTCCCATTGGTGCCTGGGATGGGGGTCCTGCTGCTAGGATGGTGGTGAGTGGGGTATACCCATATGATGCTCCTGGGTTGCCTTGAGACAGTTTGGTGGTCAGTCCTCATCCTACCTTCCCCACATCTTTTCCACCTGGCTCAGTTCAATTCATGAATAGGATCAGCCTAGGCAAGGTGGGAGCCCTTTCTCCACTGGTCGTTCCCTAAATCCTTGCCATGAAAGTATCAGTGGAGTAGAGACATCCAGGGGCCTGTTTCAAGCTCCTTGTTCCCTGAGTGTTCAGCGTCTTGGGGTGACCACAACAAAACAGGGCAGAGACAGCAGGAGGGAGGGAGATTGGCAGTGCAGCAGAAGCCTCTAGCTCCCTGCAGATGCCCTGGACCTGTGAGGCTGAACTCACAAAGTATGACGTGGTACCCAAACTTCCTGTCCAGCCTCAGGGGCTGGGATTGGGCCTGACCTGACTGGGTGCTTCTTACTAACTGAGTGCCAGGTCCCAAAAGGGTGTGGCCAGGGTCCCAAAGCCTTTGTAAAAAGCAGCCTAGCTTAGCCAAGCACATGTTCTGAGTTACACTTTTCATTTGGTAAACTCACACCTTCCTCCTTGCCAGAAGTAGCTGCTCTTCTTTCTTGGTTGGGTCAGGAACAAGAAAAGACCAGAAGCAAATGCTTTCTCTCCCCAAGAGTCCAAACTATGTGGAGTAACCCACAGCAAGTGTTGGGGGATTGCAGATTTCAGCCATCTTCAGAAAGCCAACCAGAACTCACAAAAACTAGTTTCATTGCACTATTTTTATTATATGCACTAATTTTATGAACTTAGCTTGATGGCACATACATGTAATCCCAGCACTGAGGCAGGACGATACCAAGTACAAAGTCAGCATGGGTGACCTAAAGCCCAGTACAGTGGTGCACGCCTTTAATCACATCACTCAGGAGGCAGAGGCAGAGGCAGGTGGATCTCTAGGAGTTCTAGGCCAGCTGGGGCTACAGGGAGACCCTGTCTCAAAAAGATGGGGGGGGGGAGCTGGGTGCAGTGGCACACAACTTTAATGCCAACACTAGGAGGCAGAGGCAGGCAGATCTCTGTGAGTTCAAGACCACCTGAGGCTACAGGGAAACCCTTTTGTCAAAAAGGCCAAACCTGATGTGTTAGCACACACCTCTAATCCCAGCAGAAGCAGATGCAGGCAGGTAGCTGTGCTTAGAAGCCAGCCTGGTCTACATAGCAAGTTCCAGGACAGCCAGAGCTACATACTGAGACTCTCTCTCAAAAAACAAAGCAAGGGCTAGGGATGCAGCTCAGTGGTCCAGAGTTTGCTTAATATGCTTAAGATCCTGGGTTCAATCCCCAGGACCGCAAACACATACACAAAGAAATAACGGAAAAACACTAGAAAATGAAACAAAATAGCCCAGTGTTACCAGGCAGGGACTGTTAACTTGTTAGAGCCCTTTTCCAGATTTTCTATGTCCATGCTGCCATTCAGGTGCATGCCTTGACTCTTTCTATTTAATACTATGTCCTGGGTATTTTCTTGTGGCAGTACCTCTCTAGGTATAACTGCCTCTAAAAAGCTTCAGGGTATTCCCAGGAGCTCTACCACAACTGTATCACCCAAACCCTCTCTCCAAGTGTGCTGTGCTCCCATCTGTCACTGCTATAGGCTGTTTCTATGTGCTCCATAAGCAGCCAGTAGATCTTGGCACCAGACCACATGGGTTCCCATCCTAGCCATGCCACTGCCCTCTAAGCATAAGTACTGGCTGGTGTGAGGACAGTGTGAACTAACTTCAAAGGAAGTAGAAAGTACCTGGCACTGACCTCTCCTAACTCCATAAGTGGAGCTTGGTGTGGCTGCCTCTGCATGGGAAGAAGACCCCGGAGCCAGGGCCTAAGGTAGCTGACCCAACGGGTAGGAGAGACCCTCCACCAGCCCCGCTGAAGCCCACTGGACTGCCCCACCCCCTCACCATCACCATATGCTTGGCCGGCTCAGGGCATGGGGCTGGCCTTTGGAAGATGAGGTGCCAGTTGGTGCCCAGGACCTGCCCCTAGTACATTCTTCTTCACAGTCTCAGAGTTGACTGGAATTAGAATCTGCTCCTCCTTGTTTGTTTTTCCTTTGAGACAAGGTCTCATCTTGTAGCCCAGGATGGCCTTGAACTTGGGGTCCTTCAGTCTCCAGAGCGTATACTACCACATCCAGCCTGAGGAGGCCTTTTCTGAGAGTCTAGCCACCTCTTGCCCCCTAGCTTCTGCATGGCTCCCCGAAGCCACATGTCCCCGTGGAAATAGAAGGCTCCTTAGGCTAAGCTAGAGCTGGCCAGGCCAGCCTCAGGTCCCACCAGTGGTCAGAGTAGGGAAGAAAGCTGGGGCTGAGGTCTGGAGCCCCCTCCTCCAATCTGAGAGCAGCTAACATGCTTGTATGCTCACACCTCCTTCTTGGCAGGTGTTCCCCAGAACTAACCTGAAGGTGTACGTCTGTAACATACTTTGTCCCTTGTTCCTACTGGAGTGCCCTTCAGACCACCCCGTGGGCAGTCGGAAGAAACCAGTCCCTGCTTGTCACTCCTAGGCTCAAGAGACTGTCATCCTAAATGAGCCTAGGGTGGCCCAGAACCTACCCCTTCCTGGGGTAGCCCTTTGCATGCATAAGTCCCTCAGGCCTGTGACCTGGGGACTCCAGCTGCCAGACCTTGTCACTGGGTGTCCTTTTTAGTATTAGTGGCATTAAAATGGGCATTACAACTGCCCTCCTGTCCTGTAGCTTCAGTGGGATGAGGTCACAGGGTGGGTCCTCCCCAAGATGCTGGCCTGGCTGAGAGAAGGCCTTTGGGTGTTTCTCAGTTTCCCCCCCGCCCTTGGTTAGAGACAGGATGGGTGGAGGAGCAGGCTGCTCCCTAAGCCCAGCAGGGAGCACTACCTCCCTCCTCCCCTCTGGGTCCCTTCATCGGAGGGCTAGAAATAGAATCCACTAAGTAATGATTAAAGTCAAATTCAGACCTAAAAATAAAGAACTAGAGAAGGAAGAACTCTCGTGCTCCCTGCATGGTTTAGGGGAGATACAACCAGGGAAAGACTAGCTTTGGGTACCTGGGCCCTGCTCCCCAAAGTCGTGAGTGCTCCAGGACTTGGCAGGGAGTGCTCTCTTGCTGGGTGTGGTACAACTTGTGGCAACCATTGGTTGTAGCCTGTACGAATGGTGTGCAGAATGGGACAGAGAATCCCATTTATCCCATGGAGAAACAGGCCTGGAGAGTGAAGTGGCTTGACCCGGTCTAGCTGGGAGGTCCCCAGGTAGTCCCAGGGCTGGAGGCCCACAGCCCCGCCCACCATGCCTCTGCTTGGTTTCTCTTCCTGGTTCTGAGGCACTGTGACGAGGGCAGCTTCTGGGGCAGCTTCTAGTGCACTCGCTGTACACACCCTCCAACCACAGCTTCCCTCTGTCTCTCCTCTTCTGTGGTCTGGAACCAGCAGAAGAGCTGCTGGGCGCCCCCCTGGCTGCCCTGAGCTCTGCACGGTCGGAAAGCTGTGGGCGGGTGAAACCTGGGTGTCATCTGACCCGTACATCCTGGTTGCTGCTTTTCAGCCCTGCCCAGCCTGGCACCTGGTTCTCACCAGCCTCGGGCATTGCAGGCTGTACTGTGCACACGGCAGAGAGGAGGGGAGGATGAGTTCCATTACTGGCCAGAGAGAAGGAAAGCCTGGCAGGAGGCTCGGGAGCATAGGCTGGAACAGCTTGGAGGACTTCCTGGAAGGAGAGATAGGCCTGTGAGAAGCATTTGAAGAGGAGACAGAGGGCAGAGATCCTTCCCTTCTCCTGGTTGCTGAAGCTCTGTATGAGCATCTGTCTTTGCAAAGCAGGGTATGCAGACGGCCTGAAAGCACCACTTACTGTGCTGTCCCTTTTCAGGATGTCATACGGCCTTGCCAAGGAGAAGTTGGAGGGAAGGTCTGCTGACCCAGGTTCCAATATAACTGAACTGGAGGCCTGATTCTAGCCCTTGGAAGCAGGGTGGCACCCTAGGCAGTGACCCTTAGCGGGCTTGCTTCCTCGCCGTGTAGCAGGGACCCATCAGACTTGTGGTAGATGAAGAGGAAGGAAGGAATAACTGATGCAGAGCCTCGGATCTTGCTGGATCACCACCCTGTCACTCACATGCTGTCATGTTCCGGTCCACCCTGCTGGGGGATGTTGATAGACCCTTCCCCTAAGTCTGTGTGTCCGTGCTGTCCCTGTAGCTTTCCCTCCTAAGCTGTGTGTTTTGCCACCCAAAGCGCTAGGCTAGACTGCTAGCTCATCAGCCTCTGGGCCTCAGTCTCCCCTCTTGTAACATGCCTAGGAGACTTTGGAATATGGAACAAGCATATTCTGTGACTTTACAGGGATGTTGAAGGTTAGCGCAGAGGCTGTATGTAAATACAGGCAAATGAAGATGCAAAGACCCTAGCCTGCTCCTAGGAGGTGGTAGGCAGAGGCCTGGGGGAGGGCCCTGGGGAGGCCTGGAGGCCCAGAGGCCCAGTGCATACAGGTAATTAGGCTCCTGATCGGTAATTAGAAACCTTTCTGGGCCAGGAGTGGCAGCCTCAAGCCGCAGTGTACCCTGGGGAGGAGGCTCCCCATTAGCCTCCTCTTAACTTACCCCCACTGCTCTCAAACCGCTAGACAGGATTTCCGGTCTCACTGAGCCAGTGAGTTGCTATAATTTGGTTTTTTAGACATTTTTCAGTCAGTAAACTTCTCCCTCCTCTTAGGTCAGGGGTACTGAAGGCTTGAGGTAGCCTGAGGCTAGGAGCACAGCAGCACGCTCCAGAGCCCAAGCCAGGCAGGCATCCGTCTGACTCCTCTTGCCCAGAGCTTTGGTGGCTAGGAGCACAGCAGCACGCTTCAGAGCCCAGGCCAGGCAGGCGTCTGTCTGACTCCTCTTGCCCAGAGCTTTGAATATGTCACTGGTCTGTGCCCTCTGGCCTCCTGGGGTTTCTGTGCACTGGGGGGCTGGGAGGTTAGTGGGAAGGCCTCCAGCCGTACCACCTGCTACGTGACTGGGTGACACGGTGCTGTCAGCCTAGTGCCCACTGCAGACCCAGGGTGGGGCTAACATCATAGCTGCTAAACCAGCCCTGCTGGCTGGCTGCCCTTCTCAGGTGCTCTGCTCTGAGCAGGGGGTGTGCCCAAGTCTGAAACTTTACCTCTGCCCCTGTCTGCCCTGTGACCTGTAGAGAGCGGCTCCACCCTGAGCCTTTGGCAGCCTGAAGTAAATTCCTAGGTGCTGCAGTTTGAAATCTTACCCCTGGCCTGTTCTGAACACCCCTCTCCCAACTGCTTCCCCTGGAATCCTTCTAGTCTTTTTGAGGTGCTAGGGATGGAACTCAAGGTGGTGCAGAGAAGGGGGCTTGCCGTGCATGTGCTCACCCACTAAGCTCTACCCCTCCTCGTTTGTTTGAGGCACGGCACTCCAGGTCAGGTTAATTGTTCTGTACTCAGGGAGACAGTTCGGTTGGTCTGTATTTCGTTTGTTCCTCAGTATCACGGCACAGGCTTAGATCCCTAAGACTAGGGCCTCCTTTTCTTCTGCCCAACCTGGTCACCTGGCACTGGGTGCACAGGAAGATTCCTCAAACACTTGCTGAGTGAGAGGGCAGAGGACCTCCCTGTTGTTGGCAGTGGTTGTCCCTACCTGGTTGGTCCAGCTGGTTCCTGTGGCAGGACCAGAGCCTCTGTGGGCTACGGCCCAGTCCCCCCAGTTCTCTGGTACACTTCCCTTTTCAGTGGGTATTTTTAGCTGTGTGTAAACAGTTACTGCAGGCTCCCATGCCCCATTAAGCAGTGGAGTTTTGGCGAGGGGGCAGGGCAGAAGGCTCTTGACCGACCCCTGTCCTCCTGGCTCTGGGGGTCTGCAGCTGCCTCCAGGGCAGGGAAAGGGCAGCCTGGGAGTGTCCGGGTTCCCACTTCCTCTGTCATCGTCATGCCCCCTCCCAGGCAGCCTGGGCTCCCGAGAAAGGCCTGACTGAGGCCGCAACCACTGACCTCAGCGCTGGGCACAGTGCCCAGCCTGTTCCCAGGACCCCAGCACAAGGGCTGCTGGGAGCAGAGTTTGGGGCAGGAAGTCAGAGTGAAACGTTGGCTCTGCCACATCCAAACCCCTGTCCTCCAGCCTTGTGGGGTAGGGTGACAGCTGCTATCCTTTTGGGGTTAAATATAGTCCTTTAGTTGCGGGATTTAGTATGCTGGTGGCAGCCTGGCTTCTCCCTTCATTTGTTCATTCATTCATTCATTCATTCATTCATTCCTCAGCAGTAGTGCTCAGTCCAGTCCCTACTGGGGATGAAGACATGAGTCAGATCCTAGCTTTCCCCCTCAAAGTTTCCCTTCTGCCCTCAACCACAGGCCACTGCCAGTGAGATCCTTGCTGGAGCACTAGGACGTGAGCCAGCCCGAAGGCCAGCTGCTGAGCCGAGGAGGGACTCCTGGCAGAGGCAGCTTTCAAAAAGAGGTGTCTTTTTCTATTTAATTTTTAGGGGGAAAGGTGATCCTGTGTATGCAGCTTTACAAGAAAATAAGGGCCAGACATGTAGCTTAGTTGGTAAATTGCTTAGTTAGCACCCAGGAAACCCTGGGTTCAACCAGCAGCACCATATAAGCTGGGTGTGGTGGTGCACACCTGTAACCCAGCACTTGGACGTGGAGGCAGGAGGCTCAGAAAGTTAAGGCCATCCCAGCTGCCAAGTAAGGTAGAGGTTGGCCTGGGTTCCATGAGACTTCGCCTTAAAATAAAAATCAGCCGCGTGTGGTAATACACACCTTTCTTTAATCCCAGCACTTGGGAGACAGAGCCAGATGGATCTCTGTGAGTTCTAGGCCAGCCTGGTCTATGTAGAAAATTCCAGGCCAGCTGGAGCTATAGGGAGACCCTGTCTCAAAAAGCCCAAATAGTAATTATTATTATTATTTACCTAATAATTATTGTTATTATTCTAAAGTACAATTTGTAATCTGTGTGTTGGTAGAGCCCTATAACCCCCAGCACTCTGCACACTGCAGCAAGAGGATCTCCGAATTTGAGGTCAGTCTGCAGTACATAGCTAGAGCCTTAGTCAAAAGTCTAAAACAAGGAACTGGAGAAATGGCTCAGTAGTTAAGAGCAGTGGCTGCTCTTGCAGAGGAGATGGGTTCAATTCCCAGCACCCACATGGCAGCTAATAACCATCTGTAACTCCAATTCCAGGGGATCCGATACCCTCTTCTGAACACCATGGGCATTGTACAAACATAGGTGCACTTATATACATGCAAGTATTACACTCTTACACATGAAGTAAAAATAACATTTTTTTAAAAATCTAAAACAAGCTGGGCATGGTGGCACATGCCTTTAATCCCAGCACTAGAGAGGCAGAGGCAGGTGGATCTCTATGACATTGAGGCCAGCCTGGTCTACATACTGAGATCCAGGCCAGCTGGGGCTACAGAGAGACCCTATCTCAAAAACAAAAATTCAAAACAATAACAGCCACCCAAATCCCACCCACAACTTCTGTTGTAAGTAATCTATATCTGCACCTGCCCTGATTTTGTTTTTGCTTGCCAAAATGGAAATAATAGTATAAGAGATGTGCCTACATCCTTTGACCAGATTTTCCTGTTCTTAACATTTTGCCATACTTGCTAGAAGGAATCCCCATCTGTGCCTGTGGCTTCACAGAAGTCCTTTAGGTAAAGGGGGAGATGGCAAGGAGGTGAGAAAAGGGTTCAAGCAAGGTGCTTAGAAGCAAGCAGGTAAGGAAAAGCTCAAGTGACTTTTCCCTGGGTCACATAGCAAGCCAGCAGCACAGCACCCCTTACTGCCTCCCTAGAGTGGCCTGGCTCCGAGTTCAGATAACCACATGTGGATCCTCTTCTCTCCCTGGTCCCTGGCTCGTTGATGGCAGGAAGGTAGCTTGCAGTAAGTAGCCTCTCAGAGCTACTCAGGCTGTTGTCCTCCGACCTTGCTGGGGAGGCCATAAGGAGGAGCCCTGGCCAGGGAGGGCTCTGTGGGGAAGCTGCTCAGCCACCTCGGCCTACTGTTCTCCCAGGGTTAACAGGCTGGAAGCTGTGTGGCAAGGCAAATAGTGATCCTGGTGCTGAGGGTATGGCAATGCCAAGCCTCAAAGTGGCCCTGGGAGCTGCTAACTTCTCACCCAGCCATCCTGTACGCAAGGAAACCAGAATCCAAGAGGTACTGCTGCTGGAGTTAAGATGGTGGGACCTTCCCAGATGCTGTGCTGGTGGAGTTAAGATGGTGGGACCTTCCCAGATGCTGTGCTGCTGGAGTTAAGATGGTGGGACCTTCCCAGACGCTGTGCTGCTGAAGTTAAGATGGTGGGACCTTCCCAGATGCTGTGCTGCTGGAGTTAAGATGGTGGGACCTTCCCAGATGCTGTGCTGCTGGAGTTAAGATGGTGGGACCTTCCCAGATGCTGTGCTGCTGGAGTTACGATGAAGGGACCGCTGGGCGAGGTGGCATACACCATTAATCCCAGCACTTGGGAGGCAGAGCCAGGCAAATCTCTGTGAGTTCAAGGCCAGCCTAGTCTACATAGCAAGCTCCAGGCCATCTGGGACTAAAGGGAGACCCTGTCTAAAAAAAAAAAAAAAAAAAAAGATGAGGGGACCTTCCCAGATGCTTGTGGCTGAGCATCCTGCCCCTCTAGGCCACCCTGCCTGACCACTGCCAGCTTGCTCCTTCCCCTAACCACATTCGTGCCCTTCATGACCGCCCATCCCAGACTAGGATGGTCTTAGAGAGGCAGCAGCTACTGGGGATAGATCCAGTACCAGGCATGGAAGATGGGGCCACTAGGGGGCAGGGAGGCCTGGCCAAGCATATTAGGAGTCTGACTGCAGCAGACAGAGCTGTGACCCCAGGCAAGGTCTCACAGTACTCTGGGACAGGGGGCCTCATCTGTAAAAATGGGGATCATAATAATTCCTCTGCCTCTCAGAATTGTTAGGATTAGATGAGCCATGACATGCCAAGGACAGGGCCTGGTGCTGAATAAGTGCTCAGAAACAGGGTCTGTTATTATTTTTATTATTACCGTCAAGGCAGCAGGGAGGTGGCGGTGGCAGCTGCAGGCCAGGAAGGAGTGTTTGCAAACTGACAGCTGGAAGGTGACTAACAGCTCCCAGCCTCCGCTCCCTCCTGAGGCGGCAGCAGTGAGTCTGGAGTCTGGAGAGGGAAGAGGAGGTGTGGGGATGGGGAGAACTGGCAAGCTGATAGAAGGGCCTGAAGCTTGGGGGTTTAGCCAACCACAGTGAGACCCCAACTCAAGCATGGGCTGTGTAATCTTAGCCTCATGGGCCTTTAGTTTCCAACTTTATAAAGCAGAGTAAGGGAAACGCATGGCTCTCCCATAGTTTGCAGTCCGCGGGGCCCAAGGGGTGTGTCTCTTACTCATGCTCAGTCATAGAAGTTGGGGGGGGGGGTTAGGAGGTGGTTCCCAGCACACCCTCCCTAGGCTTCGGTGTGCAGGCTAGACAACAGGCTTGATGGCTGGCCTGGCCTCTGGGTAAGGAAGGCAGTTTGTCCTGGAGGGGACAGGACGCTGTGAAACGCCCCCAGCTCTGGAGTCTTAGTCCACGGCCTCTTCGCAGGGTTCACTGTGCTTGCAGTATGAAGGGATGTGAGGCCCGGAAGGGCTGGGTCATTCTTCCTGAGTTCATGCTGGTAAAGCCAGGTTCAAGCCCAGGTTTGATTAGAGCCAGGAGTCTAGCCTGGGACAGTGGTGGTCGTTTTCCCCTGTTCTCTTCTGCTTCTGCTGATCCTGACAGAAACTTCCCAGGCTCATGGCACCCAGAGTCCAGCTCCTTGCCTCCCTGGTTCGTGTCAGGCTCACTGGAACCCCTCTCACAAAGCACACAAACTAGGTGCTCAGGATGGGTCACGGAGCCCACAGATAAGCAGTCAGCCCTACTTTTTGCTACTAGTTTCCACACAGACCAGTTCTTGGACACGCTGACCTTCCAACAGCACCTTCCTGCCCATCTTTTGTTTTTTTTTTTAACCTAAAAAAATTTGTTTTGGTCTTTTTGAGACAGGGTCTCCCTGTAGCCCCAGCTGGCTGGAACTCACTGTGTAGACCAGGCTGACCTTGAACTCACAGAGATCCACCTGCCTCTGCCTCTTGAGTGCTGGGATTAAAGATGTGCATTAGCTAACTTTTTAATTTTTTAAGTTTTGTGTGTTTGAGTGTTTTGCCTGCATGTATGTAAGCGTTCTCATGTTGTGCAATACCTGTAGAAGCCAGAGAGGGTGTCAGATCTCCTGGAACTGGAGTTTTAGATGGTTGTTAGCTCCCATGTGTGTGCTAGGAACTGAAACTAGGTCCTCTGCAAGAATAGCCAATGCTTTTACAAAACCACTAAACTATCTCTCCAGCCTCCTCCCCCCTTTTTTTGAGACAAGGTCTCACCGTGTAGCCCAGACTAGTCCTCCTTCTGCCTCATCCTCCAAAGTCCTGTGATTATAGGTATGCAACATCATGGCCAGCTGAACCCCTGCCTTTCTTTGGGGTACATGTGTGGTATGTTCGTGTATGTAGTTACACTTGCCTGTGGACATATTTATTGAGGAAGACATCAAATGTCTTCTTCTGTCCCTCTCTACATCTTATGTGTGACTGTGCCTGCGTCTGTGTTAAGTGCACAGGCCACAAGACGGCAGTGGACCCCTGGAATTGTGAATTCTAGTTGTTCGCTCACTGCATGTGGATGCTGGGAACCAGACCCTGGTCTTAGCCACACTTAGCCCTGAGCCATGTCTCTCGCCCTCTACCTTCTGAGGTGGAGGCTTTCACTGAACCCAGAGCTTGCCATTTCGCTAGACTAGTGAGCCTCGGGGATCTACCTGTCTCTACCTTCCGGCGCTGGGTTACACTTGTGTGCCTCTGTGCCCAGCTTTTACATTGATGCTGGTGATGTGAACGCAGGTTCTCATGCTTGTGTGGCTGGTGCTTTACATATCCTGAGCCATCTCTCCAGCTTCATGTCCTTGTGTGGCTGGTGCTTTACATATCCTGAGCCATCTCTCCAGCTTCATGTCCTTGTGTGGCTGGTGCTTTACCATATCCTGAGCCATCTCTCCAGCCTCATGTGCTTGTGTGGCTGGTGCTTTACATATCCTGAGCCATCTCCTCTCTCCTCCCAGCCTCAGTGCCGTGGTATAGCTGGGCTCTTCATTCCTGAGCATCTCTCCAGCCTCATGTGCTTGTATAGCTGGTGCTTTACAATATCCTGATGCCATCTCTCCAGGTCATGTCCTTGTGTGGCTGGTGACTTTAAACCACTTCCTGAGCATCTCTCCAGCCTCATGTGCTTGTGTGGCTGGTGCTTTACATATCCTGAGCCATCTCTCCAGCCTCATGTGCTTGTGTGGCTGGTGCTTTACAATATCCTGAGCCATCCTCCCAGCCTCAAATGTGCTTGTGTGGCTGGTGCTTTACATATCCTGAGCCATCTCTCCTTTCAAGGTCTTGTGTGGCGGTGCTTACCATTCCTGAGCCATCTCTCCAGCCTCATGTGCTTGTATAGCTGGTGCTTTACATATCCTGAGCCATCTCTCCAGCCTCATGTGCTTGTATGCTGGTGCTTTACATATCCTGAGCCATCTCTCCAGCCTCATGTGCTTGTGTGGCTGGTGCTTTAACCATTCCTGAGCCATCTCTCCAGCCCTCATGTGCTGTGTGGCTGGTGCTGTTTACATATCCGGAGCCATCTCTCCAGCTCATGTGCTTGTGGTGCTGGTGCTTTACCATATCCTGAGCCATCTCTCCTCGTGCCTCAGTGTGCGTTGTGTGCTGGTGCTTTACCATTTCCTGAGCCATCTCTCCAGCCTCATGTGCTTGTGTGGCTGGTGCTTTACCATATCCTGAGCCATCTCTCCAGCCTCATGTGCTTGTGTGGCTGGTGCTTTACCATTCCTGAGCCATCTCTCCAGCCTCATGTGCTTGTGTGGCTGGTGCTTTACCATTTCCTGAGCCATCTCTCCAGCCTCATGCTGTGCTGCTTGTCTACCATTTCCGATCTGCCTGGCGCCTTTCGCGGTTCAGGGCCCTTGCGGCGAATGGCAAGCACTTTACTGACTGCTGTCTCTGCAGCCTTTCTAATGAGTATCTTTATGTCTTTTTTTTTTTGTCTGATTGCTCACACCATGTGCTAGGGATTGACCCAGGGCCTTGAGCATTCCAGGCAAGGATTCTATCACTGAGGTCCCTTCCTAGCCCCCACTCTGTCCCTTTCTAAGCCCTCTAGTGTTCAGGGCTCAGCTCCCATACTTCCTGCATACATGTGTATACACACACACACACACACACACACACACTCAAAGTTGTCTTCCAATGGTGTACTCAAAGTTGTCTTCCAATGGTGTACATAATCTTCAGTGCAGTGGCTAGACCTCACCCGTCCCATCTGATGAGCCTGGCAGCCAGGCTTGAAGGAGAATCTCTCCTTCCAACACTGGTCACAGAGGGCCGCCAGCCCCGCCTCAGCCTTGGTCTCCTCACCTAAAGGGAACAGTAGCCCCTGCCCCTCCACATCCTTCTGAGGTGTGAGGCCTGGGGCTGTGTTTGCAGTGGTGGTGCATTCCTGCTGGTGCAGATAGCCTGCTGCTCTGGGGGAGCGCTCTGGGAGTCGCCTTTACACAGACCTCCAGCTGCACCAGTCATACGGGTATGGTTAGTGAGTTGCCACAGAGTGTACCCTCCCCTGCAAGGGGCCTTAAACAAAGTCCCCATAACCAACATCCTGAAATCCCCTCACGCCCTGCCCAATCCCCCCCTCCCAGGGGCACCATCCTAGTAAGTGTGGAGT
The DNA here is from genome assembly GCA_009823505.1 of Rhizomys pruinosus. Lineage (NCBI taxonomy): Eukaryota > Metazoa > Chordata > Mammalia > Rodentia > Spalacidae > Rhizomys > Rhizomys pruinosus. The sequence goes on along the minus strand of VZQC01003469.1, from coordinate 252,234 downwards.
GGTTTGACCAGAATTTGAATGCAAATGGAGTCCCAGCCTGTGCTTTTCTGTGCCTGGTTTCTTGGTTGACATGTTGAGAACTCAAGGCCGGGGTAGCTGAAGGGGCTGTGCCGCTGCGTCACAGCATTCTCTCCATGTGTCCACTTCATTTTCAGCACCTGGGCAGTTCCCAGTCTGAGGTTTACTACAGAGCCCACTACTGGAGGGCACCCGCCTGTCTCCCACATGGTCCATCTTCTCCGGGGTGTTTACTGAGAAGTGGATGCAGACACTGGCTGTACAGCTGCCTCTGGAGCATGCTTTTGCAGAGGAACCTGCCCAGTGTCAGAGCTTTCCTAGGCTACCTGCCGGGCTCTGAGTAGTAGCAGGCTTGGGCTAGTCTTCCAGCCCTTCACTACTCCCTTTGGTCTTTCTGTAAGACCCATAAGACTCACCAGGGATATAGGTTTGATGGTTACCTCATCCCTAGGACTCATTTGTCTCTGTGCTCCTGCCTGAGACTGGAGAGAACAGCCCTGGCCCCACGCCCCAGCTCTTAGAAGCCTTGGCATCTGTTTACACTCCTATGAGAAAGGAGCTGATTTTCCCAGTCAGTGGGTAAGGGTCATCTCTCCCCACCCCTCCTCAGCTTGACCCTTCTCTCTACAGCTCTAATGGTACCAAGTGACAGATCAGCCTTCCTGTAGCACGGGGACGCCACAACTAAGAAGATGTCGGCAGTACAGGTACCATGAAGAGCGGAGGGGGTAAGGCAGTCCCACATTCCCACCACCCCCAGGGTGAAAACACTGGGAGCATAGAGCAGCCACCGCCTGCATTCAGGCCTCTGCCCAGCCCAGGCTTGCAGGGAAGTCACATTAATTCCAGCGTGCTCCACAAGGCACGGGGCCCCAGGCTGAAGCCCAGGGCTGTAGAGGAATTTCATCTGGAAGAGACTGAGAGGGGTGCCTCACCCAGGCTCACGGAAGCCAGCTAAAGAGGCTGCTATTCAAGGGCATGCTGGGATGTGGGTGGAAAAGGACCCTGGGCTGCACCACACCCCTGTCCCTACCCCACAGGCCGCCTGGCCATCCGGTACAGAATGTATTGCCAAGTACAACTTCCATGGCACTGCTGAGCAGGACCTTCCCTTCTGCAAAGGAGACGTGCTCACCATTGTAGCCGTCACTAAGGTACTTGGGGACCTGAGATGCCTCTCACGCTCTCCCACCTCTGGGAGTTCCTTCTGGGTTTGGTTCCCCTGCCGGGGGAACTAGGCCTGAGAGTATGTCTGGACTACCCTTTCCCCAGGACCCCAACTGGTACAAAGCCAAGAATAAGGTGGGCCGTGAGGGCATCATCCCAGCCAACTATGTCCAGAAACGAGAGGGTGTGAAAGCCGGCACCAAACTCAGCCTCATGCCGTGAGTACCGGGGGAGGAGGGTGGGGTCTCCTGGGTCTGAGAAAAAGAGGAAAGGACTCTGGTCCTCCCTGAAAAGCATCAAGTGTTGGCACACACCATTAATCCAGCACTCAGGAGGCCAGGGCAGGCATGGAGTCCTGTCTGGTCTACATAGCAAGTTCCAGGCCAGCTGGAACTACAAGGAGACCCTGTCTCAAAAAATTCAAAACAAAACAAAACAAAACAAAAACCATGAGAGGAATCAGGGAGCCAGAGGCTGGAGGGAGGCGAGGGCTCTGGAAACGAGAGCAGAGTTGGGCTCTCTGGGCCAGGGCAGAGAAAAGGGGCAGGGAGAACATGGCGGCTTCGACTGCCTGGCCGGCTGCTTGGGAGTTGCGGGAAGGTGCTGAACAGAGGGAGCTTTTTCAGAAAGCAAAGCATGAGGGAGGCTGGCAAGAGGCACCAGGGTCAGGGCCATTGGGCCACTGTGACCTCTGACCCTGCCACCCCAGCTGGTTCCATGGCAAGATCACACGGGAGCAGGCCGAGCGGCTTCTGTACCCACCAGAGACAGGGCTGTTCCTGGTTCGGGAGAGCACCAACTACCCTGGAGATTACACACTGTGCGTGAGCTGTGAAGGCAAGGTGGAGCACTACCGCATCATGTACCACGCCAGCAAGCTGAGCATCGATGAGGAAGTGTACTTTGAGAACCTCATGCAGCTGGTGGAGGTGAGTGGGGGGCACACCTGGGGGGGGACCCTCCCTTCTCCCACACTCACACGCCTACTGAGTCCACTTGAGGACACTTAGCATAAACCCTAGCTGTAACTGCAGCTCAGACTCACCTGGCAGGATGACATAGACATGTTGGCAACTTCTGTGAGCCTCTCGGTTCCTCACACCTCGAGGGAGCACCTGCTCTGTGACAGGGCTGATTGCCCCTGTATGGAGGATGGCATCCAAATTTGTAGATGAGATCACAAAGGTTCAGAACAGTTAAGGTCCCTTCAGCTATACAGTAGAGGTGCCGGGACGAGACTCTGAGCCCATCCGATCCAGACCTCACCCCCCCCTTCAGAACATCATGTTCAGACGTGCGTATATAAACAGAAGATTTGGACCCTGGCGGTCAGGGGCTCTGCTGCTTCTGCACCCACAGGTCTGTAGCTTCCAAGGCCGGCTCTACCAGCTCAGGCCATGCCGTAGCTGGCTTCCAGTAGCTGTACGTTGCCTCCCAGCCCCCTCGCATCTCTTGGCTGCTAGCTTGCCTTGGCTTCTGACAAGGGAATGTATGGTTACACCTGGCTAGGGGCTGGTGTCAGGACCAGGCAAGGCTTTGCTGTCTGCCTTAAGATGCTGGTGAGGCCGAGTGGTAGTGCTGCCAGCAGGCTGACCATGGGTGGGGTGACATGGGAAATGGGCAGGCATTCATACTCGGTTTGAAATGTTTGAAATATGGAGTCCTCCCCACCCAAAGCAACTCTAGACTGAGTGGATTAGCCTCTGCTGCCCTCTGGTGGTCAGACCTGAGCAGTTCATGTGAGCGGGGCCCAGTGGTTCTGGCTCTGAGGGCGCTGCCCTCTCCCTGCAGCACTACACCACAGATGCAGATGGACTGTGCACACGCCTCATCAAGCCAAAGGTCATGGAGGGCACAGTGGCTGCCCAGGATGAGTTCTACCGCAGTGAGTATACTCTGCCCCCTGACCTCCCACTCCCCTCCCTCCACTCAGGCCTCCTAGCCCCACCCTATCCTGGACTGTTGGACACCCCCCAAAGCATCCCATACCCAAGACAGTCTAGCCTGAATCTGTCGTCCCAGGACTGACCCCAACTGGCCATTCATCTCATTGACCCTCTCTGCAGGTGGCTGGGCACTGAACATGAAGGAACTGAAGCTGCTGCAGACGATTGGGAAGGGGGAGTTTGGAGGTGAGTTGAGGGGCCCCTGGGAGAAGGCTGGTGAGAAGCTGTGGGGAGTCCAGGAACAGCCTTTCCTTCTTCCCCCAGATGTGATGCTGGGTGATTACCGAGGAAACAGAGTTGCAGTCAAGTGCATTAAGAACGATGCCACTGCCCAGGCCTTCCTGGCTGAAGCCTCTGTCATGACGTGAGTTGAGACACGTCTAAGGGGACAGCTGCCTGGGTGGAGCAGGACAGGCTGATTGGACTCTGACCACCTTGTCCTGTCACAGGCAACTTCGGCACAGCAACCTGGTCCAGCTGCTGGGCGTGATCGTAGAGGAGAAGGGTGGGCTGTACATCGTCACAGAATACATGGCCAAGGTAGGCACCCTTCAGCCCCACCCACCCCTGTCTCTACATCGTCACGGAGTACATGGCCAAGGTGGGCACCCTTCAGCCCCGCCCACCCCGTCTCTGTTGGCCTCCAATATTATTGACTTTAGACAAGTTGTACATCTCTCCGAGCCTCAGTTTTGTCATCCGTGAAGTAGAGCTAGTAGCACAGCCTCCCTCAGAGGTTCTGTGGGTCAGGAGATCACAAATCGTGAATGATAGCACAGTGTCCCAGGTGTCGTGTGGGTCAAGAGATCACAAATCGTGAATGATGGCACAGCATCCCAGGTGTTGTGTGGGTCAAGAGATCACAAATCGTGAATGATGGCACAGCATCCCAGGTGTTAAGAGATCACAAATCGTGAATGATAGCACAGTATCCCAGGTGTTGTGTGGGTCAAGAGATCACAAGTCGTGAATGATGGCACAGCATCCCAGGTGTTGTGTGGGTCAAGAGATCACAAATCGTGAATGATAGCACAGCATCCCAGGTGTTTGGCTCTCTCCTGAACCCCCAATCCTTTTCTGTCCTGTCCCCAGGGGAGTCTAGTGGACTATCTTCGATCACGGGGTCGGTCGGTGCTAGGTGGAGACTGTCTCCTCAAGTTCTCACTGTGAGTGATGCAGCCTGGGGTGGGGGTAAGGGCTTGAAGGAGACCCCTGCCCTGCTGTGGGACTCCTTTCAAAGGGACATGTGGCTTCCTTGCCCAGAGACGTCTGTGAAGCCATGGAGTACCTAGAAGGCAACAATTTTGTGCATCGGGACTTGGCTGCCCGAAATGTGCTGGTGTCTGAGGACAATGTGGCCAAAGTCAGTGACTTTGGCCTCACCAAGGAGGCCTCCAGCACCCAGGACACAGGCAAACTGCCAGTCAAGTGGACGGCCCCCGAGGCCCTGAGAGAGAAGGTGAGAGAGACCTTCCCCCGAGCAAGGGCCCTGGGCCACCCACTCTCCCTAACTAGGATCTGACACTCATTCTCCCATCCACATGACAGAAATTCTCCACCAAGTCTGATGTGTGGAGTTTCGGAATCCTTCTCTGGGAAATCTATTCCTTTGGGCGAGTGCCTTACCCAAGAATTGTGAGTATGGGTGCTAGGGCGGAGGGCAGGGGTGACAACTGAACAGCCTGTGGGACTGCTCCCCCAGCCTGGGGCCTGTAACAGCCTTAGGTCTGCCCTGGGAACATCTGGGCTACTTCCCGACCTGAACTGGAGACAGGACTGCAGGAGATCCCTCGTAGGGGTTTCCTGTTTGTAAGGCCCTTACCTCTACCACCCACTTGCTCGCAGCCCCTGAAGGACGTCGTCCCTCGGGTGGAAAAGGGCTATAAGATGGATGCCCCAGATGGCTGCCCACCCGCAGTCTACGAGGTTATGAAGAACTGCTGGCACCTGGATGCTGCCACACGACCCACCTTCCTGCAGCTTCGAGAACAGCTGGAGCACATCAAAACCCACGAGCTGCACCTGTGACCTCCGCCCTCGCCCAGGCACTGGTCTGTAGGAACAGGGCCGAGAAGATCCTGGATCTGATGCCCTGCTGCTCGCTGGGCCGGAACTTGAACTGAGCTCCAGTGGCTAGTGGGCCTCGTTCCTCTGCCCTGCCTGTCCCTTCTGGCCCCCAGGAACCCCCACCCAGGCCTGGCACCTTCTCTCATGGACCCACCTGTAGGGCTTGGGGCACCCATTGAAGGGGCTAATAAGGGAGGAGGGGAGGCAGTGCCCAGCACAGTCAGCCTTCCCCTGGCCTCCCGTCGCTCGCCTTCTTAGAGTTTTATTCCTTTCCTTTTTTTGAGATTTTTTTTCTGTGTGTTTATTTTTTATTATTTTTCAAGATAAGGAGAAAGAAAGTACCCACAAATGGGCATTTTACAAGAAGTACGAATCTTATTTTTCCTGTCCTGCCCTTGGGGGTTGGGGAGGAACTGGCTTCTCTTTAGGGACCCATCGCCCCAGCCTGTTTCCCATCCCGTGTTCCATGTCCAGTGTCACCTCGGTCGCCTGTGTTTGCGCTTGACCATGTCGCACTGTTTGCATGCGCCTGAGGCAGGCGTCTGTCAGGGGCTTGGACTTCATGTGCCACAGCCGCTCACCCACTGCCTTGTGAGATGGAATCGTAATAAACCACTCCATGAGGACACCGCCACCCAGCCTCGGCGCTTCCTCCGCCGAGCCTGCCTGTCTGCCCAGTCGTCCTCTCATGCCATCCTGTCCATCCTCCTGTCTCTTGTGAGTGGGGCTGGGGGGGAGCATGGCCAAGAGATGGAGCCGCCTCTGTGTCAGCTGCACGAGCCAGTGTCCTGTGTCTGCCCATGGGAAGTGCTCACTGCCTGTCACTCCCTGCAAGCCACTGACCTGAGCCTGGCAGCTGGGCTGCCTTGGGCTCTGGGGCTGGTCCACTGGGTGCTGCCTGGGATGCTGGCTGCCTTTTCTGTGGTGCTGTCCAGGTCTGCGGCACAAAGAGGGCTGGAGCCCAGCCCTGGACAGATAGGATGGGGTCCCTTGGCAGGAGCCCAGATAAACTCGCCTTAGAAGAACCTGATCTGGAGGTTGATAGGAGGGCAGGCTCTGAGCTCAGGGGATAGGAGGGGGCGGGCTCTGAGCTCAGGGATAGGAGGGGGCGGGCTTCGAGCTCAGGGATAGGAGGGCAGGCTCTGAGCTCAGGGGATAGGAGGGGGCGGGCTCTGAGCTCATGGGATAGGAGGGGGCAGGCTCTGAGCTCGGGATAGGAGGGCAGGCTCTGAGCTCAGGGGATAGGAGGGGGCAGGCTCTGAGCTCAGGGATAGGAGGGGGCAGGGCTCTGAGCTCAGGGGATAGGATGGCAGGCTCTGAGCTCAGGGGATAGGAGTGCGGCTGGCTCTGAGCTCAGGGGATAGGAGGGGCATGGGCTCTGAGCTCAGGGATAGGAGTGGGCAGGCTCTGAGCTCAGGGATAGGAGGGCAGGCTCTGAGCTCAGGGGATAGGAGGAGGCGGGCTCTGAGCTCAGGGATAGGAGGGGGCAGGCTCTGAGCTCAGGGGATAGGAGGGGGCGGGCTCTGAGCTCAGGGGATAGGAGGGGGCGGGCTCTGAGCTCAGGGGATAGGAGGGGGCGGGCTCTGAGCTCAGGGATAGGAGGGGGCGGGCTCTGAGCTCAGGTATAGGAGGGGGCGGGCTCTGAGCTCAGGGATAGGAGGGCAGGCTCTGAGCTCAGGGGATAGGAGGGGGCGGGCTCTGAGCTCAGGTATAGGAGGGGGCGGGCTCTGAGCTCAGGGATAGGAGGGGGCGGGCTCTGAGCTCAGGGGATGAGGGGGGGGCGGGGCTCTGAGCTCAGGGGATAGGAGGGGACGGGCTCTGAGCTCAGGGATAGGAGGGCAGGCTCTGAGCTCAGGGGATTGGCGGGGGCGTGAGCCTCTGAACTCAGGGATAGGAGGGCAGGCTCTGAGCTCAGGGGATAGGAGGGGGCGGGCTCTGAGCTCAGGGATAGGAGGGGGCGAGCTCTGAGCTCAGGGATAGGAGGGGGCGGGCTCTGAGCTCAGGGGATAGGAGGGGGCAGGCTCTGAGCTCGGGATAGGAGGGCAGGCTCTGAGCTCAGGGGATTCTCATATTTCATCTAATGTGACAGCGTTCTTACCTACCCCCACTATGTGCCAGCCCTGTGCTTTACTGGACTGTGCAAGGGATGAGGTGGGGTACACAGCTGGGAAGTGAGGACCAACCCTGGGCTTTCCTCCTCTCATCAGATTGTCCAGGAACAACAGTCCCTGGTGGGGCAGCAGGGAGCCTTGATTGATTCCTGGGATAGGTCAGGAGGTTCACCTTGTCCTATTGTGGCTCTGGCCTTCTCTCCTAACCTACAGGACCCAGTTCTGACTTGTAGCTTGTCTTGCGTCTGAACTTCCCCAAGCCCTATTGTGTTCCAGCCTCCACCCAATGCAATGACTTACTGTTGCCCAGCCATCTCTGCACACACTTGACAGGTTAATTTTCCTAAAACCAGACCATTCCATCATCCAGTAGGAAGTTTTTGTTTTGTTTTGTTTTATTTTGTCTTTTTGAGACATGGTCTCCCTGTAGCTCCCTGTCCTGGAACTCACTACTGAGACCAGAGTGGCCTTGAACTCACAAAGATCTGCCTGCCTCTCTCTGCCTCTGCCTCCCGAGTGCCGGGATTAAAGGCATGCACTACCACATCCAGCCAGAAGTATTTGAATACTTCCCTTTTTTGAACTATTGGACAGGTCTCACAAGGAGCAGGAGGACCCTGTGGAGTTCATTGTTGAAAAGACGAAATCATACACCCAGTGACTGATCTGTGTTATGAAGGGAATGCCCAGCATCCTTGTCTGTAGATCAAGGAGAGCTTCCCGGAAGAAGAAACATTTAAGCTGAGGTCAGGGTGAATGCAAGGATGGGTGGGGTTCACAGCACCCCAGAGAGAAGGGATGCCAAGATCAGAGGGAGGGCGTCTTGTCCCGGACCTCCAAGAGGATAGATGAGAAAGACACTTTATGACAGCTGGAGCTGGAAGGGAAAGATATGACCAGCACATGCTTTTGTCAAGCCAAGAATTCTGGGAAAGTCAATGACAGGTTTGGGCACCAGGGTGGTATGTCAGACAATGCAACTTTGAAGCGATCACCGTAGATTCTGGTAGGGAAGTGTGGAGTGGGGGGTAGAGTTAGGAGGCTGGTGGGAGGTAGATAGATTCCAGAGAGAGCTAAGAGGTATCACTGATAGAACTTGGTAGTGAAAGAGAGGACAGAGCCATGCAGCTCTGACTTCCGTGGTGAGTGCTGGACACGAGCTGAGTGAGGACAGCAGAGAGATTGTCACCAGTTCCGTTACATTGTGCCTTTGAGACTGCTACGAGGTAGGCAGTTGTTAGAGCCCAGGCTGCAGAAGGAAAGTCGAGAGATGTCAGTGGATGCATTGAGCTTGAAGTCGTAGGTAAAGGTGGGGTCCACGTGGCAGAGAAAGAGAAAAGGGCACAGGATGATCTTGGGGAGCTCAGAATTGTAAGGTCAAGAGAGGTTCAGCTGGGCATGGTAGTGCACGCCTCTAATCCCAGCACTCAAGAGACAGGCAGGTGGATCTCTGTGAGCTCAAGGACGATCTGGTCTATACAACAAGTTCCAGTACAGTTGGGGCTACAGAGAGACCCTGTCTCAAAAAGCCCAAAAACTAAAGCAAAGGCCACCAGGTAGAAGGGGGTAGGTGTTACATGCCTTCAATCCTAGCACTTGAGAGTCAGAAGCAAGTGGATCTCTTGAGTTCAAGGCCAGTTAGGTCTACCTGGTGACACCCTGTCTCAAGAGAGTAAGTGGCCTACAAAGGTGCAGAGAGGGGGCAGCCTAAGAATATGAGGAAGGACATCCGGTGTCACTGAAGCCTAGGGAGAGATCTCCACGGGAGACTCACCTGCTTTTTCTAACCCCGAGGAGGTCATTGGCCTTAGCAACACCTGTGCTTGGTCAGGCACGGTCCAGATGGCAGTGGTTGCAGAAGCTGTAGGCCAGGCAGGGGGTGGTGACTGAGCCATGGTAGCTGTAATGGGGAGGAGGGGGGATGGGAGGGGAGGAAGGAGATTTGACTGTCAGAAGGAAGGGGTCTAGGTGGAGAGCAACAGCTACCCAGGGAGGGACAGTAGTGACTGAAGGGAGAGCCTTCCTAGAGTGAGGAAGGACAGTAGTGACTGAAGGGAGAGCCTTCCCTAGAGTGAGGAAGGACAGTAGTGACTGAAGGGAGAGCCTTCCCTAGAGTGAGGAAGGACAGTAGTGACTGAAGGGAGAGCCTTCCTAGAGTGAGGAAGGACAGTAGTGACTGAAGGGAGAGCCTTCCTAGAGTGAGGAAGGACAGTAGTGACTGAAGGGAGAGCCTTCCTAGAGTGAGGAAGGACAGTAGTGACTGAAGGGAGAGCCTTCCTAGAGTGAGGAAGGACAGTAGTGACTGAAGGGAGAGCCTTCCTAGAGTGAGGAAGGACAGTAGTGACTGAAGGGAGAGCCTTCCTAGAGTGAGGAAGGACAGTAGTGACTGAAGGGAGAGCCTTCCTAGAGTGAGGAAGGACAGTAGTGACTGAAGGGAGAGCCTTCCTAGAGTGAGGAAGGACAGTAGTGACTGAAGGGAGAGCCTTCCTAGAGTGAGGAAGGACAGTAGTGACTGAAGGGAGAGCCTTCCTAGAGTGAGGAAGGACAGTAGTGACTGAAGGGAGAGCCTTCCTAGAGTGAGGAAGGACAGTAGTGACTGAAGGGAGAGCCTTCCTAGAGTGAGGAAGGACAGTAGTGACTGAAGGGAGAGCCTTCCTAGAGTGAGGAAGGACAGTAGTGACTGAAGGGAGAGCCTTCCTAGAGTGAGGAAGGACAGTAGTGACTGAAGGGAGAGCCTTCCTAGAGTGAGGAAGGACAGTAGTGACTGAAGGGAGAGCCTTCCTAGAGTGAGGAAGGACAGTAGTGACTGAAGGGAGAGCCTTCCTAGAGTGAGGAAGGACAGTAGTGACTGAAGGGAGAGCCTTCCTAGAGTGAGGAAGGACAGTAGTGACTGAAGGGAGAGCCTTCCTAGAGTGAGGAAGGACAGTAGTGACTGAAGGGAGAGCCTTCCTAGAGTGAGGAAGGACAGTAGTGACTGAAGGGAGAGCCTTCCTAGAGTGAGGAAGGACAGTAGTGACTGAAGGGAGAGCCTTCCTAGAGTGAGGAAGGACAGTAGTGACTGAAGGGAGAGCCTTCCTAGAGTGAGGAAGGACAGTAGTGACTGAAGGGAGAGCCTTCCTAGAGTGAGGAAGGACAGTAGTGACTGAAGGGAGAGCCTTCCTAGAGTGAGGAAGGACAGTAGTGACTGAAGGGAGAGCCTTCCTAGAGTGAGGAAGGACAGTAGTGACTGAAGGGAGAGCCTTCCTAGAGTGAGGAAGGACAGTAGTGACTGAAGGGAGAGCCTTCCTAGAGTGAGGAAGGACAGTAGTGACTGAAGGGAGAGCCTTCCTAGAGTGAGGAAGGACAGTAGTGACTGAAGGGAGAGCCTTCCTAGAGTGAGGAAGGACAGTAGTGACTGAAGGGAGAGCCTTCCTAGAGTGAGGAAGGACAGTAGTGACTGAAGGGAGAGCCTTCCTAGAGTGAGGAAGGACAGTAGTGACTGAAGGGAGAGCCTTCCTAGAGTGAGGAAGGACAGTAGTGACTGAAGGGAGAGCCTTCCTAGAGTGAGGAAGGATAGTAGTGACTGAAGGGAGAGCCTTCCCTAGAGTGAGGAGGGGCAGTAGTGACTGAAGGGAGAGCCTTCCCTAGAGTGAGGAAGGACAGTAGTGACTGAAGGGAGAGCCTTCCTAGAGTGAGGAGGGGCCGGAGTCCAGAGCACAGGGAGATGGGCCTGAAAGTGCAGGGGACGGAGACTCACTGGCCTGGGCCTCTGATGAATGCTGAACAAGATTATGTTGGACACACACACACACACACACACACACACACGTACACGCACATGCACACACATGCACGCACGCGCACACACACAATCTGAAATTCCAGCACTTGGAGGGAGAGGTGGGAAGACCAGGAGCTCAAGGCCAGCCTTAACTCCATAAAACATAAAACACTTTAAAAATGGAGGGCGGGCCTGGAGAGATAGCCTAGCGGGTAAGAGCACCGACTGCTCTTGCAGAGGACCCGGGTTCGATTCCCAGCATCCACATGGCGGCTGAGAACCGTCTGTAACTTCAATTCCAGGAGAACTCCAGTTCCAGGGGAATCCGAGACCCTCTTCTGACCCCCGCCCCCCGCGGCATTGCACGACACGGGTGCACAGACCTACATGCAGACAGTACATTCATACACTAACAAAAAAAAAAATGGAGGGCAGGGAATGGGGTGGGAGCGATTTGTAGCATTTGCTGTTGGTATAAATACTGTGGCCAATTTCGGACTATGGCCTGGCTTCACTGAAATCAGGCTTGGTGGGAATTTTACCGTCAGCCTTCAGCAGCTGGTCCCGGTCACAGGATTCAGACTCCTGCAGTAGCATCAGCCCTAGCTGATGGGACCAAGAGCCAAGGAAGGTCCAGGTTGCCAAGTCTGTCCCACCTGAGAGCCCTTCACTTCCGTGTGTTATCCTGTCCCCTGCTTATGCCCATCCCTTCATTTTCTCCTCCATTTCCCTTTCTGTTTTGTTTGTTTTGAGACAGGGTCTCTGTAGCCCCAGCTGGCCTGGAGCTCACCACGTAGACCTCGGATCTTGCAGAGATCTGCCCTGCCCCCTTTTTTGAAAGAAAAATTTATTTTTATTTTATGTGTATGAGTGTATTGCCTGCTTGTATGTAAGTGTACCCATGTCATGCAATGCTCATGAGGGTCAAAAGAGGGCGTCAGATCTCCTGGAACTGGAGTTAGCTGTCATGTGGGTGCTGGGAACTGAACCAGGGTCCTCTGCAAGAACTGCCAGTGCTCCTAACTGCTGAGCATTTCTCCAGTCCCCTTACCTGTTTTTTCCAGTGTGTCAGGTAACCCCAAGCCAGCACATAGCTGAGGTTCTCGATCCTCCTGCCTCCATTTGCCAATAGTAGGAATTCCAGTCATGCGCTCTATGTTCAGTTACATGGTGCTAGGGATCAAACTGAGGGCTTCATGCATGTTAGGCATGCACTCCACCCATTGACTACACATACCCCAGCCCTGGTTTTGACTTTCTGGTGCTGCTTGTCTTTCTCCTGTCCTCCAGTCATCTGTGTGGCTGCCAGCTCATCGTAAATAACCTAGAGAGGACCATCAACATGCAGACAGATGCAGCCACCCTTCAGGACTCACCTCAGTGCCCAGAAGTCCACTGGGAGTGTCCTCCTCTGCCCATAGCTAGCCAAGAAGGCAGGTGCTTGGTAGTGGGACAGGGGCAGAAAGTGTATCCTGGGTAGATAGGGAGGGCAAAGATGGTGAGATGCAAACGAATGATGCACTCAGGCCAACACTTAATCCCATCATTCAAGAGGCAAAGGCAGGTGGATCTCTTGGAGTTCAAGGTCAGCCTGGCCAATATAGCAAGTTCTGGGAGAGTCAGGGCTACATAGTGAAACCCTGTCTCAAAAAAACAAGCAACCAAACAAAAAACTAGTGATAGCAGAGGCTAAGGCAGCAGGTCCTGGAGGCAAGGCCATCCTCTGATCCATGGGCTAGGGTACCCTGAGTAGAAGACTGCAGGGAGGGGGAGAGGGAGGGAGGGAGGGAGGGAAGGAAGGAGGGAGGGAGGCAGGCACTGGAGAAGAGTTCAGTTTGAACAAGATTTCAGGGACACCCAAGCAGTCATTACTTGCAGAGAAAGACATTGTGGAGAGGATGGGCTGGAAGGGCAGGGACAGGGTGAGTATGCTGGGAGGTCAGTGTTGTCGGGTAAAGAAGTGAGAAGCCTGCGAGCCCAGCTTAAGAGGCTGGGAAGACAAAAGGGACAGAGCAGCTAAGCGAGGGGCAACGCAGAGGGGAAACTGATGGCCAAGGTCCTGGGCAGCAGTGGCAGCCTGAAGGCTGTGTGGGAATTCCCTAAAGGGTGGGTCGTTGCTCAAGCTTGTGTGATGTGAACAAACGTCTACTCACCCCAGACAGGAACGGAGGACAGACCAAAGTAAGGATACTGCAGAGTCCAACTTGGTGAACTAATGAGTTTACCAGGGTTATTTACAGGAGTGTGGGTGAAGGGTTCCTTACAGGAGCAGAAATGACTCTAAGGCACCAGCATCACTGAAAGCCCGCTCCAGCATGTGTGACGGCTCATGGAGGCTGCAGCCCTGGAATGCACTGCGCAACTTGCACCAGGTCAGCAAGCTTCTTCAGGCGGCTTGCTTGCTTTGTTTCCTGTTTCAGAGACTTCCTGAGACTTCAGAGTTGTTTATTTCCTGAGTCTTTTTTTTTTTTTAAGTTTTAAGGTTTTTTTTGTTTTGTTTTGTTTTTTTGTCTTTTGGAGACAGGGTCTCCCTGTAGCCCCAGCTGTCCTGGAACTCACTCTGTAGACCAGGCTGGCCTTGAACTCACAAAGATCTGCCTGCCTCTGCCTCCCAAGTGCTAGGATTAAAGGCATGCGCCCGGGCTGGAGAGATGGCCTAGTGGTTAAGAGCGCCGACCCCTCTTGCAGAGGACCCGGGTTCGATCCCCAGCACCCACATGGTGGCCAAGAACCATCTGAAACTCCAATTCCGGGAGAACTCCAGCTCCAGGGGAATCCGAGACCCTCTTCTGACCTCCGTGGCATTGCACGACACGGGTGCACAGACCTGCATGCAGACAGTACATTCATACACATACAGAAATAAATAAAATTAATAATAAAAAAATTTTTTTTAATAAAAAAATAAAGGCATGCACCCCCATGCCCAGCAATTTTTAAGTTTTTATTTTATGTGTTTGAATGTTTTGCCTGCATGTACCTTGTAAGTGCACCATATGTGTGCAATGCCTGTGGAGACCAGAAGAGGGTGTCATATCCCCTGGAACTGGAAGGTAGCCTCCCTGTAAGTACTGGGAAAGAGGAGTAAGTGCTCTTAAGAGCTGAGCTGTCTCTCCAGCCCCTATTTCCTGAGCTTTAATGAGCCTCTCTATAGAACTTCTGAGTCTTTAGAAGCTACTTAGTTTTAATGACTTCCCACTAGGATAAAAGGTTTTAAATCAAAGGAAATTGCTATATACCTTGCTAGAAACTTAGAGTGGGGAGACAGGAAATGGGTGAAGGGGGACCCACCTTTACACCAGCTTTGCTGTGAAGGTGAAGGTAGCTGAAGGCTGAGCTTGGAGCAGTGACTTCCTTTAGCATGTGTGCATTTACAACCTGTGCTTAATCAACTTTACAAAGCCCAGTCAGACCTCAGCTAGCCAGAATGCTTGGGCAGTTGATGGCTATGAGAAACTAACCTGTTTGTTTGTTGTTCGTAGTATTTGTTTTTGAGACAGGGTCTCCCTATAGCTCCAGCTGGCCTGGAACTCATTCTGTAGACCAGCCTGGCCTTGAACTCACAGAGATCCGCCTGCCCCTGCCTCCTGAGTGCTAGGATTAAAGGCATGCACCACCACGCCCAGCTCAGGGTCCCGTCTTTTTCTATTTTTTAAATTTTATTTATTTTTAATGTGTATGAGTGTACTGTCTGCATGCAGGTCTGTGCACCCGTGTCGTACAATGCCACAGAGGTCAGAAGAGGGTGTTAGATTTCCCTGGAACTGGAGTCGAAGATGGTTCTCAGCCGCCATGTGGGTGCTGGGGATCGAACCCTAGGCCCTCTGCAAGTGCAGTCGGTGCTCTTATCCGCTAGGCCATCTCTCCATTCCCCCAAGTGCTATGATTAAAGGCATGCACCACCAGCTGGACTTAAAGACAGTTCTTAGCTGCCACATGGGTGCTAGGAATCGAACCCAGGTCCTCTGCAAGAGCAGTCAGTGCTTTTAACCGCCGAGCCATCTCTCCAGCCCCTGTTTTTTGTTTTTGGAAAAATGTGGGATGTAGGGTTTCTTACCTTTCAGGAATATGTTTATGTAAAGAGTCAAACAGGAAAGCAGGCTGTGGTGGTGTAGTTTAGCAGTAGAGTCCCCTGGGTTGTGTCTCCAGCACCACAAAAAGGAATAAAAAGTAGAAGACAGGGCTAAGTATGTAGCTCAGTTGCACAAAGCATGGGAGGCAGAGATACATGGATCCCTGAGTTTGAGGCCAGTTTACATAATCAGACCCTATCTTAAAATGAAAAGGGGGGGGGTTGCTGGAGAGATGGCTCAGCGGTTAAGAGCACCGACTGCTCTAGCAGAGGACCCAGGTTCCATCCCAGCACCCACATGGTAGCTAAGAACCAAACTGTCTTTAAACTGGGCATTGTGGCCCACGCCTTTAATCCTAACACTTAAGAAGCAGAGGAACACTGGCTGCTCTGGCAAAGGACTTGGATTTGGTTCCCAGCACCCACATGACACGTAACAACTGTCCTTAACTCCAGTTCCAGAGGAATACAATGCCCTCTTCTGGCCTCCATGGGCATTGCATGCAGGAGTGTATTTACATGCAGACAAAACACTCATACACAAAAAAACTAAGTAGGTCAGGAAGATAAGTTCAAGGTCACCCTTGGCTGCATAGCAAGTCCCTGTCAACTTGAGCTACATGAGGCTCTGTCTCAAAATAATAAAATAGAATAATATAATGAACCTCCAAATTCCTACTATCCATTTTCAATAGCCACAGCTCAAAGTCAGTCCTATGTTTTCTATATCACCTGCCCTCCGGGTTCTTCAATATTTTGGAGCAAATCACAGAGGCAGACGGATCTTTGTGAGTTCAAGGCCAGCCTGGTCTACAGAGTGAGTTTCAGGACAGCTGGGGCTGCATGGAGACCCTGTCTCAAAAAGACAATATATATATATATTG